>OX638370.1:62382383-62982383 GCA_951812925.1 Calliopum simillimum | reverse complement strand
ACAGTTAAAATTTTTGGAATAACCGCGCCCTATTTGAAAGGTTACCTTGAGAATATCTACGAAACAAAAAAAAAATTATTTTAGACCTGGTTTGCATTTCTACAGCTAATTTCGTGGCGAAACAGTCCCAGTGAACCATTACAAACTTTCAAGTTGGAACTGTCATCTATGGAACTAAATGCGCTTCGTTTTTACAAAACGCTCATTGCAGCAACTAGCTATTGATGAATTTTCAGCGTATCTAGTTGCGTCAAAAATTGCACTTCAAAACTTTTATGTCGATGATCTGATCACCGGTTCTGACACAATTGATGAAGCTCAACAAATTCTTCGTCAGACTACTAAAATACTTTTTCGTGGAAATTTTATACTTCGTAAATGGTTCTCAAGTTATAATGAAGTCCTTGATGGAATCCCAGCCGAAGATTTCAAGTTGGCAGCGGTGTAACAAAAACACTTGGATTAGTTTGGAGCCCACTATCTAACTATTTCATTTGCGTTTTTGATTCGCTTTCAATCCCAAGCAAGCTTACCAAGAGATCAATTCTCTCTTTAATCGCTCGTTTATACGACCCATTAGGACTTATTGGGCCAGTTATTGCTAAAGCAAAAATCTTTCTGCAAATTGTATGGAAGAAAAAACTAAATTGGGATGAAAGTTTGGCCCAAAATCTTCAATTATCGTTGGAAAATATCATTGCATCTTTCGGGCTGGTAATCCTTTGCGTTTTTCCTAGACTAGGCATAAAGCCCGAGTGCAGTCTGGAAGTGCACGTTTTTTGTGACGCAACTCTAAGTGCGTATGGCGCTTGCATCTATATTCGTTCGATATCCAGCAGTGGTAAGTATTGTTAGTACGTCGTTGCTGTGCTCAAAGTCACGAGTCGATCCACTTAAGACTCTGACAATTCCAAAATTAGAATTATCAGCAGTCCCTCGCCTTCAGAATTGAATACCTCAGAGCTGTGGAAATGTGGTCCTCCATTTTTGAAACACAATATATCCCAATAGTTCAGCAGATTTTACCTGAGCGTCGAAAGGCTGCACTTGTCACCATTTCCAGATGTCAAGATTTGTCACTTACATCTAAATTCAACGAGCTAGTTTTGTACGTGAATATGAATCTTTAGGAGCACAAAGGTGCTTAGATAAATCCATACGATACAGAGTTAGTGCAGAAAGTTATGAGCTTTTGATAAAAAAAAAATATGGGAGAAGGGGGAGGTTTCGACACCCTAACAAAAAAGTCCTTAAATCTTCCAAATGCAATTGTTCATGTTATTTTGAATACACATAGACTATGCATGAACATGTGTGCTTCTTTTATAAACTACAAAAAAATCGATATGATCGCTATTTTCGGAACTGTGACCAATAAACCAAAGTTAAAATAAATGACGAAACCTCCCACTTTTGGGGAGGCTTCGTCAGTCATATAAATTCTTGATTCCCTTGATTTTTTGAAACCTTCAACCTTTTGAATGTAGATGGTAAAAGACGAACAGCTTCCGGTGATACAGTGGGAGAACGAAAATCAGGGATGTCGTCTTCAATCGGGGTCATATCCAGCAAATCATTCGGACCAGGAAGGTCAGAGCCTTGAACAAGTTCGAGACATGATTCAGACTGATTCTAAATCCATTTGTACATCGGCATTAGTACCGAACTCCATATCTTGTGAGAACTCAGATTCATGGAAAATAATTGAATCATATGTATAAATTTCAGTTGTCGCTAAAAAAAACGTAAATTTTATGGTTTATTAACAGAGTATCACACAAAAAGCAACAAGCAAATATTGCATCAACTTGCTATAAAAATACAAAATCGCGACTAACTTCGCACCCTAGCCGAATTACGCAGAGAAATTTTTATGATAGCTGCGTACCATTAGGAGCAAGACCTTTTGGTTTACACGTGGGAGTAAGTGCGAAGCTGATGAAGCCTCCCACGTGTCGAAACCTCCCCCTTCTACCCTACACAAAAAAAATAAATTTATTTTATGTGGAAAAAAGCTTTTTTTTTAAAGCCATTTAGGGGCTTGGAGCAACGTTCTCATTTTTTAAATATTTTTTATTTAAAAGTACATCTTATAATTATTTTTCGACCCTAAAATTGTAGTATCTTATGCGGTCATCAAGTTATGAGTTTTTAAAATTGTTCAATGCTGTGTTTATCATGATTCGTTAGTGCACATTCGCTACCATATTTAATTCAGAGACCCCTAATGACATTTTCTGTAGAATATTTTAACCCATTTTAACCAAGTTTTTGGAAAAGGCTGTTAAAAGGCCAATATAAACGGGATATAATGGGTCAAAATGTTCTAGAAGGCTAACATGCAATCAAGCAAGGAACAATTTTCTGTAACATCTTAACCCATTATATCTCGTTTTTAGGGGTCTTTTTGACCCACTTTTCCAAAAACTTGGTTAAAAAGGGTTAATATATTCTTCAAAGATCTTTTACAAAAAATCTTACTATAGGTCGCCAATAAAAAATAACATCCGGGCGTGGTGGCGAATCCTATGGCAGCGCACGTGCAAAAACTCATAACGTGATAACCGTAAAAGATACCACGATTTTGAGGGTCGGAAAATAATTAGAATAAAATGTACTTTTAAATAAAAATATTTTAAAAAAATGGAAGACCCATAATGACTTTAAAAAAGAAAAAAACTTTTTTTGGTGTAATTTTTTACTTTTATAAATCAGATAAAAAGTCGAGGAGCTATGAATTTTCAAATATGTGAGTATCCATAAGTTGGATCGAACTTTCTATTGCCGCCATCTTGGAAATTTTCGGAATTTCGGAAAATCGTTTTACCACAAATGTCAAATGCTAACTTGTCACCAATTTTCATAAAAATCGGAGATTTCAACTTTTTCATTTGTTTCCTCTAGAAAATTTGCTATTTTTTAATCAATCTCAACAAGTCCATTGTTAGAAATGCAATTTATTTAAATTTTGGGAGGTTCACTTATTTGGTCATCACTCCGTTATTTATCCATCGAATTTCTTCGATACTTGGTACCTCTTTTTTATCAAGATTCTTCAGGTTTGTGCTTAATAAGGTTAATTTATTATTACCGATTTATTTTTAAGAAAATTTCGCAATTGATAATTTATTTCTTCAATTTTTGCAATAGAAAAACGAAATTTCTGGAAATGTTGATTAATAATGCAAAAACTAATAAGCTGATCGAAAAATAACACCGTATGTCCGCGCGAAATACGTTTTCTATAGGATTTTGATGAGAGACATCTCTTCGACAAATTCTATTTTAAATCGAGGGATAGTTGGACTATTTTAAATACGTTCTTTAAAAATTATACAGATTGGTCAAAATTGGATACAGAACAGAACTAACAAAGGGAACAATCGATAGTAAATGTATTCAGCTTGTCAATTCCAGATGGTCAAGTCTATAAACTTGAAAGCATATAAAATCAATTTATTTTGCCACCCTAAAGAATGAATCGATCTAAATTTTTTATAGCAATGGAAAAAACCAATGTTTGTAACTTAATTGGTGCTATTCGTAGAAACTGTGGCATAGAAAAATTATATATGTAAGTAGAAGTTGCAAAGAAACTGATATGGCAGATACAGTTCATCATTTCTTGGTCATTTCAATTTTGAATCGCTTGGCTCACTATCTGAATTGTGTCTTAAATCCGTGTGGTAGTATATGTACATGATCATGCATATGGTTCTCCTAGAATTACTATGTTAAAGCTCTCTGTGTCGGGTACACAATACGGCCAATTCCGAGGCCTAAGTTAATGATGACAGCATGGTCATCCCATGGATTTTACTTAACTAAGCCTACATGAATCAATAAACCAATTAAAATTCTCTTCAAATTTTTGTTGTTAGTGTGCCGCCAAATTTTGATATTATTAAAAATGTGCCGTGACGAAAAAAAGGTTGAGAATCACTGGTATAAGGCATTAAAGATTAGGTATGCGTGTGAACTTTTTTAGAATTTTTTAAGGCACTACAATTGGTCCAAAAAAAAAATTTTAAATTTCTGAAAAAATTCACTCGTATTCCTTACAGTATTCTAAGCATTTTGTGCCTAATACACTTTTTTTGTAAGATGCCTTGGTTTTTAAATAAAAAAGCGTTTATAATAGCCGTGTTTCTTTTGACACGTATATATAATTAATTATGTATGACAAAAAAAACGTGTATCTACAATTAAATACAACAATCGAAAGTTTGGCCGTACTGAAGAAAATTTGAAAGCTGACGGAAAAAATAAAGATTACATAAAATGAATAAATGTCAACAAACAAATTGTTATTTACCTTATATCTTGCGCTGTCTTTTTAAGAATCAATTTTATTGACGTTTTGTTTGAATTTTTTATTTGTTTTGTATTTTTGGTTGAAGTTTATCGATAAATACTCATCTTTGATGGGCAGCATTATGATATAAGCGACGTTTGCTATCGCCAACTATCGCTTCATACAAATATTTTGCTAATTATATATACGCGCCAAAAGAAATACGGGTATTATCTTTCGAAATGTTAAGGTAACCAAACTCATCCATTTTACCATCGAAAAACACTAAGATCGCGACACCTGTAATGGACTTATAGCCCCAACGCACTACAAAACAGCCCCATGTTTCACTGTAGAACGAGTATTTTTAACATGAAGTTCAGTGTTTGGTTGTCGCCATACATAAGCTTCATACGCGTCAAAAGAAATACGGGTATTATCTTTCGAAATGTTAAGGTAACCAAACTCATCCATTTTACCCTCAATAAACACTAAGATCGCGACACCTGTAATGGACTTATAGCCCCAACGCACTACAAAACAGCCCCATGTTTCACTGTAGAACGAATATTTTTAAAATGAAATTCAGTGTTTGGTTGTCGCCATACATAAGCTTTGCCATTGGAATCACACAAAATACATTTCATTCGTCACTAAATAAGACTTTAAATAACACATATTCTTGTAATTATTCCCATTTTTTTAAATGGTAAAGCTTATGTATGGCGACAGCCTAACACTGAATTTAATCTTAAAAATATTCGTTCTACAGTGATAAATGGGGTTGTTTTGTAGTGCGTTGGGGCTATAAGTCCATTGCAGGTGTCGCGATTTTAGTGTTTATCGATGGGAAAATGGTTGAGTTTGGTTACCTTAACATTTCGAAAGATAATACCCAAAGCAAAACGCTTGAAAACAAGGTATTGAAGAGAGTTCTGCATTTTACCATAATGAAGACCCGCATCATTCTTTCCATGTAGCGCAATTATGGCTGGTACAAAACTGTTCCAAGCTGTTGGAAACGTCTCCTCAATCACTTGGCATCAACGTGATATAAAATTTATGGACTGAATGGAGCAAGAAGCTCTACAGCAGGACTATCCGTAACATTACCCAACTGAACGAAGAATTGAGGGGAATAGAAGCAAAGGCGACAATCTCCATTTTTTTCTGAGTGTATCTCTTAGTGTTTGACTACTAAGCATCATCAAATGCAAGAAGATGGTACGATCAAAGAGATACAGAATCAAAGACGACAGTCTCTTCTTTGATCATGGACATGTTTGATAGTGATATGTAGTTGCATTTGATGGTAGCTTGTGATCAAAGACGTTCATAAAAAAATGGAGATTGTCGCCTTTGCTTCTATACCCTTCAATTGGTCTAAGAATGACATGACATTCAACCGGATGTTTGCTCAAACTTAATAAAATCCATGAAAAATAGTTCGCAAGCTGATATAAATGCTAATGTACTATCAACAAATTATAGAAGTGCCAAATTTTAATATTATTTTTAGTGTCCGGTTAGTCGTTTGAGCTCTAAAAAGTGAATTCTTTAAATTATCGCTAATAATATGCATTTAAAACAACATTTTTTTTCTGTTTTGTTGGTACCGACCAAAACTAGAAAAATAAATAAAATTAACTGCATCATTTTTTTCCAACTAAAGTCTCCTATTTCTTTATGCTAAGCACCCAAAAGAAGCTATACGCTCTGTTCGGTTAGTCGTTTGAACCACTGTATGTATAATTTTAATTTATTTTATTTTTTGACAATGTCAATTGTGACATAAACGCCGCTTATCCACCCTAACTATTTATAGTGTCGTTTGACTGGCGCTTAAGCGGCCCTTAAATTAAAATGATTGTGAAAATGAAATTTGAAGTTAAACTACACTCAACAGATAAACTACGCTCAAACTCACACTGTGAAATTGGGCCTAAAGCGCTCAAGGAGAAACGTCCGGAATTAGTCAACAGAAATGGCGTCGCCATTCATCACGACAACGCTAGACTACATACTTCTTTGGTGACTCGCCAAAAACTGAGAAAGCTTGGCTGGGAAGTTTTAATGCATTCACCATACAGCACAAACCTTAAACCTTCGGATTACCATTTGTTTCACTCGTTGCATAATTATCTTGATGGCGTAAAATTGAATTCCGTAGTGGATTGCAAAATGGTCTTGACCAAGTTTTTCGAGCGGAAACCCCAGGAATCCTTTAAGGACCGTATTATGCTGTTTCCCGAAGATGGCGAGTGTGGAATATATTTGACTCAGTAAAGTTATTTTGATATATGAAAAAAGATTGGATAAACTAAGCATTTTTTTTTTGGCATTTTTAAATTCGATTAAAAAACATTTGATTCTTGCGACCTTTGAGCCTGAATAACTTTAAATGATCTCGATATCGATTTTATACCCTACACCCAGGGTATATTCACTATGTCCTTCCGCTTGTAATGCAGAGTAGGAGGCGTGGCAGATATAGAAAAGTATATATATTCTTGATCAGCGTCACCTCCTGAGTCGATATAGCCATGTCTGTCTGGCTGGTTGTGTGTGGAAATACATTTTTTGGGAAAACTAAGCAAGATAATTCAATGAAATGGTACACTGGCCCCGTCGTCAAAGTTAGCTCGTGGGATTGAAAATGAGCAAAATCGGTCAACGGACACGTCTACCGCCCATACAAATAATATCTTCAAAATACAACTTCAGGAGTATTTTCCACGATAATGTAACCAAAATACACATAAATACTACGAATTGTAAGCGCAAGCTCTGAGATGCAAGCCACGTGTAAACGATCATGTTCATGGAATCCGATTTGGCTGAAAATTGGCACAAGTTATAGTAGCATAATGAGAAAAATTACTAACAAATATTTTTTCAAAATTTTAAAAAATGGCGAAGATATAGGACTTTGAAATTTTTAGGTTAGTTTTTTTTGAGAAGCTATAACTTCAGTTGCATTTATCCAATTCTCAATTTTATGGTGTCAAATGAATTGTCTTGAAACAGGCTTTAACATAAAAACTAGCAAAACTTTTTTTTAATTCTTTTTATATTGTTTACACTGAAAATAAATTTTAAATTGAGTTTCCCAAAATACGTCATTTTTGATATTTTTATTTTTCTTACAAAAAAAGCTACAGGTCTAACTTACCAGTCCTCCAAAAATTGGAGTGGGCCTGACAGTGGTTCTCCAGAAACACAATAAAATGTGGCTTCTACCGCATTTTTTTTTTTTGCTAGTTTTTATTTTAAAGCCTGTTTCAAGACAAATCATTTGACACCATAAAATTGAGAATTGGGTAAATGCAACTAAAGTTATAGCTTCTCAAAAAAAACTAACCTAAAAATTTCAAAGTCCTATATCTTCGCCATTTTTTAAAATTTTGAAAAAATATTTGTTAGTAATTTTTCTCACTATGCTACTATTACTTATGCCATTCCATGAACAAATTTCTTGATCGTTTACACGTGGTTTGCATCCTGAGCAAAAACTGGGTAAATTCGGACAAGAGGGCGTGGGACCTCCCATATAAGCAAAATTTTCAAAAAACTGCTGTGAAGGGTATTAAATGTTTGGCCAGGCCAAAGGTTACACCCTTACTAGTTCACATTTGTTTTAAGATACCAAAATAAAACGATTTCAAATGAAAAATTGCTGGTTCTAATTTTTTTGATCAGAAAACTAATCACTAGACTAAGAATTTGTATTTTTTGTTACTTTCTTTCCAAAAACCTTCATAACTGTTTCAAAATGGTATCTGAATAAAATTTTTTGATGGTCTATGTTTGAGGAGTGATTTTTCAAAAGGGCTTGTAACCAAAACGAGGTAAAAGTAATGTCATTCACATTATTTGCATAATAATATTGGATAAATAGGAAATTTTTAACTAAATGCCATTAATTCCACGCCATCAGATAAACTTTTCGTGAAAATAGAATCCAATTTTATTAAGTATCAGGCAATTACTTTTGCCTCGTTTTTGGTTACACTGTACTAGTTTTTGGAACCTTTTTTTTTTGGTCTGGCGGGAGATAGGTACGGGGAATTCAGTGGTGCTAACCGTTTTGTTGGATTGGTTCATCACCCCATACAAAAAGTTCAAGTTAAAATTTCGTCTAGAAAGACGTGTTTTTCATAAAGAATCTCTTAGTAGTTTCTGATAAGCCAATGATTTTTCATAAAAAGTATATTTTCCAGTTCATGATGAATTAATGGGCATTCGAATTGCTAACTTTTTAATCAATTTGTTGCATATTTTTTTACTTTAACGTTAATTTCTTCCGAATTTTCTTAAAATTTTATTTTTTGCTCAGTTATTTATGGGTTTATTCACTAAATCTAGAATAGAACTATCATTTGTCATACGATCTTGTTCAAAGGCTTGAAATTTTTACAATAAAATATTGTTACTGGTTGTAAACCATTTCAAACGATCAAGATTTTTTTGATGGCACCCGATTTGGCTATAAATTGGCATAAGCAATAGTAGCATAGTGAGAAAAATTACTACTAAATATTTTTTCAAAATTTAAAAAAATGGTGGAGATATGGCTTCTACCGCAATTTTTCAATACAATTTTTTTGAATTTGAAATTTTTAATTAAACGATAATTTGAATTTGAAAAAAGTGCGTTGGTACTTTCGTTAGTACTATACAAGCAAAAAGACAGTCAATATACTAACTTCAGCATTTAAAAATTTCATTTAATAAAAACTTTGAATTGAAAAAATGTACTGAAAACTTGCGGAAGATACTACATTTTATTGTTTTTCTGGAGAACCACTGGCAGGCCCACTCCACTTTTTGGAGGACTGGTAAGTAATACCTGTAGCTTTTTTTGCAAGAAAAATAAAAAATATCAAAAACGACGTATTTTGGGAAACTCAATTTCAATTCTTTTTTTTTTCAGTGTAAGCAATATAAAAATAAAAAAAATGTTTACTTATTTTTATTTTAAAGCCTGTTTCAAGACAAATCATTTGACACCATAAAATTGAGAATTGGGTAAATGCAACTAAAGTTATAGCTTCTCAAAAAAAACTAACCTAAAAATTTCAAAGTCCCATATTTCCACCAATTTTAAATTTTGAAAAAATATTTAGTAGTAATTTTTCTCACTATGCTACTATTGCTTATGCCAATTCAAATCGGATTCCATGAACAAATTTCTTGATCGTTTACACATGGTTTACACCTACTGGAAAAAAATAATAAAATTTTAAGTTTTTAGTTTTTCGGTCCGGAAGCAGCCTTTGTATGTTGTTGCGAAATATCAATTTTTTAAAGGCTTATAACTTCTGATGTAGCGATCCAATTGAAAAGTAGTTAAAGTACGGCTCTTTTAAGGGTAATTTTTGCTATCCGTAGTCATACGCGAAAATTAATTTTACTATTTGCTGTTTTTGTTATAGAGTTTTTAGTAGACCTCCAATCAGTGATTTTTTCACTTTTGTGCAAGGATAATTCAGGATCCTGACGTGATAGAAAAAAGCCAAGATCATATTCGTAATAAGAAGATCCCGATTTATTATAAATTTCTATAAAAACTGAAAATGGAAAACCATGTTTAGGCTGGACCGGGGTAGGGGCTTAAAAACATGGACCACCGCAGATCCTGACAGCATCCACTTGTTACTTGTATTCAGAATTATGAGAATCTCAGCTCAGTTTTCGGTACTCATATTTTGCATGCTCAAGTCCGTCTAGCGCCCACTGAATAAGAAAATTCGGTAAAAATGAACGTTAAAGTTAAGAAGTATGCGATAAATTGATATAAAAATTAGCATCTCCATTGCCAATTAATACATCCTGAACAGGAAAATATACTTTTGATGAAAAATCAATGATTCATCACAATTTGATTAGAGATTCTTTATGACAAACACCACTTTCTAGAAGAAATTTTGATTTGAACTTTTTGTATGGGGCAATGAACCAATCCAGCAAAATGGTTAAAATCACTGAATTCCCCATGTCCGAAGTAGGTAAGAATGACCTTTTCCCGTCAGTCCAAATTTACAACTAGTACAGTGTTATAAGCCCTTTTGAAAAATCACTCCTCATTTAAAATATAAGGTTAAACAAATACAGTTCTACTATTTTTCCAATTTGCAGCAAAAAACGCTAATGTAAAGTAGGCTGAGCTAACCAACAGCAACAGTCAAAATAACTGTTATATTATAAATGAAATTATCACGGGTGTTCAAAACATTTTTTAACCCTCAAGTTGCATCACTCGGAAAGTTTTTATATTTTCTTATTCAGGGTACTTTCCTTAACATATAAAAAAAAAAAATTAAGAAAATCCGTCGGGCGCTTTTTTTTGAAATCTAATTTTCCGTTTTTGGCAAAGTTGACTTAAGTCAAAAATAACATGCGAAAACTAAAATCAATAAAAAGAAACAGGAATAGTCATTTCTAACTATGTTTTAAATGCTGAATTCAAATCCGTTAACAAAATCGATCGATCGCTACAGAATTTTGAGATATCCTAACCCAAAATATAAGATTTTTCGCGATTTTTTACTTCTTTTGAGGTTATGTAACACGACAGTGTAATACTTTGTCATAAAACCTAATATGTTATTCAAATGCACATATCTTTGCGTACAAAACTCTTTTTAAATTATATCAATATCTTTTTTTTTTCTTGGAGTTATCCTAACTTAAAAATTTAAAAAGAAACAAAAACAAGATTTTCGACTACGTTGGAGGCTACATAGAGAACGCACGAAATTTTTTTGGTCTTTTATACAAAGTTATGTTAACTTTAAAGTCACACCATGAAACTCAAAGTGAAAAATCTCGGTTTTCGGCTATATTTGACGTTGTATACAGTACGGACGAAATTCGTCTGCTCTTTTTTACTAACCGACTCATTTAAAACCATTCTTTATCTTCAAAATGAGCTATCAAGTGGTCTCTTGTGATTGTTTTCTAAAAAGTTATGACCATTTAAAAATTACACTATGGAGTGCAAACTCACAGTGTACGAGTATTCCTTATATTGCTGCAACATGTCGCCTTAAAATAGTCATTAACTGCCATACCAGATTTTACGGCACAATATTACCTTATCTTGTTATATAACTTCAAAAATAGGAAAAAAAGTGGTGTCCTTTAAACATTCATGTAAGGATATCTCAAAGTCCAGACGTAATAGTGCAATTCTAATACCGGAATCGAATTAAGCATCAAAAATCACATCTGGAATGACTATTTCTGTTTCCGGTTTTTGTTTGTGTTTTTCTTAAATACGAAAAAACCGATTTTTTTAAAAAATAAATGGTGCGGAAATGATACCTTTTATATGTATGTATGTATGTATGTATATATATATTCATATAGATAAATTACACATATATACATATTCAAGTATATATATGTACGTATATACATATATATGTGTACATAATATGTATATAAACACCGAGACATACTCAAAAATCGTTAAAAACTAAAATGTCGAAAAAAAAACGGCTGGACGTTCGATTTCGCGGTTTTCGGATTTAGATACTAGAGGGGTCCCCCAACATTATCCCTGAAAAAAATCGCGGGTGGTATTTCAAAAAGTTAAAATTTTTTAAAAACCACCGTGTGTACTTATTCGAGTGGTAAAATTGGCAGATAATATTTTTGGATTTTTGCAAGTTTCTTCATGTTGTTTCTTCTATCTTGTGTAAACACACTCTTAAAACTCACCTTTTAAATAGATCAACTACAAGTGTGAATTTACGGCTTTGAGGTCGAAATGAAGAAATTTTGCTGCCACGTTTGTGACATTTTAGCCACAGTATGGAAAAATTTTGGTTTTGAAGCGTTTTGATGAGAGATATATAATGACAAATTTACACTTCAATACTAATTTTGCAACAGTGTCATGTCTCCGGTGGTCCATTTTTTTTATACCCTACCGCCTTAAAGATCAACTATGGTTTCCTGTCCTCTAATTTTATAGCCGTGTATGGTGGATTAGGATCTCCTAATTACGAATCTGATATTGATTTTTTTCTATTACATCAGTATCCTTAGTCATCCTTGCTCAAAAGTGAAAAAATCACAGTTTTGACATCTACTTAACAAAAACAGCAACAAGTAAAATTAATTTTTGTCAATGGACTCAGACAACCAAATTTATTATGAACAAGACATAATTTACCGTTTTTCAATTGGACTCCCAGTTTCCGAGTTATAAGCCTTTAAAAAAAGGACCTCTCAATAGCACACAATGGATTTTCTGGACCGAAAAATTAACAAAAATGGTAAGTTTTATTATTTGTATCAAAAATATATTTAATCACGAAAATTTTAAGCCCTTGCAGACTAAAATCGGATGAAAAAATAAGGCTCTATTGTAGATTTAGTGAATGAACAGATGAAATTTTGATTCTGTTAATTTGCAAAGCAGTAGTTTAGTAGGGTCATTCACTAAATCTAGCATAGAACTGTCATGTTTCATGCGATTATGGTCTGCAAGGTCTCGAAATTTTTAAATATTGTTATTGATAAAAATAATAAAACTTGGTTTTTGTAACTTTTTTGTCTCGAAAAATCCTTTGTATGTTATCGAAAGATATCCTTACTTTAAACGCTTATATCTCGAAAGCGGTAAATTATGTCTTGTTGATAATAAATTTGGCTGTCTGAATCCATTGACAAAAATTAATTTTACTCGTTGTTTTTGTTCTAAACGCAAACAGATTTCTTTTTGGACGCGTCTGGACATGATGACCTTTGGGTGATGGATAGTGATCAGAATTAATGCATATGTATTGCAATCTATTGACTGAAACAGTAGTACAATGCAGTAGTAGCATAATGCTTTCAAGAAATTTTGTTTTTTCCAAAAATAGGGGACAGTTTTCAATTCGAAATTGTGCCCTCTAAAAATTATTTAAAACTGCAGATGAGCTCAGAATATTGTAGCCTTAAGTATACTAGAGTTCGCCTTGCGGCCGAAATTCGACCATTTCGATTTGACCATAAAATAAAGGAAAAAGTTTTTATACCCTTCCTTGGTCGATAAAACACAAAAAGCTTTTAATATTCTTCCTTAGGGTTCGGGTTATCTGCATCGGTGCAGCAGCTAAGTTGCAATATCGTACTTTCCATTTAGAGGCGTGTAACTCCTACAGTTTTTGATATCTTTCTATACCAAAATTCATAAAAATCAATCATGCTATCGTGCTATATAGTGCTAACTCTATATCTATACCAAATTTCATAAAAATCGTATACAGTATTTTCGCCGTGAGAGCGTTTTTTTCATTTAGAGGCGTGGCACTGCCCACCGAAAACATAATGGTCATATTATCGTTCCTTAGTGCCAATCCTATCTCCATACCAAATTTCGTTCAAGCCGATGCAGCGGCTTAGCCGTGAGAGCGCTTTTTCCATTTATGGGCGTGGCACCGCCAACTGAAAAACATAATGCTCATATTATCTACCGTTCCTTTGTGCTAACCCTTTCTTCATACCAAATTTCGTTGAAAACGATGCAGCGGTTTAGCTGTGAGAGCGTTTTTTTCATTTAGGGACGTGGCACCGCCCACTGAAAAACATGATGGTCATATTATCGTTCCTTAGTGCTAACCCTATCTCCATACCAAATTTCGTTAAAATCGATGCAGCGGTTTATCTGTGAGAGCGTTTTTTCCATTTAGGGGCGTGTCACCAACCACTGAAAAACATAATGGTCATATTATCGTTTCTTAGTGCTAACCCTATCTCCATACTAAATTCTGTTAAAATCGATGCAGCGGTTTAGCCGTAAGAGCGTTTTTTCCACTGAGGGGCGTGGCACCGCCCACTGTAAAAGAGATATAGTCCTATGCACTGCTCCGCCTCACAACCTTTCCAACAAAAACAAAATCAAGCAAATCGGTTGAGATTTAGGTATAGAAACAGGGACTGAACCGATTTCGTTTGCCTATTTATATATAGATACTTAATATGTGTAGGAACTTGTTTTCTGTTCTATTTCCGTTTTTTCGTCGTTTTCCATCGTTTTGTTTATAAAAAGTAGGGGTAGGACATGCCACGTTTGTGACATTTGGGGTATATTTCCAAACTTTCACAGTAGACCAATAATTATTTGGTGGTAAAATTGATCCGCTTTATTAGAAAAACATAGTTTCTAACTTATAGCGTAATTTTTTTATGAAAAAAAAGTCTACTGTATAGGTGAAATCGCCAGAGGACACAAAAACTACAGTTATCTGAGAATCACCCACATATCTGTAGACTTTTGATGAAACAACCTAACTCGATTTTGCCAACTTTTCAAGAGAGCAAAAAACTACATTGATGCTTCTCAATTTCTTTTTGTATATGAATTGGAACAAATGTTAAAGTTTTCAAAATTCTTTTTTGCTCCAAGGTCAATAGTATTTAATAAAATTGAAATAAGATGCTTCTTTCCATAGAAAAAGTAACTTATTTTCAAGAAGTGCTTTTGTCAAATTTTTTAAGATGTTTTGTGAAGAAAAAACCATTTTCTTATGTCGATTTAAGTTGTTTTGTGAAAAGCATTTGTAAAAGTTTTTTGTTGTTTCAAATGCTTGAATTTTTTAGCCTATTTGAGATAAGATAGGCTGATTTTCGATTCTATATCACTGCAACTAAAAGTCATAGAGATATGGCGATTTCACCAAAAGAAGCGTATTTAAGTTTTATGTTTTTGATTAAAATCCTGGAAAATTGTCTTATTTCGAATAAGGTTGTTTTGTCAAAAGTCCACAGATATATTGGTGACCACCGTAAAATACGCGCATTTACGAATCTTAGTCGGATGAAAAAAGAAAATGAAGAGACTTTTACGGGGTCACTCGATCAGGCAATCAAAATCCTACGCACTTAATCCAATTCATGGGAAATTTAGGATCTGGACATCTCAGTGACACCGTTTTGAGTTAAACAGCTCTTACCATCAGTTTCTGCTTTAGCTTCTGTATCGCCTCTTACAAAAATGTTCAATAAAATTTAAAGTCTAAACTCTAAAGAAGCGTTTTGAAAATATGCGCTGACGGAACAAAAGTCGCCGAAGTCCTCCAGCGTGCCCATTTTCGTCACAATTTAAGTGAATTTATTCTAGTTTTAGGTGTAATCCGTTTTGGTCTACATATAAAATAACTAGACCAAAGATTGGACTGTTGAAAAAATTATCTCCGCCGTTCCTACAGGGTTCCTTTGCACACATTTTATCACAATATTGAAACATCCCAGTTGGGCCAATAGTCGTCGAAGAAATTTTCATTAACGACCATCATCTACAATGTCTACATTCAGAACTTTAGGGACATGATAGATGACAGAGTCTTGTAAGATGTCTGCAATGAATTCAAAAATACTTCAGAGTGCGGAGATTTTGATTTCTAAAATAAAAATTTGAAGTAAAAATTTAAAATTTATCATTTTACATTTCTGCCGTAAAAATATATAAGGCCGCAACTTAAGTTACGGCCTTTTAAACTTTATTTCCCCATCGGATTAAGCAATTTTTTATCTATATTTTACTCCAATCGCCAATTTTTTACGTTTTCCACTTCTCTTGCAAATTGCAAATAAAGAATTGTAAACACTACACCCTGTTTTCATATTTTTCAAAATTAAAATCATAAAAAGCAGTAACTCCATACAAAAAAGATGAAAAATGAAATAGATTTTATAAGAGAATAAAAATAAAATTTTGATTTTCTCAAAACTATGAAAAACGAGTTGCGTCTTTTTATAATTTTACGGCAGATTTTGCTAATATATTTAATTTTTGCATCGTAGCCATACTTTTTACAGCCCTGAATATATCAATTATTGTTATTGTTCCATATTTGTTTATATGAATTAAATGTTTTAATAACTTTTGCCTCAATAAATAACTTGAACTTGAACTTATCATTAGAAGCATACTTTTCTTAAATTTTTTACTAAAAATTATATTTTGTTATCTACCCTATGCTCGTCGATGTTTCAAAATTTGGATTTTAGATCAGATCAGATCTCTGCCGTAAAATTATAAAAACACGGGGCACTTGGTGGGAAATTTCGTTAACGACTGCCATACAAAAATACACATCCGTCATGAAAGATGTGCACCCGTCATTGATGCTTTCTTGTAGACTGGCCCAACTGGGATAAGTAAATCCCTGAAAAATGTCAACTCTTGGATATAAAAAAGCCAGCCATTGCGCAAAAAAACATCAATTATATGTTAGAAATGGGTCAAAATCACTCAATTGCGTAATTTTTTCAACCTTAGATTCGATAAGGGCTTTTCAGCAAGTTGATGTTCATCCTGATGACGCACAAAGGGGTATTGTATGCGCTTTTACGCATTTAATTGAAAAAATAAATGTTTGAAGTACCGGCTTATTTGATACCGTTTTAAAGATAATTAAATTCTGCGTCACAAACAACGAAAATTGTTGACCTTACATTACCAGTTTACCAGTTAAAAAGTTATATGCGGTTGAAGATCAACTTTTTTTGCTTTCGTTCGCACGCTGTGAAAAATTTGAATTTTTTGGCTTTTTTTAAGTACATTTTTATTAAAAAAAAAATTTCTGTGGAAAAAGTTTTAATGGAACCTTCAACTTCAGGTACTTGTGGTTCTTACTACATAAAAGTTTTTTTGAGTTAATGTTTAAAAAATTTTGTTTTATATATATTAAATATGTGTCAAAAAATTAAGGTTTTTTATTATTCAAGTGGTGTTTAAGTGTTTTAGTCTGTGCAAGATTTTCAATAACTATAGGCTGTCCGTAATAAGTGTTAAAAATTTGGTTGTGCCATGTTTTGCTCTTTCGGAATTATTAAACTTATTGTAAGAAAACTCCAGTCGCTATAATCATAAGAAGCAAGTGCAGCCACCAACAATGCAATGATTTTTTTTCATTTTGTTTTATTTGTCTTCTTAAATTTTGATGGACCCATTTAGTTCAGGTATTTTTGAAACACAAAAGTGGTTTTTGTTTTGTGAAAAAGTGTTTCGTTATATTTTAATTTTTTATTTTTTTGCTCGTTAGTTTAAAATTAAGTGCATTTTGGCTATATACATAGACATATAGTTGTTCCAAAAGTGAGCTCAAACAAAAATGTTTTTATTTTAATAAAGAGTAGACATTTAAGTAACATTCTATGAAAAAAAGGGTTGCGAGTTTTTGCGCGGCTGTGAGAAATTTTAATTTTTTTAAGGCAAACTGACATGTCCAATATGTATAAAAGTGGAGCATAAAATAAATAAAAAGTTAAATACAGACATATAGACAGACAATAACCCCCAAAAATCTACAGGAGGGTGTCAATAAAGTACGCTGAGTTTTTTAAAATTTTTGAAGGTCGTTAAGAGGTCGGTCATCGCCGTTTTATGCAAAATCTCGGCTTAGTACAGTTTTTATTTTATTACGATTTAAGAAACGCTCGGAATGAGTCATATATCAAACTTTTTGTCTTGAGTCAAGGAATACAAAAATGTTATACCTAGAATTTAAAATCATTCTTATATTAGCCTTGTTCGTTGAAAAAAAAACTTTATAAATATTTGTAAATATTCATAAAGTTTTTAACAAAAAGCGTTCGTTGAAACAAAAATTTCATACTTGCGTCACAAAAACTTTATAAATATTTACAAATATTTATAAAGTTTTTTTTCAACGAACAAAGCTATTGTTGTTTTAGATAAAAAACCGAAAGAAAACATATTTTCGATATTTCGGCCTGCTGTAAAACTCTTAATCATCTTGGAAAAACTGTTTTTCATAAGTTTATCATAAAATCATACAAGAAACAATTTTCTATTGCATCTTAACCCATTATATCCTGTTTTTATGGGCCTTCTTGACCCTTTTTTCCAAAAACTTGGTTAAAATGTTCTACAAAAATATTCTTCAAAAAATTTCACTAGGGGTCACCAGAGACAGAAATTCTTAAAACTTTAGAATAATGCGCAAAAAATTTGATGACAATTTTCAATTTCCGTTTTTTATTGCTATTAAAAAAAAATGTCACTACATAATATGCAACTGCATAAGTTTTCTACTTTTTTATGCATAATTAACTAAAGAATAGTCAATAGTCCATAGTCTGGATGATTTAATAGCGTGTTTTGGTATCAAATACCCCACTGTGTGACGTTTGCATACGATTAATCAGTGTCTTGTTTTTTAAATTCAGATTACTCATGAACGTTGAGTCGCAGGTTAAAAGTAAAAATAAGCATTAATAGGAAATTGCTCTACAAACTACATAGCCCAGGAAAATTAGAATATTTCTGCGAAAAAATTCCAAGTGAATTTTTTTCACCGGAATTATATTTATTTATGCATGGTTAATAATGTGTAAAAAGTCCATTGAAGTCCAGTGTGCGCATAAAAAGTTATTCAGGCACAAATGTCGCCAAAATCAGTTTTTTCCAAATATCTCACTTACGCAAACATTTACAGAACAATTTTTCTCCACAATTTTGTAACACAGGAAATTTCCTATATAAAAAGGTAAAAAATGTTTCGTACAAAAAAATTAAAAAAACCTTTCAATAATAATAATTGGATTCTGCATACACCGTATTAAATTTTTTTTTGGAGCCACTCATGGTCTAAAAGATATTCTTCAAAAACCGTTAAGGTTTCGAAAATATTGATTTTTGAAGGATATCTCTGAAACGGTAAGTCATACGATAAAAAGCAACAGCATCAATTTTGTAGAGAATCATAAGAAATAAATAAGCCATAAGCCAAAAAATAAGCCAAATGTGTACACATTGAAGTAACCGTTAAGAAATTATTCCATAAAAACCGGTTTTTTGCCATTTAAAGGTTTTTTTGAACATCTTCTAAATGGTCACTTCAATGTGTACATATTTGGTTTGTGTTTTGTAGATTTTGTGATTCTCTACAAAATTAATGCTAATACTTTTTATCGTATGACTTACCGTTTCAGAGATATTCTTCAAAAACCAATATTTTCGAAATCTTAACGGTTTTTTAAGAATATCTTTTAGACTAGGAGTGGCTCCAAAAAATTTAATACGGTGTATACAAAATTCAATTATCTTTTGAACGGTTTTTTAATTTTTTTTGTACGAGTTAAAGAGTATTCGCAATTTTAAAAGTAAGATATTTTAATATGAACTTATACGTAGCATTTACATATAAAAACTGTGCACAACTTTTTAAATTGGGTTATCTCCTAAACTATAAGCTACACGAAAACATTTTTTAAAATAGGAAATTTCCTGTAAAAGTTTGCGTAAGCGAGATATTTGCAAAAAACTGATTTTAGCGACCTTTGAGCCTGAATATTTTTTTATGCGCACAATGGACTTTATTCACTAAACTCATCATGCTTTAATAAAGACAATTCCGGTGAAAAAAAGTCACTTGGAATTATTTCGAACAGCAGCCATTTTTTCGTCTAATTTTCCTAGGCTAACATGTTTTTTTGTACTACGATATTTTATAAAAATCTTATCTTTAAAAAAGAAACAGTTTTTGAAGAATGTCTTCGAAACAATGAGCCCTGAAATTGTTCATGCAATTTGTAGAACATGCAATTTGTAGAACATGCAATTCCCTACGGTGCTATTTTCGTGCGACTTCCCGTTCATAAAATATCGAGATTTGGAAATCAACATGTTTTTATTTGCTTTGCAAAAGGACGAACAAAGTCAATACACCTGTGGGTAGGTGCCAATAATCGGTGATTGAGTAAATGTGTAAGTGCGAAAAATTGTTATTTTACATTTCAAACAAGTTTTAAGTTATCATCAATATCAAATATATTTTCATCGCAATTTTGTAAGGTATATAATTTTTACATTTAAAGTAAAACATTTAAAGATCAAACTTTTTTAATTTTTTTAAAATAATTTGTGTTCAAGATTAATTTAAAATTTGATATTAAGCTAATTATTTATTTAAAACTTATCACTTAATATGATTAAATGTTTCTAGTGTGACCCTTTCATTATAGCTTTTATGTCTTCAGCATCTAGTGTTTCATATTTTAGTAAAGCTTCAGCAAGAGCTTTGTGTTCTTTTGCATGTTTTTTCAGAATTAATTTAGCACGTTCATAACTCTCGTTAAGTATTCTCTTGATTTCGTTATCAACAGCTTCGACTGTATTTGGCCCTAGTCCATCACCAGCCATCAAGCCTTTAGGAGCTTCAATTGTTCGAAGTCCAACCTTTTCTGACATTCCCCAGTCCTTCACCATATGGGTTGCAATAGATGTAGCTTGTTTTAAATCGCTACTTGCACCAGAAGTTACTTTCTCAATACCAAATATCAATTCTTCAGCCGCTCGCCCTCCCATCATAGTGTCCATCATTGCAAGAAGCTGAGCCTTTGTAACATGATAACGTTCTTTCTCTGGAATATAAGCTGTATGTCCCAGAGAAGGTCCACGTGGCATAATTGTAACTTTATGTAGGGGATGTGACTCCTAAATAACATTTATTGTTAATGTGTTTAATAATACAATACATAAATACTTTTGAAATGTAAATCGCCCAGAAGCCAATGCGGTTAAGTCCTTTTTTAATATTTTCTGATTCTTGAAAATTTAAGCAGAATAAATAATACTCTCCACGGTTATTAAAGGATTTAATTATTTCTTAATTTTTTCTAGGTCAAGCAGCTATTGATTTTTAAAAAAAAAATTTTCAAATAATTTTACATTTGCTACGATGCAACAAGATCGTGAATACAGCTATAATTTCAGTAGAATTTGAATAATAAGTATAATTAAAAACATAAAATTTTCTCAATTTATGTTTTATGGACTTAACCATATTGGCTTCTGAGCGACTTTTATGTGACTAATAGTTTCAAAAACTATGTATTCCAATATTTACCGTTCGAAGATGTTGAAGAAAAGCAAAACACGAAACTTTCAGTTACTATATAGTACAGGCAAAATAGAAAACCTCTGGCGATTTTTGGAAAGGTGCTTGAATCGTCTTGGTTATTGTTAAGCGTGTTAATGTTAAGTTAAAACTCTATTTGCGGGACACAGGGGGGTGTGCAATCGCCGCCATCTTGAAAAGAAGGGTGAAAGTGTTCTTTCTTCATTTACATGGAAGCCACTAATTTTTTCGGAAAAACATAAAATTTACTTTTAAATAAAAATATTTAAAAAAAAATAAAAAGGGTGCGCCAAGCCCTAAAAATGGCTTTGAAAAAGAAAAAAAGTTTTTATCCACCAAAAACTAATTTTTTGTAGTGTATTTTTTTTCAAAAGCACATACTTTTCTACAGAAACCCTGAAAATTTCATCGAAATCGAAAAGCCGAGGAGTTATGCATTTTCAAATGTGTGAGTATCCAAAGGTTGTATCGAACTTCGTGTGGCCGCCATCTTGGAAATTTTCAGAATTTTGGAAAATCATTTTACCACAGTTCCAATAGTTTTCATACAAATCGGAGATGTCAAGTCGAATCTTGGTCGGTTAAGCAAAGAAAGTCTCCACTCAAAAATGGATATGACCGCTCTACCCATACCAAGATATATGTCAATTTGTTCGTCTGAAACTGCTCTACAAAAAAACCAACACTTTGATGGCAATTCAAGGTTGAACAAAAACAGCCCCTTCAATTTTTAAATTTTTCGTTAATAACTTGGATAGAGTAAAAAGTTCATTATAAAAAATGAAGATCTATGTTTTTTTTTGTCAAAACAAAGGTGTCAATGTGTTTTTCCGAAAAAATGAGCGGTTTCCATGTAAATGAAGACAGAACACTTTCACCCTTCTTTTCAAGATGGCGGCGATTGCACACCCCCCCTGTGTCCCGCAAATCGAGTTTTAACTTCACCTTTACACGCTTAACAATAACCAACATGATTCAAGCACCTTTCCGAAAATCGCCAGATGCTCATTTTTTGGAGCTATTTTGCTTGTACTAATAAATCAAAATTGAGTAAGAATTAATAGGCATTTGAATACTCTGATAAAAAGAGTCAACGGTAGTATTTAATAGTGGGATTCACAATCAGTTGCTAACTCAATTTTTATTAAAAGTGGAATGCATCGCTTTTGAATCTAATGGTCATAAAGTGCGTTTTATATTATATGTTTTTTAATAACTTTTAAAGATTTCATAATTTGTGACCATCCAGTGGAAAATGTACCTTATCTTCACAAAATTAAAAACGGTTTTTTTGCATTTTCTAAAAATACATATAATTTTAAATAAAATGACACCCCGATCACTGAAAAATTCCAAAAATTTACTGAGTTATGCCATTTTGAAATCGTATAATGAAAAACTCAAGTTAGTAGATATGTGTCGTTAAATATCAAAACTGCCTAAGTCGCTATCTGATATTTAGGCAAAATAAAATAAATTTCAATAATTTGAGGGACAGGGAGGCACTTAGGCATTTTTTATATTTAACGACACATATCGAACTTCAAAGTTTGTCAATTATCAATTTTTACAGGGTAGAGGTTCGGTAAGACCGCATTTATTGGTTTGTTTTGTTATTTGATAATCGACCTCACATCAGTTGTGAAATGTTCAGTACATGTCTAAGCACTGAATTCCACCTTAAACAGAAAACCGGTAAAATTGACCCTATCTCTTATTTTTAGGTGTTCTGCTAAATTTTGTGAGTGAGGATAAGGTACCTTTTCCAATGGACTTTCACATTTATTGATCATACGAGCCTTAAGATTATTTTCGAAATCCGACTAATTGGTGCAAACATTATTCAACAAAGATGTAATAAACATTCACATAACTCTCGCTGCAGTTTATTTTACTTTCAATTATCAAATAAACAAAATGCGCCACCATGCCTGTCTTGCCAGTAATGTGTGGAAAATACTATCAATTCATTCTGGATTTAAAAGCGTGGTAACTTTTCTCTCAGTATATGACTTTTACAGTTGTGCTCAAAAAAATAGTAGTGATACTACCGGTTAGCTTGTTTTTGTCATATCTAACTAATTATTTGAATTTTCGATATTTTTTTACCAATTTGTAACGCTATGAAAGCATAATAAGAAGACCCACTACTTTCAATTTTTACGTACTTGTTCTAATTTTTATTTGAAAAATTCGCAGTTGAGCTGGTTTTCGTATGATCAAAATAATAGTAGTGTATGTAAAAATTTTGCCAAAAAATTAGAATAAACCGGATATTCCCAACAAAAAGGGTATTATTTATCATTTATCAGTTTCTCATAGGCGTGCAACAAAAACTTTTCCAAAAATGGTACGAGGCAAGCATTGCAGTTCTGAGCGGCGTGCACTTATAAAAAAAAATTGATTTCGAAGTTCAAAACTGACAAGGAAGTGGAAAATTTAGGAGGTTGTACACCGACGATGGTTCGAAATGCTATCACGTTCACCCCACGCCTTGGAAAACGCGGCCGACCTCGTATAATCTCCAAGAAAGTAGAAAATCGTGTGGTGAGATACTCAAGACTAAATCCTTTTGCGAGCTCTTCCAAGATAAAGGATGAACTTAAAGTAAATGCCAGTACACAAACAATACGAAGATATTTGCGGGAAAATAATTTGGCAGCACATAGCCCAATAGCCCAGGAAAATAGGAATTTTTCTGCGAAATAATTCCAAGTGAATTTTTTTCACCGGAATTATCTTTAATAATGCATGATAAATAAAGTGTGAAAAGCCCATTGCAAAGTCGTGTGAGCATAAAAAGTTATTAAGGCTCAAAGGTCGCTAAAATCAGTTTTTTGTAAACATCTCGCTAATGCTTACTTTTACAGAAAAATGTTGGCCTCCAATTTTGTAGCACAGGAAATTTCCTACAAAAAATTAAAAATTTTTTCGTACGAATTATGCTTTAGAAGATCACCCAATTTTAAAAGTTGTTAACAGTTTTGATATGAAATGCTACTTATGAGTTTATATTAAAATATCTTACTTTTTAAATTGCGATAACTTTTCAATGAAAAGTAGTACAAACAAAATTGAAATGCCGTTTAAAAGATAATTTGATTTTCTATATAGCGTACTAATTTTTTTTTTTTCGAACAACTCATGGCCTTAAAGATATTCGTGCAAAATCGTTAAAACTTCGAAAATACTCGTTTTTGAAGGATATAAAGTTGAGCACCAATTTTGTAAAAAATCGCAAGATCTACAAAAAGTAAGCAATATGTGTATACATAGAAGTCACCGTTTAGAAGATATTCCAAAAAAAACCTGAAAATGCAAAAAAACCGGTTTTTATCGAATATCTTCTGTACGGTTACTTCTATATGTGCACTTATCGCTTACTTTTTGTAGATTTTGTGATTCTCTACAAAGTTGGTCCCATTACTTTTTATCGTAGTACTTACCGATTCGGAGATATCTTTCAAAAACCAGAATTTTCGAAGTCTTAACGGTTTTTCAAAAATATTTTTAAGCCATGAGTTGTTCGAAAAAAAAATTAGTATGGTATATAGAAAATTAAATTATCTTTTAAACGGCATTTTAATTTTGTTTGTATGACTCCGCATTGAAGAGGTATCGCAATTTAAATAGTAAGAAATTTTAATATGAACTTATACTTAGCATTTCGTATCATAACTGCTAACAACTTTTATAATTGGGTGACCTTCTAAACCATAAGTCGTACGAAAAAATTTTTAACGTACTTTTGGAGGAAATTTACTGTGCTACAAAATTGGAGACCAACATTTTTCTGTAAAAGTTAGCATTAGCGAGATATTTTCAAAAAACTGATTTTAGCGACCTTTGATCCTTAACAACTTTTTATGCGCACACGACTTTGCAATGGTCTTTTCACACTTTATTTATCATGCATTAATAAAGATAATTCCGGTGACAAAAATTCACTTGGAATTATTTCGCACAGCAGCTCTTTTTTCGTCTTATTTTCCTGGACTACAAGAAAAGTTCCGCTTCTAAATAAAAAACATGTTACAGCAAGAATAAAATTCGCTCAAAAATACATCGACTAGCCAGTTCAGAAATGGAGAAATATTTTATGGACTGATAAATCCAAAATTGTGCTTTATGGTGGAAAGGGGTCTCGGCAATACGTAAGATGACCAACAAATACGGAATTCGATCCAAGATTTACCTTAAAAACAATCAAACACGGAGGAGCTAGCATAATGATTTGGGCATGCTTTTTGTACAACGGTGTGGGGCCTATATATTGGATCCAAGAAATCATGGATCCGTACCTATACGTCCATATACTGCAGGAAGTCATGTTGCCATACGCTAGCGACCAAATGCCACTGAATTGGGTCTTCAACAGGACAACGACCCCAAGCACACTAGTAAAGTCGCCAAACAATGGTTTCAGGCCAACGACATAAATGTTCTTGAATGGCCCGCCCAGTCGCCAGACCTGAATCCCATTGAGAACCTATGATGCGACGTAAAGATTGCAGTCGCCCAATGTCGACCGACCAATGTTTCGCAACTTTGGGAAACAGTTAAGGACGCCTGGAAATCCAATCCTGTCCAAAGATGCCATAATCTTGTGGAGTCGATGCCAAAGCGCTGTGCTTGTGTTATTGCGAATAAATGCCATGCAACTAAATTCTAGTGATAACGGTGTGTTTTAAATAACCCATAATTTTAAAAACGTGGCTATTTTGCAAACGTTACACGACTGCAAAGTTACCACTACTATTATTTTGAGCAGCCAAATTTTTAGAACTTGTGAAAACTTTAATTTTTTTATCCCAACTGCCTTGAAATCTTGTTAATTATTTTTTTAATTTCTCCTTTACTCTTGTAAAAAAATGTATTTCAATTTGATCAAAATAAAAATTCAGATATTTTTAAGGTCGTTTTCAATTTTATAAAAAGCACTACTATTATTTTGGACACAGCTGTACATGGGTTTCGAATTAGTTAATAATTAAAGAAATATATTTAAACGAATCTGAAGCATAAAACGCACCGTGTAGGTAGTATTGTAATACAAGTACATATAGTATACCTTTGTATAATATGCTACTATTGCATGACCTCCCTCATGGTATGCTGTTATAAGGTTTGCTTCTTCGTCTGGAAGCCGAGCCTTTCTTTCGGGTCCCATTAAAACTTTGTCCCGTGCAGTTTCCAAGTGTTTCATAGTTACCATTTCGGCGCCATCAATAGCCGCCCTTTCAAATTAAGACCAATACAATCATATTTTCACCCGTTTTGAATATATATTTACCTTAGCGCTGCCTGGTTAATCATGTTTTCTAAGTCTGCTCCAGTAAATCCAGATGTTCCTCGTGCCAACATATCTAGATCAATTTCATCGTGCAAGACTTTTGTAAGATATAATGATAAAATTTCTTTCCGACCAGTAAAATCAGGTGTTGAAACGACAACCTTTAAGCATCAAACATAAAAATTAAAAGAAAAATCCAGCTTTTTAAATTATACAAACTTCAACGTCAAAACGTCCAGGTCGCAGTAAAGCTTGATCCAAATCATCGCGTCTATTTGTAGCGCCTAGAACAATTACCCCTGCATTTTGGTGGAATCCATCCATTTCTGATAGCAATTGATTAATAGTTTGGTTTGCATATGGATGAAGGACTGAGTTTGTTCGTTTGGCACCAACTGAATCTATTTCATCAATGAATATAACACATGGTGCACGCTGCTTTGCTGCTTTAAACAAATCGCGTACACGCCTAGCTCCCTGACCAACTAAAACTTCGTCAAATTCTGGCCCAGCGGCGTGAAAGAACGGAACATTGGCTTCGCCAGCGACAGCACGTGCAAGTAAAGTTTTACCAGTTCCGGGTGGTCCTACAAGTAAAACTCCTTTTGGAAGTTTGCCACCTAAATTAGAGAACTTCTCAGGACTTTTTAAAAATTCAACAACTTCTTTTAATTCCTGTTTTGCTTCGTCGCAACCTTTAACATCATCAAATGTGACATGAATTTCTTCAGGATCTACTTCTACTTGGTTGCCTAATTGTATCCTATAAATATATAAGTTTAGAAGTTTCACTATTTACAACAACAAAAAGCAAATAGTATACCGAAACATTGAGCCGTTTGAAGATGAAAAAAGACTTATAAATATTCCTATGAACACAACAATTACCAAGAGCTGTTGGAATACCTAACAATTCAAGTATTTTATAAATAAAGAATTACAAGTATTTTGAAAGAAATTTCTTACTTTTAAATATTTCATTGTTTTTCCAGACTTCGGATTTTCTTCTGAGTTTACTGCTGCTAAATAACCTTCCGCAAAAGCAACTTTAATATTATCCTGAGTAAATAAATAAAAAATAATATTATATTATTAAGAAAATATTGAATTATATACATTATTTGGATTATTAATATTACTTAAACCATTATATTATTGTTATAAATACGCTTTTGATACAGTTATTAATCTTTAACTTTTTCAAACAGTAAGGTCAGAAAAACTTAGCGGTAATGAGGCTATAACTTGAAAATTTTAATTTTCAGCCTTATAACTCAACAATTTTTTAATCGATCTCTACAAATAATACATCGCTTCAAACATAATTTGATTGTATTTTAAGCGAAATATTTTTTTAGTTGAAATCGAACTAGCCGTTCTCTCTACAGATCAGTTTAAGTCAGTGGTTCTCAACCGTTTTTGGTCACGCCTCCCTTTTCAAGTATTTTACAAGCTCGCACCCCCATTTTTCACATAAAAATTTACTTCTTATTCAAAAATGATTACAAATTAATATTACAAAAAAGAGGTCATTGGGTTGTTTTAAAATCCAGTTTACCAGCCATGTTTTAAAATTTTAGGTGTTTCAGAATCCAATAACACGACATTTTGAATGCGTTCTCAATAACTTTTTTTTATTTATTTGCGATTGCTAAATCCAAATCTAGCAAATATTATTCTCTGTCAGATTTGGGATCCGATTTAAACTTAATTATCAGATTGGAACCGATATCCAATTTAATTTGTTAAAACACAAATCCAATTCCATCTTACTTATAGAAGTTTGATTTAGTCTCGATTCCGAAAAAAATTGGATTCCAGAACGTGGCAGTAATTAATCAAATCTAAATCAAATTTAGAAGATTGGGATAAAACAAGATAATAAAATTTTTCCTTGTATAGTTTCTGTATTTTCAAAGGCTTTCTGAAAGATGTCGCGCCCCCTTTAAATTATCTTCTCACCACACCAGTTGAGAACCACTGGACTAGAACATAGATAACAAAATCAGCAATGAAAATGACATTTGCGGCTTTTGTTTTTTCATGGGCAACTGTGACATATAACAGAATCTTTCATATAAAAAATAATATTTTGACTTAGCTTAGTAAAACGTTAGTTACTTCACCTTAGGCGATTGCCGAAGACAAAAAACATGCGTTTGTGATATTTAGGGCCAATTTCACAGTGTGAGCTTAAGCGTAGTTTAACTGTTGAGTGTAGTTTAAGCAAGAATTTAATTTTCACAGTCTTTAAGGGCCGCTTAAGCGCCAGTCATTCGACACTCAAAATAGTTAGGGCGGTTTATGTCACAATTGACGTTGTCATAAATAAAAATTAAAAATAAACCAAAAAATTTCAAAAATATATTTAAAAAAGAAATTTTTGTATTTTTTTTTAAAAATTTTTGTATTTCAACTGAATATTGGTTTGAAATTAATTAATATAAAAAATACCTCCTGTGCCAAAGCAACAATATAATACATTTTTCTTCCCTAAGCTTTTAAGTCGACGCAGAACAAAACTTGATCCTTGATTATCTAATGCGCTTATATGGCCAAGTCCATGACTGTAGCTGGCAGGTCAATATTTTTGTGCTTTCACATAAAATTCCAAACTGCTAGACCTTTGAACCTCAACAATGAAAAAATATCTTTCGATGTTCTTTTGAAAGCTTTAGGCGCAGATTCTTCCGCTTCTTTTGGCAATTCAACGTTCTGAAATGCTTTTATCCACACTTTTGCTCGAGACTTCGTTTCCACTCAATGAGTATGACTAAAAATGTATCCGAAAACCAATGTGAGTGTGAGTTTTTCCAAATGCGGCCAAAAAATTTAAATTCTTTTTGAAAGTTTATTAAAATATTCTTGTAATTGTGAACAATATTTTACGTCAAAGTTGCTTTCAGTCAAATTAGTTTACCAGTATTTTTGGTTTGTATCTATGCTAATGACAAATGTGAGCTAGTCAACTGTGAAATTGAAAATTATTTAAGGGCCGCTTAAGCGACACTAACGGTTTAGCTAAGCTAAAGCTTAAGCTCACACTGTGAAATTGGCCCTTACGGATGTAACCAATAAGTTAATGAAAAAAATTTGTAATATGACAGGTTTCAATTTTTCCACAATAGAAAAATTTGCTATGGAATGGCCGATTATTCAAATTTTAGCACCTAAGAATTTCTAATCTATGGAGGCGAAGGCCCTGGTAACTAGTTTTCCTTTTCTTTTGTAAATGAGTGATTTATCACTAATTTTTATGTAAATAAATAAAAATAAATTTTATTTTTTTTTTGCACTTTTTGTAACCATTCAGAAAAGTCGCGCGCACCTTAACATTTTAACACTTTTGGATTTTGGACCACTCTAATGCACATACACTGCGCTGTAGGTCAAAGGGCACACTTTTTTGGCCAAAATTCAATGTTTACAAGTATTGCTAGAGTTTTTGTTGATGCAGTGTAACGGAGAATACTTCAATACAAACAAACAAAAGTTTTTTTTTGTCTTGGGAAAAAGTAGTTTTCCGTTCCTCAGCGATGTGTCAAAGTTGATGCATTTGCATTTTAATGAGATAACGCAAAAAAGTCTTGATTTTAACTCCTCTTTTCAATTAATAAAAAGTAATTAAAATAATTCGTTTTTTTCTAAAATAAAAATGAATAAAATTGATGACGTTATGTACCCCTGCAAACAGTGTACTAGATACAAACGGCGTATGTAACGGGGACACAAACACGTATTTTTTTTTTTTTTTGTTTGTTTTTGAAAATCACATAGAAATTGCCGTACTCTTTCAATAGCGTTTACATTGCTGTCGGGAAAAATACAGGTATTGGTTTTGTCGTACCAATACTCTTATTGTATCTAGTTCTCGTCCCTGCATAAATACTTAGATACGCATACCGGTACTGTATCTGTTGTACGTATCTAAAATAATACAGGTACGTTTCTTAATATGCGTACAGGTATTATAACCCTGCAAAAAATGAGTACCGGTTGTCTTTGAATTTTTTACAGTTTTTTGTTTTTTTTATTTCTATTTTTATTTCACGTACGAGTATCTGGAACATTTCCCGTATTATCTAGGTACTCGTATCGATATTTTTCCAACAGAGTTTTCTGTCAGTTTTTGAGTATTAAAATTTTAAAAACAAAATCAAAATTTGTCAAACGTCGTGAAGATGATCCAAATTATTTGTTCAATATTTGCGAGAAGAAGATATCCTAGGAACATACGTCCATATGCAACATTATAAACTAAGCTGGAGGGTGAGTAGTACCTTGTTGGTAATTCAAAACTATGAATTTAAAAACATATTTTATAATTCCTCATTTGTATTCTTTCAGATTTGCTGACAATACATTGCACATGCATTCCAGCTTTACATACGCAACCACAAAGTTAAAAAACCGTTCAAGAGTCTAGTCACCTTTTCATCATTAACGTTGCGCCAGTTGCAAAACGTTTTTAATATAGGAACTGCCTGCACATGAATAGTGTCACCAAAGTAATGTTAGTGCTAGTGAACGCTTCTTCATCATTTAAACTCCCGACTCTTTAAACATATGATGAATCATCATAGATGATCTTAAAATGAGTGAAATGAGTGGTGTTAAATGTTCAAGCGTTTATCAATTAGTGATCAGAAGGTGATGAGAACATTTTAATGACAGCAGCTAACGATTGAAAAGACATTTAATATTTTGTGAAAATAAAAACGATGCACATATGTACATAATGTGAACTTAATTCAAAATAAAAATAAATAATTTACTAATTTCATATGCGATTTTTATTAGTATAAGTACATGCACAGTACCAGTACGCGTCCTTAGAAACCTACCGGGATTATTGTAGGTACTTATAACGAGTATAGTACCTGTACGCATATTTAGCAACGTACTGGTACTATTTCAGATACGTACAACAGATACAGTACCAGTATGCGTATCTAAGTATTTATGCAGGGACGAGAAACAGATACAATACCAGTATTGGTACGGCAAAACCAATACCTGTATTTTTCCCGACAGCAATGTTAACGTTATTGAAAGAGTACGGCAATTTCTATGTGATTTTCAAAAACAAACAAAAAAAAATACGTGTTTGTGTCCCCGATACATACGCCGTTTGTATCTAGTACACTGTTTGCAGGGTAAGTATCTTAAATAATAGAGGTACTAGTCTGGTACGTATCCCAATAAAATCCTATATTAAATTAATGAATTATCTATTTTTATTTCAAATTATGTTTACAATACATTGTTTTTGCTATTACAATCTATGCAAACTTTTCCCAAACTTTAGTAACTCTCGTGAAAATGTTTCTATCACCTTCTCTAATGCTATCCAATTGCGAAATTTTAGCATATTTAAGGCCATGCGATCGATCATTAGCACTTACATAACATTGGTCGCACTGTCCATGTGAGCCTACATTACAAATTTAAGTTTTGCAACCGGTGCACATATAAGAATTTTCCTGCTGATGGCTTTCACGCAAGAGATTTTCTAATTGTAAAAAACCGGCACTTTCACCTTTGCAGAGTAGACTTTAGAAAGGGTATTCACCGGTATGCTTGAGTATGTGTACCTTAAGTACTCTGAAATGAGCAAAGGATTGTCAGAAAATCCAGAAAAATAAAGATGTAGGATTAAATTTTTTTAAATTCAAAGATTTGTAACACCCAATACAACTTACCCTGCCGCTTACCGGAATGCGTACGCAAACTAAGTATATGTGGATTATCTTGAGATTTCTGCATTAATAAAATGTGTTCCGAAGATATCTACGCTAATCAACGACGTTCATGACGTTTGAAAAATTTTTAGCTTTGTTTGACGAATTTAGATCAGAGTAGAGCAGAGTAGAGCAGCTTTGGAAAACTATTATATGACTTTTAGAGCTGGCTAGAGTAGAGTAGAGTAGAGCACAAATTCCAAAAAACACAAAACAAGCAACTTTGATAAAATCAGCAAAAATTTAGAAATATTTACATATTTTTACATTAAAAATAAAATATAAATATCAAAAGTGACGATAAACTTTAAAAATATTTATTTTGTTTTGATTTTTCTTATAAAAATTTGTTGCTCCAACCTACTCTACATAAAAATCTAGAGCAGAAAAGAGCAAACAGAGCAGTTTGGAGCAGACTCATCGAATACATTTCAGAGTAGAATAGAGCAACCTAGAGCAAGGGTGTCAGCGTTTTCAAATCACTGAGCCAAACGCATGCAGCGCAGTCAGCGTTGCTTTTACAACAACTTTAAATTCGAGTAACAACAAACAAAAAAACAATTTTTTGTTGTTTTTTCATGCCTCGTTTACAACAAAAATAATACTTCAACAATTTTCAAAATTTCTAAGAACTAGGACACACACCAAAACTCACGCGTTGATGCGCAATGCCCTTGCGTCGTTGCGAAAGTGCAATTTGCTAAAGTTTGATATTAGTAAAATAACAAAAATATTGCCGAAAATTTCGCGCTTTCTCTTTGCAATTTCTCAAGATGGAAATATTCATATTGATCGTTCAGGCGTTAGTGCGTAAAAGACTTGCATTTTTGCAACTGCGCATCAACGCATTAATACCCATATTGTTTGTTGTTTTTGTTTTTGATGCGACGTAATCTTTGTTGTTGTTTTATGTTGGTTCGAGTTCGATTTTGTGTGTACGCAAAAAATGCAACAAAAACGTGAAATTTTGACGAGCGTGAAAAAAAACAACAAAAATTATTTCTCACTTTTCTTCTACGCTGACACCCTTGACCTAGAGCAGAAAAAACTTACATCGAACACTTTTGACTGCTCTAACTTGCTCTAGAGTACTCTAGAGCAATCATCAAACAAAGCTTTTATTTTGTTTTTAAAATTTTAACACTCAAAAACTGACAGAAAACTCTGTAGGAAAAATAACATTACGATTACCTACAAAATACGAGAAATGTTACAGATACTCGTACGTAAAATAAAAATAGAAGTAAAAAAATAAAAAAATTCAAAGACAACCGGTACTCATTTTTTGCAGGGGTATAACGCAATTTAGGTCAAAACATTAAAATATATTTTGGTTTTCTGTGGAAAAATCTAATATTTAAATTAGATTCCAGACTTTTAATATTTTTTTAAAAGTTTGAACTTCGTGTAAGCTTTTAAAATTTTGTTGGTATTTGTTAGTCCTAAGAAACCCGAAACTATGGGTCTATAACTTAATTCGTGCGGTTTGTTAAGAGATGGCGTTACTTGATTATTATTCCATCGTTCCAATATTCCGAACATGCGTTGGAAAGCTACTGTCATTGTGCGTCTTTTTCAGTATATGTCATTCATTTGAAGCGTAAAAAACAATATTTTTTTTTCACTCAAATATGTCGAACTTTGTACCTGAAAAAGTGTTTTTGCGGGGAGTTCATCTTCATTACTTTAATATGAAGAAAACAGCTGCCGAAAGTCATTTTTGCATCGGATCGTGACTGGAGATGAAAAATGGATCCATTACGACAACCCGAAACGCAAACATTCATATGTGAAGCCCGGACAACCAGGACCTTCCCAACCAAAGGCAAATATCCATGGTGCAAAAGTAATGCACTGTAATGCTCACAGGTGACCTCTATCGAACACAATTGATCCGTTTAAATAGAGCCATAGCCGAGAAACGAGCGGAATATGCGACCAGACACGAAGTCATAATTTTTCAACATGACAACGCTCGGCCACATGTTGGAAGACCAGTTAAAAACTATTTGGAAAATATTGTATGGGAAGTTTTGGCTCACCCGCCTTATAGCCCGGACCTTGCCCCGTCCGACTATCATTTATTTCGGTCTACGCAAAACGCTTTCACCGGGATACGCTTCACTTCAGAACAAGGTATCAGAAATTGGCTTGATTCATTTTTGGCCTCAAAACCGGAGCAGTTTTTTTGGCGCAGAATCCATATGTTACCAGAAAGATGGGAAAAAGTAGTGGCTAACGATGGACAATACTTTGAATAATACTATTGTACATGTTTTTCTTAAATAAACGTTCAAATTTTGAAAAAAAAAAACCGCACGAATTAAGTTATAGACCACGTTGCTATCGTTAATGTTATTTAAAAATATAGACTCCCGATTTTGCCCGTTTTTTTTTTTTAATGAATTGTTTTGTCAGGTAACTTTTCTTCCGTAATTCCGATATATTCGAAACCTGGTTGCAAAAGACAGATTTGAAAAAACAGAATAGAACTATGAGATACATTTGAAAAAATAAAAGTTTTTTGCAGTTTGCATCTAACCTCAAATATAGCCAAAATGGCCATTTTTCTTGAGTTTGACCTCAAATATCTCCAAATCCTGAGGTGGTGGATAAATTCTGACCTCGACCTGATGCTTGGGAACAAAATCTTGCTGGTATGTGTTATTAATATAGAAAATTAGTTACGTACCATTTTTGACCCGGTAGTACAAGGGTTAGGATTTTTTTCAGAATTGTTCTTTTAGTCTAGAGTCAACATAAAAACTTCATTTGAAGTTGTTCACCATGATAGTATGGACGTTATGAATTTTGGCCAAAAAATTGTCCCTTTTGACCTATAGTGGCCGGCATATATATTTTGCCAAAATCGATTCCTGACCATCGAACGTTGCTTCACTTAGAACTCTCAAATAACGATGTGAAAATGATGCTCAAAAGAAAGATCATATCGCCACTTCAATACTACAACTAGGTAACTCCTAAATTATCATTCTTGGGATAAATGGCCTATGATATTCTTAATGGTTTGGTGCACAATCCTGTTCAACCAGAGTTCTCTAAATTGGCACTATTGCAAAGTTATGAGAAAAAAAAACAAAACAAGAAAAGTCAAAATTCAGTGTATATTCCAATTTTTAAAAATATTAAAATTGAATTATCTCAAAACTAGAAAATTGTAGTTACCTAGTTGTAGACGTGACGATATTTACACCTTTATGCATGCCAAATATTTTGTCGTTTATTTTTTTGCTGATAAGAATGCAAACAAACAACGAATTTTTTCGTGCCGTAATTATTTAGACATCAACTTCGCATAGTCACTGTTTACAGCAGAAATTGTGATTCGAACGATTCAAATTTATTTCGATTACTTTATGTGTGGTGAGCTGAAAAATGTAGGGGAAATTAGGAAGTTTTGCAACAGTGGGAGTTGTGCAACACGTCGATGAATGTCAAATAACAGTAGTTGGTATGTGGCCAACTACTATCAATTGTTTGTCTCGATTTAAACATTCGATGTATCGATGACGCGTTGGCCATTTCGAATATGTAAAAATTGGGGAGTTCCGCAACAAAACGCCACATTTGACAGATTTCAACCCGAGTTTTTCATGCGTATATCGCATATTTGTGAATAATTCGTATGTTTTATGCAATTTAGTGGATTTTTCTTCACAGAATTTAGTATTTTTCTTGATTTTATTTGTGACTTTTCGTGATTTTTGTAGATAGTCACCATGCCACGTCGTACAAATCGTGCGACCAGCAAACCAGCAAATGATATCAATACCTTAGTGGCTGCAATCAAACAGTTAATTTAACAAAGAATATTCATCAAAACTGTAATTTTCTTTAATTTAAAGCTGTGTTGCACAACTCCCTAACTTTTAGATTTTTTTAAATTTTAACCGAACCCTTTAACCAGAAGTTGTGTTTTGAGGCATACTAGAGATTCTATATACTGAGATGCTAAAAAAAAAAATTATTTCATAGTTTTTTTCCACTGAAACCAAATCTGTCGCAAAACTCCCCATTCTCCCCTCAAAAAAAAATTTTTTCGCTCGTGTAGTGTTGCCGTTTTCATAAAAAAAAATTTTTGGTAAGACTTCACTTTAACTGATCTGTAGAGAGAACGGCTTGTCCGATTAAAACTAAAGGTATTTCGCTTAAAAGACAATTTAAATATGTTTTTAACGGTGTATTGTTACTTGGAATCTATTAAAAAATAGTTGAGTTATAGTGGCCGAAATTTGAAATTAAAATTAAATTTGATGATTGTGCATCCACTCCCGCTAAACTTTCTTGTCTAACCATTTGAAATAGTTCAAGTTTTATAACTGAAGCATGATCGCGAATAACGTTGTAAGCGACAAAATTCAAATTGTTCACAATACGTTAAAAACGTTTTAAAATTAGCAGACAATTTCTGGATAGTTTTTTTTAATTTATTATGGAAAAACTTAGGTTAAAAAAATATTTTGGTAAAAAATGCTTTAATAATAATAATTGCTTAATTAATTGCTTATTATAACTTTTTAAAATAGAAAAACGTTTCATATCTAAAACTCATTGGTAGTTAAAACGTTATTCCACGTTGGACATCAAATGGTATGATAACATTTACAACGCTATTCGTTTTTTCATTATTTCAGTTTAAGATATTTCGGAGAAAAATAAAGATATCGAGATAATTTATAAAAAAAAAAAGTGAAAAATGGGCGGTGACGCGCCATTTATACAATATGATTCATCATATCTCTGAAACTGTCAGGTATAAGGGGCACCAGGACAAACAATCAATTAAAAATTTTTCGATGTCATGCCCCCTATATAATACGATTCTTCCTACGTGTATCTCTAACTATTAAACACAGAGGAAAAAAATGTTGTACATACTTAAGGGCAATCCGGACAAACAATAATCACTTTAAAAATGGGCGGTACCACGCCCCATACATAATATATTTCGTCACATGTCTGAAGCGCGGTTTGAAAAAGTTTGGTAGGGGAGACTGGGGCACATTTGACACTAAATTTTCAAAGACCTGTATCTTTGAAAATTATTACACGATCTTAATACTCTTTACTGTTTCTGAAACATTGATTATTTAAGATGAAAACCAAGAAAAAAAAAATTTCAAAAAAACTACATTAAGAGTTCTTTTTTAAATTTTTTCAAAAAAAGTCATTTTGTCAAATGTGCCCCAGGTACGGGGCACATTTGACATTGCAAGGGACACATTTGACACTCACAAAAATAACACAGAAACATTAAACAAAACATTCATACATATATTTTTTTCATATAAATACAAATTATAAGTACCTATGTATGTACTAACGAAGACTTATTTTATATATACGTGTGAGAAGTCGATGTCAAATACGTATTTAGTGCGTGAACGTGAAGTTGAGGCTGGATTTGTTGGAGTTGGTAATTTAAACTCAATTACACTCTTTAAAGTCAGGCAAACATCTTCCACTTCCGGTTTTATAAAAACCCAATTTAATGGTGAAACTCTTCTCAAATAACTGATCTTGTATCAAGTATAGCTAATTACTTCTACAATATCTCCCACATAAAAAATGGGTTTTAGGATTTTTCGCCAAATTTCCCAAGGACAATATATAAGTATAAAGTACAATTTCCTACAACACCCCTAATGAGAACATCAACATAAAATGTTAGGTAAGAGCCAGTTTGATGGAAATTTTTTTGGTCTGGATTTTGGGTAACACCATCGTCAAGATATCTGCAACGCTTTCACATGATGATGGGGAATACTTCCAGTCAATTTGATAATTATTAAAAATTTCGCATACATGATGAACTTTGATGTCAATATGTTTACTTCGGGAATTCATCCATCCAGATTTTGAAATTAAAACAAGTAGTAGAGGTCCTGGAAAGCACCTATTCAAAAATCTTGAATTGCAGATAAAACAAAGGTAACAAATTATATTAAATCAAATGAAATGGATTCTGTGTCGGAAGTCGGAGTTTCTCTATGGTTTCTGATATTAGAAATAGCGAATTCAACTTTTTTTCATCGCCATCGCGTCTGTTCGTCTTCATTTTATAATGGAATACCATATCTTTAAAAGATAACACTAGGAAATCTTCTAAAATACACAAACACATATGTCTGGACGAACGTCAAATGTGCCCCTTCGACAAAAGTCAAATGTGCCCCAATATCTCTTGAATAATTAAAAATATCAATAAATAACACAAAACAACAATTATGATATATCAATACGTATTAACACACAAATAAAACTGGCAAAAAGTCGGCTTCGCAGCCGGGCAAGGCTGGTGCAGTGGTAACGACTTCTGCTACCAACCTGGAGATCCTTGGTTCGTCTCCCGCCCAGACCAAAAACACAAAAAGTTTTCAAACTTGCAATTTTTCAATTATAATTAATTTAGTAAAATAAATATAATTATAATTACAACAAAAATAGTCTGATGAGTCTTTGTGGCGAAAGACGAAACATATGTCACTATAGCCGTGTTTTTAATCCGTTCCTTGATTTGTCATAATTATGTGTTAGAAAAATGCATTGATAGATTTATATGTAAATCGATCTTTGCAAATATATGACTAAAAGTTCAATTAAAATAAAATCAATTTTCAATATAAAATGTCATTAAGTAACACACTTAAAAATTCTTAAAATAATTAAAAATATTTTAAAATTTAAACTATTTGACCTTGATAAAAAACACTTTTATTCTATTAATTGTAAAGGTTAGTGCTACCAAATTTTCATACTTACTTCTAAAAAACAATACAACTTTATTTGCAAAACCCTTACGAACAAGATGTCGAAAATTACAAAAAAAAACACAAAAAGTTAAAAAAAGCGTATTAGCGCGGGAGAAGTTGAAAGAGAACTACCAAAGTTCATTACGTTGCTTCCACTCTAATTAGTTATGATTCTGCATTTCAGGTTTTTGGTTCGAAAGGCGTGTTCACACCGAAAATGGCAAAGTCAAATGTGCCCCGGTGTCAAATGTACCCCAGCTTACCCTACATACGTAAATGCGAAATGGGACATTTTTTGAAGTGAACGATGCCACCTTACTAGGGATAAATACTGGTAATTTAAAGCAAGTAGAACATTAAGAAAAAACAAGTAGTCTTGAAAAACAACTAGTTTCAATAAAAAACAAAGCTGAAATCAAGCAATCCGATTTTAATCCTGAATATTTCGGTTGCGAGTCCCGAGACAATAATGGCAGGACTTTATCCATGTACAGTCTGTTAAATAAGAGCGTGGTCATTGTTGTGAGAAAATGAAAATACCCATTGCGAAAATTCTTTTTAATATTGATTTATTTGATCGAAAACTTCAATGCAAATACATTAATAGCAGGTCCAATCACCCCCAGCATCAATTATAGCTTGACATCTTCGCGACATACTTTGAACAAGATTTTGCGCATACTCTTCTGAAAACGACCTCCAAATTTTGTGAATGCGTCGAACCAGCTGTTTCAAGATTGTTGGTGGGTGTGGTCCAGGCATGCCTGATGATAGGAAAGGCCCAAAAAGAGGATTCATCAGTGAAGATAACGTTGCCCCAGTCACGATCCAAATTGTCTTTGGCCCATTCAAGACGTTTTTGGACATGTTTTTCACTGAGCATCGGTTTTTGCAAAGTACTTCGGTATTTCACACTATTTGCAATCAAATGATTACGAATAGTTCCGTGGGAGATATTCAAACCTTTTTGGGACAATTTCGAAGCACCTTCACGCAAAGTTAATGTTGGATTTTTCGAAAATAGAGCACAGATCAGTTTTTCCTGTTTTTCCGTCACTACACCGACAGACCCGCGATTTGGAAAGTCATCGACATTTTTTACTTCTTTGAAGCGATTCACCCACTTACTCACAAACTGTTTCGACTTTTGCATATACTTCGCAGCCGCCGCTTGGGTCATTTTGGGACCTTTGGGGTGCAAACACAAAAAAACGGCTTCAAAGCGCGACGCGTACGCGGTACTCATTTTGGAAAAATGCTGAGAACGCATTGAAAACAGTGGTCAGCTGATTCACTTTCACGAAGCATGAAGGACAATACTGCCCTCTGTGTGAGAAAAAAAATTACAGCATTATACTTTACCGATCGCGAGTAATCGTGACCACGCTCTTATTTAACAGACTGTAACTGCGCTGAAAGAATTTATGTAATTGCTTGTATACTTCATTCTTGCATTACAATTGCTAATTGTAGGTGCCTAAAGGCTAAATCTATGTTATAATTCCAGATTCAATGGAGCCGAACAATAGTACATTATTACTAAAACATACATAGTTGCAGGATGTTTTCCATATCCAATTAAAACCCCAAAAAACGAGACTTAAGCCACTTTCAAAATAAACAATTTTATGTTTCATTAACAAGCAAATTTTCAGTTTACAAAATCTTCATCATTTTTAATATATCGACGGCTTATATTCAATACACTCTATCTACAAAAACACAATTTTTCAGGAGAGCAAAAAAAACTGTTTTATTCGCTATTTTTTATAGTGTTAATCAAACGAAGTACTACGATATTAATTAAAAAGAGCCACTAGATCCCTCAAATAAAAAAATTAAAAAAAACCTTGGTTATTCGCCTTATTATAGCAGATAGAGGATATTGCAATTCAAATATAATATAAAATGCGTGTTCAAACAAGCAGATAGAGCCTATTGCACAATAATAAAAACCAATTTTTTTATGAATTATTTATTAATAGATGGTTTTTTAGCAAAAGAAAACTCAAAATAGGTTAGGCGCCTGGCGGAGTTGAGAATGCAGAATATGAAAACCGAAACCTGAGCTCAGACTATTATAGGTTCTTATTTTTTATAGCCGTTTATTTTGAACTTTGATCTGCTTATTATGAATATAAACTTGGTTTTTTTTCTATCATGTAAGGATCCTGAGTTATCCTTGCTTATAGCTTGCTATATAGCTCTAAGTAGGCCTCAAAACAGTGATTTTTGGACTTCTAAGAAAAGATAACTCAGAATTTTTGCATGATAGAAAAAATTCTAGTTTAGATGCGTAATAAAGAAATCCCAGTTAGTGATGAGCAAAATTAGTCTTGGTCTTGATTCTTGGTCTTGTTCTCGGTATTAGACGCTGATATCATTGCTAGACCAAGACTTCTGTGGTCTTGGTCTTGCTCAGGACTATCATCAAGACCAAGACTGCTTTTTAGTCTTTCGAATTTATAGTTAATAGGTGTGTCACGCCCGTTTCAAGCATAAAATCATATCTCAAATCAAAATTTGGCATTTTTGAGACCAAGACTTAATGACCAAGACACAATATGCAAGAACAAGACCAAGACTGCTATGATCTTGGTCTTGGTTTGCTCACCACTAATCCCAGTCCACCATAAACTGCTATAAAAAACTAGGGCGCAAGACTATGGTAGGCCTGGGCAAGGAGTAGGGAATAAAGACCCTTGCTCCTGGGTACATCTACTTTCTAGTAACTTGGGGTACTTTATATAAAAATCTGAGCTCAGATTTCAGTTCTCATGTTTTGCATTCACAAGTCCGTCTGGATACCGCTCTAATACCGAGTTTCTTATGACTCGTATATCGGCCATTCCGCGGCAAATTTTTCTATTGTGGAAAAATTAAAAAGTGTCATATTACAAATTTTTTTTCATAAACTTATTGGTTATATCCGTAAGTATTTCAAACACTTTTTCATTGTCTTTGACAATCGCCTAAGGTAAATTAATTAACATTTTACTAAGCTAAGTCAAAATATTATTTTTATGTGAAAAAATCGCTTATGTTGCACAGTTGGCCATGAAAAAACTAAAGCCGCAAATGTCATTTTCTTTGTTTAGTGATATTAATTATTTTGTTATCTATGTCCTCGTTGATTAATTTTATTATATTAATGCAATCTTTCCTTAGTCTGACCAAATTCTGGTAGGAACCTGGTTTTTGTCCCGTCCATCCCAAAATAAGTATTTTTTTATCATCATTACCGTAAAAGAGGTTTCTTTAGAATAGGGTTCCGTTATATGTAAGTGAGAATAGCACACAACACTTTTTTGTCATGAGATGATATTAAAGATAGTTACTGTGAGATTTAGTTATACTACGAAATCTGTCCCGTCCATCCCAAATTATTTATAATTTTATAACTTTTTAACTATTGCATTTTATTACGTATTTTACGCATTATTCTTAAGTTTTAAACATTTTTCGGCTTTGGAGACCCCCAATGAAATTGTCCGTAGAATATTTTTGTAGAACACATTAACCCATTATGACTTAGCTGTTGGAAGAAAAACAGGGGTCAAAAAGACCCACAAAAACAGGATATAATGGGTTGAGATGCTAAAGTAAATTGTTTATGGCATGATTTCGTGGTGTCCTTGGAATAACAAGTTTCGTCCGAAATGAAGATTAAGAGTTTTACAGTAGAGTGAAATTTCGAAAATACGTTTTTTGCATGTATTTTAGCTAAAAAAAAATTGTTTGTGGTTGATTTTGGTTCAAAATTTTATTTCTTTATATATTTTGATTCAAGACAAAAAATTTGAGATATCGTACAACTGATTACAAGCATTTTTGAGATCGCAATAAAAAAAACACAGCATCAAGCCAAGGTTTTGCATTAATTGACGTTGCGTGATCTCTAAATGACCTTAAAAAAAATTTTAAAAGTTTCGGCTCACTTATGTGACACCCTCTTTCATATTTTTTGGGTTAAAAGTGGTTTTTTAAAAAAAAAAATTTTTTTTGAATCAGTCTACTGTTGATGCACTTCCCAAAATTGAATCCAAGCAACTCAAATGTTATATTTTTTTAAGCCATAAATTTATAAATAAATTTTCGTACAATTATTTTTTGGTAAAATTTTGTCCCGTCCATCCCACACAATTTAGTGCATAGTCAATTTGTTAACAATGATCCCAAAAATTTATGAACATTTCTTGAAAATATGAAGCATTGGTAATAAGTATACATTTATATTGTTGACCCTATTTAAGTCATTTCGTAGAAATATCAAACCGAAAATTTGTCCAAAAAGCAATAAATTTTTTGTGTCCCGTCCATCCCAAACTTTCTGAGCAAATTCTTCGGAACACAGGCTTCATTATAGGCTTATATGTAGACTAATATATTGTGTGTTAATCTGAAAATATACTGCTTTAAAAGAGAAAACAATATCGCGGTGCATACCTCTAAATCAGCACTTTCTATCAGCATATCTCTACGAAATGTCCCGTCCATCCCCGTGGAATGGCCGATATACAATTAAGGAGTAGCCGTACCAAAGGGCCTAAGTTATGTGCTATAATAATCAGTTATTTGACCGGTATAATTTTTTTAACATAATGCCATCAATTCCACGCCATCGAGTCAATTTTTCGTGAAAGCAGAAAACAATTATTATCATTTCTAACAAAATGTCACCCGATTCATATTATGGCACAACTTTTGCCTCGAAATGGTACCTAGGCCCTTTGGTGCGGAACTCCTCAGTTGTATTAATTTTCAAATCAGGTTTAACCGATCACGCCCATTTTTGATCCCAGATAGCCTGGCAATATTGTTTTCATCTGTACCAAATCTCATGCGTCTAGCCTTATCTGTTTGTTTACAGAAGGGCCAATCACGACTCAGCAGGGCTATCAAGGTTCAACATACAAAACTGAAAAAATCAAGAAAATTTATTTTCGCCATTTGGAGCCGATTGACGACCGTTTGTCATGACCTTGTATATAACGGCCACCCAATAAATATAATAAAGTGAAAAAACTTTCATTTTTCATATGTAGATAGAGGATATTGCATTTCACAAAATCGATTGCTGTAGATAGTGAATTTCTTTAAATGGAAAAAAGTAGCTCTGGAAGCAAATTTTTCGTTTGGAATTAATATCATAGATGCCATTTGTCTCAATGAAGGTTTTACCATCAAAAACTAATTTTCGTGAAAATTGTAGATAGAGGGTATTGAATATAAGCCGTCGATATGTATTAGTTACAATTTGTTTCAGAATGAAAACATAACGTAAAAATGTAACTTATACAGCAGCTAACTTAATTTTTTTTTTAAACTTGCCTGGTTAACCAGATTAATGCCCTCTTCGCCCAGTTTTTGCTCAGAGCTTGCGCTTACAATTTGTAGTATTTATGAGTATTTTGGTTGCATCATCGAGAAAAATACTGCAAAAGTTGCATTTGGAATATATTTTTTGTATGGGCGGTAGGCGAGTCCGTTCACCGATTTCGCTCATTTTTAATCCCCCGAGCTAACTTTGACTTTCGTTGAATTATCTTGCTTAGTTTTCCCAAATGTATTTCCACACACAGCCAGCCAGCCAGACAGACGGACGGACATAGCTATATCGACTAAGGATCCATAATATATATACTTTTCTATATCTGCCACGCCTCCTTCTCTGCGTTACAAACGGAAGGACAAAGTGAATATATCCTGGGTGTAGGGTATAAAAAACAACATGTGGTTGATATTTGGTGCCAGATGTTATTCATTTTATATACCCTGATTCAAGGCGAAAACTATGATGTATCGTACAACTCATTCCAAGCATTTTTGAGATCGTAATAAAATCAAAACCGCATTAAGCCGAGATTTCGCATAACTCGACATTGCGCCACATCTTAATGGCCTTCACTTTTTTACTGATTTCAAATTATTGGCGTAATCGTAAAATTTTTTTTTTTTTTTTTTTTGAATTAGTCTACAATATTGAATATTTATACTGATTTTTTAATAAAAACTTAAATTGTACCCACTGTACATTCGAATCTCTGGTTTTGACCTAAAACCTCCGGGCCAAGTTTTTAAAATCTCCGAGCTTTTATTGACCACGGTGATACGGAAGAAAATTATTTACGTATAAAAGTGTCGCTAAAATCGGTTGATATGAAAAAATTTGTGTTTTTTCCTGATTCAGAATCTGTTATTAGCGAAATCCTATCAGATCCCCTTCAAAAGTTATACTAAAAATACCTTTTAATAAGTATTTTTGGAATTCTTCAATCAAAAATATGTTGTAACATTTTCATAAGGTTACGAAGCTTCTGGGAGGTAATAGGGGAGGCCTAGATTTACAAAAAATTGCACCCGGAGGGGGGTCTAAAATGTACCCCTAAGGAGTTATAGGGTTAAAACTGATTTTCTGCCTCTTTTCAGAAAAAAAAATGTTCTTGGATCACCCTAACGTTTTAGGGAAAACATTTCTATGGCAAAGATTTAGCTAATTGTAAGAGCTTTTAGACAGTGTATATGGTTTATAGAGTTTAAAAGGATTTCGCGAAGTTCTGAACCTTTAAAATTGATATTTTAATTTTTTTCCCCCATTTTTTGACTTTGATGCCCATTTTAGTATGAAAAAGGTCCTATTACTATAGCTTTTTGTAATTTTTTTTGAAATCTTCGTTAAATATCCTTTAATATGATAGTGCATTTGTCATATATATACAACATATATGTATGTATGTATGTAACATAACATATTTTTAATTGAAGAATTCCTTTAAATACTTATTAAAAGGTATTTTTAGTATAACTTTTAATTGGGATCTGATAGGATTTCGCTAAAAACAGATTCTGAATCAGCAAAAAAAAAATAAATTTTATCATCCAAACCAATTTTAGCAACACTTTTATACGTAAATAATTTTCCTCCGTATCACCGTGCACTACATCATATGCAGCGCAACGCATGCGAGTAACCCGTGTGTTACATAGAAAAGTATTGTTGTCTAACCTCAATCAAAAAAAATGGTATAACAAATGTACTATCGGATGAAAGAATATTTAACGAAGATTTCAAAAAGAATTACGAAAAGCTATATTAATAGGAGCTTTTTCATACTAAAATGGCCATCAAATTCAAAAAATGGAGAAAAAAATTAAAATATCAATTTTAAAGGTTCAGAACTTCGCGAAATCCTTTTAAACTCTATAAACCATATACACTGTCTAAAAGCTCTTACAATTAGCTAAATCTTTGCCATAGAAATGTTTTCCCTAAAACGTTAGGGTGATCCAAGAAAATTTTTTTTTCTCAAAAGAGGCAGAAAATCAGTTTTAACCCTATAACTCCTTAGGGGTACATTTTAGACCCCCCTCCGGGTGCAATTTTTTGTAAATCAAGGCCTCCCCTATTACCTCCCAGAAGCTTCGTAACCTTATGAAAGTGTAACAACATATTTTTAATTGAAGAATTCCAAAAATACTTATTAAAAGGTATTTTTGGTATAACTTTTGAAGGGGATCTGATAGGATTTCATATCAACGGATTTTAGCGGCACTTTTATACGTAAATAATTTTCTTCCGTATCACCGTGTGACAGAAGCGTCATGAATTATTACAACGCTTTCATTGAAGAAGCAGATTGGAAGATGTACATATCGTTAGCTTAATATGGAAAAGGCTTATCTTAAATTTTTTTCGAAATTGACTTTTTTGCATATTCTGGTTGAACACCCTCTAATACACCTCCCTACAAAAATTAGGCATGATAATTTCAAAAATAGCCAAGTTATAGTCAATTTTAAAAAAGCCCTAACACATACCAAAAATTTCTTGAAAGAAAAAAGCCCTAACTCACAATACGTAGCGTTTAAATAGTGTTAAAATCACTCAGAAACTATTTTGTTAATTAAGCTGAAAACTTGGCAGTGAGTGTATCTCAAATATGAGAAGCTTTTTATGCTATACACGAAGGTTCCCGAAGGCCATCCGAAGGTTTTCTGGTCAGAACGAAGAACATCTAGGTATACTAGAGGAAAAACATCTATGGTAGACTATCAACGAACCTTATTTGATAGTTTTCTAAGATACCCGAAGGTTCTCCAAGGCCACCCGAAGGCTTGATAGTCAAAACGAAGAGTATTTCGGTATACTAGAGGGAAAATATTATTGGCGGACTATCAAAAAGGTCTAACTGGTAGTTAGACATCCGAAGGTTCCAGTAGTTCACCCGAAGGCTTCCAAATCAAAACAAAGAATTCCTAGGTATACTAGAAGGAAAGCATCTATGGCGGACTATCAAAAAGCCTTAACTGATAGTTTTCTAAGACATCCGAAGGTTCCCGAAAGTCACCCGAATGCATCATAGTCAATACGAAGAATATCAAGATATACTGAAGGGAAAACATTAATAGCATCTATGAGCTTAGTTGCTGTGGGTACTTTATTATCATAAACTTTACTTGATGTACACTTTAATGTTTTAAATTTTTGTTAGCTGCTGATTGTCACCACTTTTATGATAATCTTCCATACAAAACCTAAACATTTTCGTTAATTTTTTTGTTCAATCCAATTAACTTTCTTTTTAAAGGTGTTCCTTTTCATTTTATATTGAATAACTTTAATTTTATTTATAGTTTTTGATTTATTGTAAAAAGCCCTAACTCACTTTTTTTTTAAAAAATTTTTAAAATGAAAAGACCTAACACACAAAACTACCCAAAAAAACAAAGAAAATAAAAAAAAAACCTAGAATGAAAATTGTTTATAATTTTTATTGTAAATTGCATATAAAGTTTTTTTAAATGTTTGGCGTATCAAATTTTATTCAGTTTTTTCCTTCTCCTGTAAAGTATTGAAAATATGAGTTACGCCTTTTCCATATTAAGCTAACGATATTCTTTTAGTTTTGACGTACGTGACAATACATTAACTATCTCTTTTTGTTTAGTTGCAACTATTCAAAATATAGATTTTATTTGATTAACAAAAGCCCCAAATAACGCCCCGATATTGCATATAAGAATAATAGGTTTTTCACACCGTGAGTGTTTAATATTATGAGAAAATACGTTTTTACAATTAGCAATAACAGCAAAAGTTTACAAGAAAATCTTAAAATCCATGTAATTCTGTTAGAGCTTCATCCTTTCATGCGTTAAAAATCAAAGAACAAAGGAAAGGCTATATGGAAGAAAATTTTATGAAAGCTATCAGGGGCAGTTCCGTAATCGGTATGGTTTCAATTACTTTTGATTTCTGAAACATTTAGATGAAAACGGTGATAAAAACCATTTAATTGGCGATAAACGTCAAAAAATCATTTTTATTAAATAACACAGGACCACAAAAAAAAAATAGTCCTGTAGTAGAAAGTTGAGGTACCATACGGTATGGTTTTCAATGTGCTAAAAACGAATCCGAGGTCAGAATTTAGCCATCACCCTCAGATTTTGAGATATTCCAGCTTTAAGTTGCAGAAAGCGCTGTTTTCAGGCTTACGGTGCAGTTCCAGGAAATGTGGTAGTTCCATTTTTTCAATGACATCGAATAGCCACAATCTTCTTTATAAGACTATGCCTTCAAACTTTTCCGATTGGACTCTTACTTTCAGAGTTATCTTACTTTGAAGTAAAGGGTTATCATTTTTATATGTTAAATGGATTTTACGCTACAACTATAATGTAGTGCTTTGTATGGGGGTTGAGATACGTTTACTTCAAACGGTGATATCTCGGGAAGTAAAAGTCCAATCGAAAAAATTAGAACGTATAGTTTTATAAGGAAGATTATGGCTATTCGATTCCATTGAAAATATGGAACTACATCGTTTCCTGGAACTGCATCATAAGCCTGAAAACAGTGCTTCCTGCAACTTTAAGCAAGGATATCTCAAAATCTGAGGGTGATGGCTAAATTCTGACCTCGGATTCGTTTTTAGCACATTGAAAACCATACCGTATGGTACCTCAACTTTCTACTACAGGACTATTTTTTTTTTTGTGGTCCTGTGTTATTTAATAAAAATGATTTTTTGACGTTTATCGCCAATTAAATGGTTTTTATCACCGTTTTCATCTAAATGTTTCAGAAATCAAAAGTAATTGATACCATACTGATTACGGAACTGCCCCTGATAGCTTTCATAAAATTTTCTTCCATATAGCCTTTCCTTTGTTCTTTGATTTTTAACGCATGAAAGGATGAGCTCGGATTGAAAACCATACCGTATGGTACCTCAACTTTCTACTACAGGACTTTTTTTTTTTTTTTGTGGTCCTGTGTAATTAATAAACGATATTTTTTTCACATAAAGTGCGTTTCATATTTGAGAAGGTCCATAACTAAACGCAATGAATCCATCTTAACAATTTTTTTGATAAACGCACAAAAGTAATTAAAGTTAATTGGATATATATTTTTTTAAAACAGTTGTGGTATAGAAGGGTTCTAGTACAGTACAAATCATAAATAAATTAATTTATCTGGCAATTAATTTGAAAGTTATTTAGATTACAAATTTGAAAATGTTGTGTTTTGATCCGTCACATAGTAATTCTTACTTTTGGTGTTGAATAACGGTGAAATTATTGACCCTTGTTATGTTTTGACAATATTTACATAGATTTTAATAATGAATTCAGTCAAAAAATTTAAAAACTTAAAAAGTGGAATTATTCCGTTTTTTTCCTGGAACCCCTTAGTTCTTGTAGTTACCGTAACAAAAAAATTTATTTTTATTGTAGAGTTAGCATAACAACGAAATAAATTTTTATAATGTACTTTTCACTAATATATCGAAGTTGTTTAATGCATAAATTTGGAAATGTGTCATTTTGGTCTGAACCATTATTTATGGTATTGAATAAAAATTATTGACGCCTGATGTGTTTTATAAAAATGGTTACATTCAATACGTAGAATTGAATTCAGTCGTAAAATCCAAAAAATCCAAAAAATCCAAAAATGGGATTATTGCGTTTTGTTATGGACCTCCTCATTTATAAGACACCTTTATAATTTTCTTTCAAGTCACTCCAAAAAAGCGTTGTTTGTGTTTTTGCAAAAACAACAAATGTCAAATAAAAGTACAAAGGATAAGTTTCAAAATGTATGCATATATTTTTTATATATAAAAGCAGTGACAAAAGTTTGGCCAAATTTCAGGGTAAAGTGGTCGTAGTCGCACCATTATTGGAAATTTAAAAAAAAAAAAGCCCTGATTTTATGATAGAATACGATGTTTAGAAAGAAAACCAATCCTTTCTTCACACGATGAAGGCCAATTTGCAAAAAGCAAGCAATTTCTTTTTTTTTTATACGCCCTAGTGCTTTTTGCAGCCAAAAAGTGTAGCGAATGACTGTTTGGCGTACGTGAAAGACATCAGCACATATTGTCCGAAGGTTGATATAAAAAACATCTCATCTAAAAAGGAGACCACAAAGCGGCGTCAATCTTTTTTAAGTTAAATAACTAGAAATCTTGCTGAGACTCAATTAGAATTTTTTTTTTTTTTTTTTTTTTTTTGAAGAAATAATGGGTTTCATTCTCAGATCACGTCACTAATGACGAAATCCATCTGGTCCATCCAAATCTCACCGAAAAAGCAAACGCGAATTGGCCTTTATCGTGTGAAGAAAGGATTGGTTTTCTTTCTAAACAGCGTATTCTATCATAACATTAAGGATTTTTTTTTAAATTTGCAATAATGGGACGATTACGACCACTTTTCACTGAAATTTGGCCAAACTTGTACATCGACCTATAAGTTCGGTGAAAAAACATTTTTACCGTTGGAAACCGAGGGGGCTAAATTGGCTACTAACATTCATTATTTTAACGAATAATTACATTGGCTTACTCGTTCCCTTGTTGTAAATGTAAAATGAAAAATGTGTCTTATAATTATGAAACTGTGTATACTTTAACTCAAAGCCACGGCTCTTTCTCAACGCTGCGCTAAATATATGTGACCGTTCATTAGAAAAGGTACCTTAACTTCACTCACAAAATTTATCAGTACAGCTTAAAAATAATAGATAGTGTCAATTTTACCGATTTTCAGTTTATGATGGAATTCAGTGCTTAGACATGTACTAAACATTTTACAACTGATTTGAGGTCAATTACAAATACCAATAAAAGCGGTCTTACCAAACCTCTACCATGTAAAAATTGATAATTGGCAAACTTTGAACTCAGTCAATTTTTGGAATTTTCCAGTCATTTTATTATATATTAAGAAAATGCAAAAAAAAAAGGTTTTTTATTTTGTGAAGATAAGGTATTTTTTCCACTGAACGGTCACATATAAAAAATAGTACCTGGAGACCGATCCCTGCTCGGTCAACAATCTTATCTTATTATTTTAGTCGATGTTTTTATTCATAACAATTTTTTTTTTATGAAACTCGTACCTTTTCACTTCCAATCGTCACGCTTTCAAAATGATAAATTAACCGATGAGAATAATAAAAAGAAAAAACTCGGAAAGTATCGAATGGTATAGAAAAATATCAAAAACTCAAAATTTTTTTTGGTGAAATAAAATGCCCTAAAATAAATAAAGTGGGTATGGCACGCACCCAAAATATTTCGTCTATTGTATGGGGGCTGAAATATCTTATTTTCAAAGGATCATAACTCGGAAAATAAGAGTGCTATTGGAAAAATCCGAAAAAATATTTTGATAAGGAAAAGTGTGGCTATTCTATGCCATTAAAAATAAAGGATTTCACCTTTTTTTGTAGCTACGTTGCAAAACTGAATACAGCGATTTTCTCAACTTCAAGTAAGGATATTTCAAAATCCCTCAGGTATAATGACAGTTATGCTAGTGAAGACGCATTTAGCGTCAAAAATTAGAAAAGACTGCATATAAGAAATAAAAAGTTCATTCCATTTTTTTGTGCCTGAGTTAGGTACTAACCAAATTTTTTATTTTGGTAAAAAGTGGGCGTGACAATTATTGAACAAGCCCACTTTTCGTTATGCTTTAGATACTCATGGTTCAGGTCCGCATACAAAATTTCATAGAAATATGTTGTACCATTTGCGAGAAATAACATTTAACGTGTTTTACTTGTATGGGAGGTTCCACGCTCACAGGCGATATTTTGCCTACTTTCAGTTTGTAGGTGCCTAATAGCAAGAAGACTCCCTGCAGTTAAATTCAGAAAAATTGCTTAAATCGTTTTCTTTTATAGCGTATTATGTTTTTGTGGGCGGTGCCACACCCTTCAACGAGTTTTTCCAATAAAACGGCATACTACATATTAATCCTTATTTTCAGGGGTACAATCTCATTAAAATTCTTCGAGTCGTTTTCGAACAACATTGAATCAAAATTTTCTATGTTTAAAAAGGGGGCGTAGTACTTCTTCGATACCGCCCACTTTTCGGTTATTACAAGGCATTGATAAGCAGTACCTATATACCAAATTTCATTGAAATATCTTGTAAGGTTTGCGAGAAATAGCATTTAACGTATTTTGCTTGTATGGGAGGTTCCACGCGCAACGGCGATATTTCGCACACTTTCAGATCAGGGATGCCCTATAGCAATTAAGCTTCTCGCAGTTAATTTCAGAATTTTTGCTATACTTTTTTTCTTTTTACACCGTTATATATTTTTGTGGGCGGTGTCACGCCCTTCAACGAGTTTTCCCAATATAACGGCGCATCACATAATAATCCTTATTTGCAGAGGTAACATCTCCTAAATTTTTATTAAAATTGTTGGAGTCGTTTTCGAGTAATATTGAATCAAAATTTTCAAAGGCTAAAAAGTGGGCGTGGCACTACTTCGATTCCGCCCACTTTTTGCTTGTTATAAGGTATTATTAAGCCGTACCCGCTCACCAAATTTCATTCAAATACCTTGCATGGTTTGCGAGTAATGACTAAATCAATTTTAAAATTTATGGCAGTGCCACGCCCCCTGGTGAGCATTTAAAAAGTTCAAACCTAGCTCATTCTTCATTGTATGCCAATATTCCAAGTTTCATTAAAATCGCTGTCGCCGTTTTCGAGAAAAAAATATTGGCACAGAAATAAGTACAAAAAAACAAACAAAAAAACAAACATACAATTTTAGCTCGTACGTATATGGGCAAATCCCAAAAACTTTTAAAATCCCGCGTCCGTATACTGAATAGCGATACTGAGCTGAATTTATACAATTTTAGATGACGGATATGAATCATTTTCATTGTACAGGTGTATGCTAACAAGTTTATGAGACAAAAAATCTGAAGTAAAGCTTGTACGAATAGATATAACCATTTGAATGATCAGTTTATTCAAATTTGCCGTGTCTGTTGCAATATTTTATTATTATATCTGTATGCTGTACTCCGTTATATCCACCAAAACGAGAGTGCGCATTTTTGATTCGAATGTGAAATCGGTTTTGTTATATGGGTGCGAAACATGGCTTGTTACTGAACAACTAACAAACAAGCTGCAAGTATTCGTCAACAAATGCTTAAGGCGTATACTAAAGGTTTGGTGGCCTCGCACTATATCAAATGCCGAGCTACATCAAAAATGCAAACAGAAGCCTATAGCAAACGAGATCAAGCTGCGCAAATGGGGATGGATTGGTCACACTCTCCGGAAACCACACAGCGAAGTTTGTCGCCAGGCCCTTGAGTGGAATCCACAAGGCAGTAGAGGACGTGGTAGACCCAAAACCAACTGGAAAAGGTCGTTTGAAAAGGAAATCCAAGAATCGGGAAAATCGTGGCAAGAGATCAAAGTCATCGCAAGGGATCGTGACAAATGGAGAGATTTCATATTGGCCCTATGCTCCTCCTAGGAGTTAAAGGAGAATACATACATACATACATGCTGTACTCACGCCGTGTACTTTAGAATGTTAGTTTTCAGTAAAAACTCTACTGAATCGATACCCTTTTGAATAGGATAATGCAAATATATGTGCTTAGCTTCTATAAAAAACTACAGGGTGCTAAAGAAGCGTCCGTCGATTTCAAAATTTTTCATATGCGAGTCTTTAAAACAACTTTACAGCCACGCCGTCAAGAATTTCAGGATTTTCATGGTAGGGTTAGATTGCATATTCGAAACAGAAAAGATCTACGAAAACCAAATTGGTGTGCCATGCACCGTTTTTGTTATACAGGGCTAAATGTTCGAGGCAAAAAAACGTAAATGTGACTGAAAAATCGTTTAAACCGACGGCACACGAGAAACATCATCTTGACATTCAAAAAATGTTTTGTGAACATTTCTTCCTATTGGGGTTCAAATATAAAACCATGCGGCGTTGGCTAATTCTACACGAATTTTTCGATTTTTGACAATCAAACTATTTTTGGATTTTTTTATTTCATTCAAAATGCTTTATTTTTCACGCCGCGTAACTTAAGTGGTTAACGTTAACGATTTTTTACTCCCAAAACACATCTCTTGACGAGAAAACCATGAACACAAGAAAACCTTGTGCCTTGAAAATTTTTACGACCTTTTTTTTCAAAATGTTAAAAGTTTTTGGGATTTGCCCTTATCTGTTCGATCTTTTTATTTTCACATATTTTTGTCTGTGTACGGTCATAATAAAACGTTTATATATGATATAAAACTGTAAAGTAATAATAAAATAATTTATTTCATTCAAAATGGTTTATTTTTTACGCCGCGTAACTTAAGTGATTAACGTTAACGATTTTTTACTCCCAAAACACATCTCTTGACGGTAGAATACTAGAAAACCATGTGCCTTAAAAAATTTTTCGGACTTTTTTTTTCTCAAAGTGTTAAAAGTTTTTGGGATTTGCCCATATAAGAAGAGAAGTTATACATTTTGAAACTTATCCTTTGTACTTTTATTTGGAATTTTTTCTTTTTGCAAAAAATAAAGAAAATTATTAAGGTGTCATAAATATGAAACGCACGTTACGAGTCTCCCAGAAGCCAATGCGGTTAAGTTCATTTTTTGATATTTTCTGATTTTTGCTAATTTTAGTAGAATAAATAATATTCTGCTTGGTTATAAAAGGATTTACTCATTTCTTTATTTTTTCAAAGTAAAAAACCCATTTTTCTGAAAGCTTCTGAATATATTTCAATATAATTTTAAAAATAATTACATTATTTAAAAACATAAATTTTCTCAATTTATGTTTTTTGGACTTAGCCTCATTGGCTTCTAAGCGACTAATTTAAAGGAAATAATTTGTAGAGCATGAGATTCTCCATATAGGGGATCCTTGCAGTTTGTACGATGCGACTCATGCAATTGCATATACGAGTCAGCTAAGCTGATTTTTGTGCCCATACCGTAAGGATCCAGTCCCTCTATTTGATATTTTTTGTCACGGTTCTGGTTAAAAGCAAAACTGCTCAAACTTTAGCCTGATATTAGGCGATTTGGGGACTAATTTCTCGAAAATTGATTTCAGTGCGTCAATTTTGGGTTTTGGTAAAAACTTGCACTGCTCCTTACCTGACTACAATATCAGAAATGGAATCAGCACGTTTTTTTAAGCGACGACGCTGTTCAAATTTTCATATTGGGATTTGCTATATCAAAACTAATGTAAGGTATCGTCGGGTCGAAGTAGCTATTTGTTCCTTAATATGTCTGGTTCGTCAACTCAATAAGTTTCTATTAAGCATCTATCTAAGCATTTGTCTCCATATTTTTGTACCTCTAGCTTGGAATTTGAAGAGCTGGGAGCTATTTTTGAAGTCAACCAATATTTGTACTATATACATATATATATATAAAATACAAATAGCTCATAACTAAAAAAAACGATTTTCGAGTTACCAACTTATACGTTGGACGTATCGATATATAAACCGAAAAGTAAACACAAGGTGTATTATTTTACCGTATCAATTGTCTGTCCTTTTTCTTCACTTTTTTTCAAGAGTTTTGCTAACGTCTCTGTGTGTGCCGAAGGTTCAAGCTTCTGTGGTGTACCTCCAAACGCAGTCTTTAGTCTGGTTGTCATTGTAGGATTTCTTTTAAGTTCCGATATTATTGTTCGATCCGTTTTAAAATGACGAACGAATTTTCTGCAAAAAAAGTTATACATATATATTTATGTAGAAATGTCACAATAAAGGCATATGTTGCTATTTACCGATTTAACTGCAGAGGGCTAAGGAAACTGACTTGATTGACATGATGTCCAGATGCAATCGTAAACTCTATAAGATGGCTAGACTTTTTCTTTTTCCGAATATTACAACCATAAGTCATAACATCATGCAAGTCTTTTAACACTGTCGTGTTCAAGATTTTGTTTAGCAACCTTGTTAGCCTCTCCTTATCATCGTATAAATTATGTTGCAATACGTTACGGGAAGCAAATTCCTGAAAGGTGGACTGCTTCTGGCAAATTATTTTGGCCAAATCTTGAAACGCATTGTTTCTGCCTAAACGCAGATTGTTTTGAGTGCCGCTTCCAATAACGTTGCTGACATTTTTTGTTATTTTCAGCTGGCTTTGCTGGAACTTGCTTCTTCCCACGCCGTAGTATTGTGGTTTTCGCCCGAGGTTACTGAGGTACGAAGTGGACTATAAGGAATGGATTCTAAAATATCTTTTCAATTATATTCTAATTAAACTTACAAGTGAATAGGAATAGGCACAAAACATGTCCTTATTTATTTTTTTAATTTATTTTTTTTTTTTCTCTCTTATTTTTTGCCTTCAAATTTTCGACAGCACTTTAGCAGACGAGTTGAATTTACGCGATGACAGCGAACATGTCATAATCAAAAATTCGCGCAAATTCGCTAAACGTCATGCCAGTAGTACCAGTACCTCAATCGAAAGCTGCTTTCGTATTTTATGCAAATCTCTGTCAATGTAGACGTACTTCACAAAATAAAATTAGATAAAAAAAAATAAAACGAACTGTCAGTTGTCAAATCAAAGTCATCAGCGTGCCACTGTGACACTTTCGGTGTCACACGTGACACTTAGTTTTTGTCTGTGACACCGAAAAAATATCAGATTTTTGTGTGGCTGATTGAAAAAGTACTTTCCTGCATTGAATTAAGTACATCTAAAAAATATGGGTGGCAACATCGCGGGCACTTATGAAATGTCAAAATCAGATTACGATTAAATTTTTATTTATAATGAGGTTTCACAATTAATGTGATTTAAGTAAGATAAGAAAACCGAGTTTTTTGAAAATGGCTCGTTAAATTAAATTGAACTGTGATTTTGAAGTGTTAAATTTTCAGTCCTTGAAACAAACTGTTTAAAAAGCTTTTTTAAAAAAGCTACTTAAGATAGAATATATATATGTACTCCTAAATTCTGATAAAAGTTTGTAATGCTCAAACACATGATTTTCGAATTCGTATGGAAGACTTACGAAATCGTTTTGGTCTTTTCTATTGAATTCATCCTTAAGTTATTTTTGTATTCAAAAAGAGCTAGAAACTAGTTATGTGTGATTTTTCTTTAAAAAAAGTTATAACCACTATAAAATAATACATGAAAGTTAAAAATCAAATGTAGGTTTTCATATAATTTTTCTCTATATGGTATCATTTTCAAATGGCCATATTTAAAAAAAAAAAAATCACACAAAACCATAGCTTATTTCTGAGGCGAAGAACAATTCTTAATGATGTATATAACAGAAAAGAGCAAAACAATTTCATGCGTCTTTAATACAAGTTGTTATAAACTTTTATGCAAAACTTATTTTCAGCAAATTATTTGCAAACCTTTTTGAATAAAAGTTTCTAGGTCTGAAAAAAAGCCATCAGTACAAACCGTTTTTATATATGTTTTTATAAATTTTATTTACATACTAATTTATGTATTTGTTTTTGAAGTTTGTTTATGTTTTCATTAAATAAATTAAAATTGTTAAACAATCCTTGTCGTTTTAATACTAGTATTTCCATAACCTTAATTTGGAGACGATACGATGATAAAAACTAAGACTACTTACAAACAATAGTTAAAACTCCTATAGGATTAAATATAATATCGATACATCCAACGTAAAAATTTCTAACTCAAGTTACCAACTTTTTACGGGACAATGATTTCCGAAATCTGCGCATCAGACTCCATCTTGTGTCAAATTTTGGTACCACTAGCTTGAAATTTGAAGGGCTGGGAGCAATTTTTGAAGTTACAACCTGAGTATATTTTACTGCGGTCTTCATGCAAAAACTTGGCAACTTAAGTTGATAACTTATGCACGGGACAAAATTGACAAATTGCGTTGGGAACTTAACTTACAAAGTTATAAGTTAATTTTTCTTTAAAAATCAGTGGTTGTAACTCCTACATACCAACGTAATATCCGTAAAATATTTTTAACGTTAGTTGGCAAGTTAAGTCACCAACTTTCCTCATGGAACTGAAAGAGAACATTAGTTGGTAACTAGAGTTACAACTCATATGTACTCATTTTATCCAAATTTATCCAAATTATTAGTAGAAATTGTAAATATCTCTGTAAGTCAATTTGGAATAAGGACAACGATAGTCGAAAAACCTTTATTCGAACTACAGATTTCCAAACCATTTATTAAATTTTTGCTTTTGGTTTTCTTGTTTTAACGAAAACAATACAAAAATTATCATAACTAAAAACTACGATTTTCGAGTTACCAACTTTTACGTTGGACGTATCGATATATAAAAATGATGGGTGTTATATGACACCAATTTTTACAATCAGAGGGTGTTATATGACTCCCTTTTTGAATCGCTGTGACACTCTCCCTTTTGAGTTGATGGTAACGCTGAAAGTCATATCATATTAGTCATAAAAATATTTTTGCTGTCAGTTTTCTCTTCTATAGTGTTTTGACACAAAAGTTACGATAAATTTTCTCCTCTATTGTGTTTTGACAGTAAAGTTACGGTCAATTTTCTCCTCTATTGTGTTTTGACAGAAAAGTTACGGTCAGTTTTCTACTCTTTCGTCGTTTTTTTCAACTGACTGCGATGCATTTGACGGAGAAGCCTGGCCCAATGAATACTTTGAAAACGGATTAAAACATCAAAATTCTTTTTATAATATTAATTTCAAATTTTAATTTTGCATAATTGTTCCGATTCCGATTAGAACTGTTTACTTTGTTTAATTCCTCAGACACACGTATCAGATCAAACGAATGCGACAAGTTTTGGGAGCAGAAATTGGTAACGTAACGTGGAACTTGGGCAGATATTTTTCGCAGATTTAATAAAACGTGACATTTCATAAGGGGCCATCCATAAATTACGCAAGTCTTTTTAAGCATATTTTTGACCTCCCCCTCTCCCACATAAGAAATTTTAAGACTTTTCACTACCCCCTCCCCTCCCTATACAATCTTACGTAAGAATTCTATATTTCTACGGTTTTTTTAATAGTGAGGCATGTGATGAAATCCGAGTGATTTCAATTTTTTTTCATTTAGGAGGCTTTTTGATCAAAAAGGTGAGTCGAACGATAAAAAGAATTAGGATCTCTTTTGTGGAGAATTACAGATTTTACAAATAATTGTAATGTTCACGGTATTTTAATTAAATAAAACTTTATCTCAGACTTTGTAACACAAGTTGGTGTGCTTCACCGTTCTAGAATAATCTAAAAAGTGACGCTATTTTAAAACCAGCGTTGCCTCATCAATATTTTATTACTTAAATATAAATAGTGCTTAACTGAAATATAGGTGGCGCTAAACATAACATTAGGCCATAACTACATTGCAATTGTTTAAAACAGTAAATGAAATTATAGTTCAACAGTATCTTAAAGTAAATATGTTATATGTACAATAAAGAGTTATATAATACAAAGTTATAAAATACAACTTACATAATATAAAATCGATTTTTTGACTTTTTTGCAATTTTTTAAGAATATTTCCTAAGTCCGGACTTACACTAGGAAATTCTATGAAAGAAATTCTTGTCTATTCTCTTTTGTGAATTTCTTTTGCGTTTACACACAAAAATTAAAATTTGTTTGTACTAGCATGATTTAATTTTAGAATGCACTAAAGATGCAGTTGATATAAACTCGGACGGTAGTGATAAATAAGACATCATCATAGGTTTGTGGTGGCTCTATGCAGTATCTTTGTGCAGTGCTTCATTTAATTGTTTGGCGTTATTTCATTGGAATTACTTCACAGAGCTGTTTGTGGCATTAAAATTAAATATTCTTTCATTCGAAATAAATTTTTAAAAATGTAGGATTGATTGATCTATGTGGATAAAGCCATGGAGAGAAGCCAGGAGGGAGCGCGGCTTCCTTATGTAATAATTGCTGACGATGCGTTTCCCATGCAGAAGCATATTATGAAGCCATATCCGTATCACATGAATTGCGACCGCAAAAAAATGTTGTAGAACAGTTGAATTAATCACTTTCGCTTGTTGAGTTCTTCACAACTTTCTTTTGGAAAACGATTCCAACTGCATAAATAGTGTCAAAAAACCTGCCGAAAGCTGCACTTCTATTTCAGATGAATACAAATTATACAACCCTCGAAAGGGGCAGAAAAAATTCGGCAGGATTTTATGGCCTATTTCAATAAAAAAGGCAAGTTGGATTAGCAGTGATGAAGGAAACGATATTAAATAGAAAGTGATACTAATAGTTTTTTTAAGTGAAATATGTTCACAAAGAGGCAAAAATAACGTCAACCACATTATAATAATAGCCGGTGATTTGGCCAATGTTTTTGGAACAACATCTTTAAGATCAGTATCGATACTTTTCCGTTTCCCTTGTTGTAATTTTTTTACTATATTCTTGTAGCAAAATCTTGTAGTATTGAATAAAAAACGCAAATATTATAAAGACAAAATTTTTGTGTTCTTGTTCAATCATTTTAATTACATTATCTATGGAGTATATTTTTTGAGAGAGATAAAAATAAGAGATAAGGTATATTTGAAATCGGATGTATACAAGATTCAGGCTTTTCATTTAACAGTTTCGAAATGCTTTTTCGTCATTTGTTACTTTTCGACAAACGAATAAAAAAAACTTTGTTGAACGCAGTGATTTGAAAATTACTTTTCTACTTCTAAGGAAGGAAAAACTGCTTAAGTCGACTTAAGCAAAATAGGTTTGAGCTCCAATTTCGATTAGTTCTGGATGCGGTTTTAAATATTTTGTTGGTGCTTATTTAGACCTTAATAATGTCCAAAAAAGAAAGAGTTATTGTACCCAAAAACGAAAGATTTTTTTTGCTCGGAACTAATGGAAAATTTAACTCAAACCGATTTTGCTTAAGTCGACTTAAGCTGTTTTTCCTTTCTGTCACATATATTATTGCAAATTAAATATTTCATATTCAAAAGTTTTTTACTCTGACTGCAATGGAGATTTAAAAGCTGTCTGAAAAAAAAATTTCTCGAGAAAATTTATTCATGACAAGACCAATTATAAAAATGAAAAGCACATTAAAATCATTTAAAATTGTGAAAATCATTTAAAATTATCACCTTTGCTTTTTTTATTGTCTCTTGACTGTTTTTGTTTAACCTTCTTTCCTTATTGCAGCTGCTTTGGCTATTTTCTTTTGGCAGTCAAGAGTCATCGGTATTAAGGATACCGTCATCTGTTGACTGAAAATAATGAAATAATAAATAAGTCAATTAAATAATCTAAGGAACCCTCATTTTAGATTTACCAAGCTGTTCGTTCTCTCATAGTCGTCATCCAAAAGGGAATCGTTGGTTCCTCCAATGGGCTAATAAGATTACAAATTTTTTTTAGTAGTGAATACGAGTTTAAATATAATTTTGGCTGAAGTTTACTATAGCTCTCAAAGGTTTTTATTTCTTCAAAAAGAACAAACGAGTTTTGATACGTTTTTTGCTTCGTTTGTGAAAAAAATAAAATGTGCTGTCACGCCTTTTTGCATTTCATATAACGAAATATACCTCTATATTTGCTGTGCCATGTTTGACTTGCGTGTGTTGTGACAAAAAAGACAGCTGGTTGAAGCACCACAGCTTTGGCTGGTATACATCGCATGCCCCAGCTCCACTTTTTTTGGACTTCGCAATTTGTTTTTGCTCCGTCATAAACTGGATGCGCAAATTTTTCCATTTATTTTTGACGCCGTCTAAACTTATTTCTTTGTCGGTTCCTTTTAATTCGCTTACAATATTGTTATATGCTTCAGCTTTTTTTGTTCTATCTAAATAGCCTTGCGATTTTACGAAATAAATACAGTCATGTTGCTGAATCAACTCTATTAGCTTTTCCGTTAACTCCCTACTCCATTTGAAAGTCATTGTTGATCCTTATGTCTGGTATTTTTATGGAGCTGAAAAAATGTATTATGTAAAATTAGTGAGCTCAACAAACTTCTGTCATACGATTTTGCGCGTAGGTTACATTTTCCAGAACTAGGTAAAAAAATAAATACCTGGTTGGTGGAACGTAAGCACTAGGCACCCGGACTTCAAAATTAAAAGGATTTTGATAAATAAGAAAAGTCGCAAATCCCAAAACCTCCTATTGGGCTTCCCTACTGTCAAGATGGATATTTAAAGTCTTTATTTTAAATTAAAAATCAATCCATTTATTCACGTTTAGTTATTTAAAAATTAATTACGAGTTTAATAAAATATAAAAATAAAAGTATAAAAGAATGCTTAAACGTTGCAAAGTACACGCACAACTGCAGAACTGAACTGCTCACTCTGACTCTCACTACTCAACTGACTTTCTCTCTTTGACAGTTCGGCCTCTCCTGACATTTCGTCTTCCTGAGACGAATCATCGCTGGCATCTTCGTTTTCATCAAGTTCTGGACTTAGGCTACACCATGGCTTCATATGGTCGCTTGAAACTACACCAGAATAGTGTCGACGTGACCTTGGTGCATCTGGTAGGTCTTCAATAATATAGCGATCAAAGTCCAGGACTTTGTGTACAACATAGGGTCCCTTGTACTTTGGATCCAATTTGTGAGTATTCCCTGTTGCTGATGGTACATAATCTATTACCACTAAATCTCCTTGTTTAAATTTATATGGACGTTGGTGCTTTTTATCATAACGTTGCTTCCATTTTAATCTTTCAGCTTCGATGTTTTGTAGTGCTTGCTGTTTCTTCTGTTGATGATAATCGTCGTCTTGTTGCACCTCTTCATCGTTTAACGCTTGGATGATTCTATTTTCGCTGACGTTGCGCATATTAAAACTGAAAATTAGCTCGTTCGGACTCATCTTTGTTGTAGCATTCGGCTGCGAATTTATACTCCACTGAAGATTTAATAATGACGTATCCCAATCTTTCGCTTCTTTGGTCATACATTTGATCGATGATAAAATTGTTTTATTGACGCGCTCGGCTTGCCCGTTTGCTCGCGGAGTACGTACTGCTGTTTTCACATGTTGAATGTTATGCTTATTCAAAAACTGCTCAAATTCTCTTGATGTGTAAGCTGTGCCTCTATCGGTAGTGATCTTTAACGGTTGTCCAAATACGGCCATAACTTCTTTCAACATGGTGATCACTGGAAGTGTTTTTGTGCTTCGCACTGCTTTTAAAATTGTATACTTGCTAAATGCACAAACAAAAACAATAATGTGCAAATTGCCTCGCTTGCTCTTTACAAATGGACCCAGATGATCCATATTGACAGCTCTAAATGGTATTGGTAATACATCCATTAGATGCATTTGGCTTTCGGTTTTACCTCCTTTTACTTTGTTTAGACAGCACTCTGGACAAGCAGCAATATAAGACTTTACGTATCGCCTCATTCGATGAAACCAAAAATCTTTACTTATTCGTTGCAATGTCTTCTCCACACTAAAATGGCCTACGTCATCATGGCAAGACTTCGTAATACGCCAACGAATTGCCTGTGGTATAACTAACTTGGTTTCTCCATTTACCCTGCGGCATAAACGTCCCGACTGTAGAACATATTCTTGGTGAATTTGCGTTGCATTAGATGTCATTTTACCATTTAAAGTTGCTACGATTGCCTTTATGCGATTATCCTGCATCTGCATTCCAAATATCCAATCCTCGTTGCTTGCAACAAATATTTGAAATAAATCATCAGCTACTGTTGATGGCTCACTTGGTGGAAGTCCTGGCGCTCTGCTCATTGCATCGATGTGTTGCATTTTTGTACCAGCCCTGTGCTCACATTTAAAGTCGTACTCTTGTAATTTCAACCACCATCTAGAAATACGAGGAGACAATTTTGTAGTTGCCTTTGTTGTCACTATAGCATTGCAGTCTGTTACAATATGGAACTGTCTGCCCCACAGATACATCCTAAATCGTTCTAACGTTTGTACAATTGCTAGCACTTCTAACTCGTGACTAGTGTAATTTTGCTCTGTTGGACTGCATCTTCGGCTATAATAAAATACTGCTTTCAAACCATCATCTTCTTTTTGTAGTAGTATGCCTGATAAACCAAGGCTGCTTGCATCTGTATGGACTTCATGCTGTTTGTTAATATCAAACAAGACTAAAATTGGCTCTTGAGTTATAGCTTTCTTTAACACCTGAAATGCGTTGTCTTGCTCCTCTGTCCATTCAAATGGTGCACCCTTTTTCATCAACTTTGTCAACGGTTCTGCCACATGACTATATTTTTGCACAAATTTCCTGAAGAATCCCGTCAGGCCCAGAAATTGCCTGATTTCTGTCACACTTTTTGGCTTTGGGAACATATCAATAGCTTCTGTCTTTTCTTTTCCTGGCCTTATGCCGTCTTTACTAACTATGTGTCCTAGAAACTTTACTTCATGCATCATGAACGAACACTTCGATGGTCTTAATGTTAATCCAGCTTTTTTAGTTGCTTCCAAAAATTCCTTTAAAACTTCTATCCCTTTTCCGATCGTTGATGTTGCAATGATCACCTCATCTACATAGCTGATTATGTGCTTACGGTTTTCCAAAACAGATATAATTTTTGTGACCATTTCTTGAAATATCATAGGTGCATTCACCAGTCCGAAAGGCATAACGTTGTGTTCAAACAATCCTTCATGTGTCATAAAAGCCGTGTACTTTTTACTATTTTCGTCAAGGGGTATTTGATAATATCCTGCAGTCATATCAAGGGTTGTAAAATGTACTCCTCCTGATAACTTTGACAGCTGCTCTTCCACAATTGGCATAGGAAATTGTTTCTTTATTGTGACTGCATTAAGTGCCCTGTAATCCACGCACATACGACTTTCACCATTAGCTTTGTTTACAAGAACAACTGATGCTGCATGTGGCGAATTACTTTTCCTGATTATGTCATTTTCCAGCAAGTTGTTTATTATTTTTGTCAATTTTTCTTGGCTTGAAAATGGTACTTGGTATCTTTTCCCAATTATAGGCTCTCTTGTTGTTAATTCGATATCCATCGTTGTTGTATTACATCGACCTAATGATGTCAAATCCTCTGAAAATTGATCTGAATATTTATTCAGCAACCTTACTACTTCATTTCGATCATCCTTGCTTAAATTTTCATTGACATTGAATGTTTCCTGGGTATCTGTATACACTTGGAGCACACCTTGATCAACGAGGAAACAGCTACCTTTGCGACACAATAAATCTCTGCCCAACAGCATGGCATATGGAAGAATATCATCTGGTATTACATAAAATTTAGCGTTGATCTTTTGCCCATCGAATTCTACTTGTACATCAATAAGTTCTCTGGACTCCACTGTCGATCCACCGAATCCTTTGAATCGCTTGTATGTAACTAATCTTGTAATATCTTTTAAAGTTGTTTGACGTATTAAGGAGTAGTCACTGCCCGTGTCTACAAAAGCTTCAATAATTTCTTGCCCACACTGCACAGACTTTACAATTGGTGGAACAATATCGTTGTTGACTACATTTGCGTTTGAGTCCATCACTGCTACTTTGGCCAATGATTTACATTGCTTTTCGTCATGACCAACTTTTCCACATCTTGAACATCGTGGCTTCTTCAAGGGTTGTGTACATTTCGTGGCAATGTGCCCGTATTCGTTACAATTGAAACATTTTGGCCCACGCTGTATAGTTTTCACTCGATCTTTATTTTCGTGTTGTTGTTCATTATGCATTTGTACCGATGTATGCGTACGTAAAACTGCTGCATTTGATGCTAAACTTTCCAGTGACCTCAAAAGATGAGTTGTCGTATTGATGTTCATAGCCAATAGCGTTCTTGTTGCATTATTATCGTTCAATCCGTTCACTATATACGAGTTTATAGATGCATCATCCAAATCACCGCGCCTTCCAATATTTAACATTACGTAGAAATACTCCATCATGGTTTCATTAGATTTTCGCCTTCTTTGCGCCAGCTCCCTATGAATATCCGCGAGATTAACTGTACATGGAAAATCTTTAGTGAGCATACTCACCAAATCAGCCCACGAGCGAAACACAGGCTGTGCGTCTAACCACTCTTTAGCGACGCCTTTAAGTTGATGCTGAACCGCGAACAACACTGAATCTTCACTCCAATTATATGCTTGTTGAAGCTGCTCAACCTTGTTAATAAACTGCCTTGTTGTGATCGTTTTCTTCAACGGGTCAAATTCTGGTAAAACACCAATTATTTCTTTAATGCTATTTGTCTGCCTTATTGATGATGCTTGCGATTGTACAGGCGTTGAAACTTGGCTTGATTGTAGAGGTGGCGTTCTTGTTGCCCCTGACGCTTGCGACTGTACTGGTGATGGGATTTGAATAGACTGTTGTTGTGGTATCATCCCTGCATTATCTTGTGGCGTTGCATTATCCTGCTGCGACATACTTAGCAAAGTCGCTTGCAGTGCACCAACCATTTCTGTTAATGATGTCATAGCTTGTCTCATTTCATTCACTTGGTGCTGCATTTGATCGTCTTCTTCGATTTCATCTACCTCAACTTCATCCACACCAGCGTCCTGCAGAGCCGCCATTTTCTGTACTTTTGTGCCTGTCGTTGCCAAACCTTGTGCTCTTAGAAGTGCATTCAGTTGCGCTACCTTTAATTTGTCCAATTTTACCTTCATACTTTGCTTAACAAAAAAACTTATTCTTTTTGTTCCTTTAAAAATTATTAAAATTGAACTTTTCCTTGAAATTTACGCAACTCCTTCCTTAAAAATTAACCTTTTCTTCCGCTCCTTATTTCTCTTTTTTTTTTCTCGAAAATTCCTGAAATATTGCGTCAGTTTTTTTCCCCTTGCTTTCCTTTTTTTTCCTTTTGCTTCAGCGCTTATGCTTTTTACAACTTTGTTTTCTTATTCTTTTTTTTCTTTGAGTTGGTATTCTTTTCTTCTTTCGTTTTTGCTTTTACTTGTTCTGAGTGTGTATACTTGATTTTCTTTTGTACTTTAAAGCGTCGTTACTTTTTCCCTTTAAAGCGTAAAATGCGTTTTACTTGCAAAATGCTCATCCCACTTCTGAATTTTGTCAAGATGGATATTTAAAGTCTTTATTTTAAATTAAAAATCAATCCATTTATTCACGTTTAGTTATTTAAAAATTAATTACGAGTTTAATAAAATATAAAAATAAAAGTATAAAAGAATGCTTAAACGTTGCAAAGTACACGCACAACTGCAGAACTGAACTGCTCACTCTGACTCTCACTACTCAACTGACTTTCTCTCTTTGACACTACTAAATATAACACTGTGAAACAATTTCGAACTTTTTTTGAAACACATTACAAAATCCAAAAAATTCTTAAAGTAGACGTTAAAAAAAAATACCCGTGTCTTGTGGTTTTTCTCCAGCACGTCACATTTTTTTTTTAATCGATTTTTGAAGTTTTTTTCCCACTGTTTATGAAAAAAACAAAAATACCGCATTCTTGTGTTAAATCGATGAATTTAACCATATGATCCTTACATCTGAGGTGTATCATGTGTTCAGCAAACTTATGCAGGGTATTGCGGGGAATATTCTTGTATAAAATGTTAACCCTGTTTGACCCCCACATGTGGGTCATTTTTGCCCTTTTCTTAAAAAGGTACAAAAATTACACCCAAAACAGGGAAATATTGAGTCAGTATGTACTACAGAAATATTCGCTATAAAATTTCACTACTAGTTTCTAAACACGCAATGGTCGAAATTTGTGCCCGAAACCAATAAATCGTTAAAATCAATTAAGACTTTTCACATTGCATATTAATTACATCCCTGACGGGCTTACCTTAAGTTTTAAGAATTTTTCGTCTTTGGCAACTCTTAGTGAAATTTTTTGTAGGATATTTTTGCAAAAAATTTTAACCCATTGTGGCTAATTTTTAGAAAAAGGTGCCAAAAAGACCCATAAAAACAGGATATAATGGGTTAATGTGTTGTAGGAAAATGATCCTTGTGTGATATCGTTATGATCTTGTGAGAACGAGTTTTGTCCAAAATGTAGTTTTAGAGTTTTACAGTGGGGCGAAATTTGGAAAATATTTATTGTTGGAACTGCATACTGATTTTAACGATTTTTTTGCTTTCGGGATAAAATTTTGCTTTTTTAGTGTTCAGCAACTACTTAGTAGTGAAATTGAATAGCAAATATTTCTGTAGTACATACTGACTCAATATTCCCCTATTTTAGGTTTCATTTTTGTACCTTTTTAAGAAAAAGGAAAAAATTCCCCGCAATATCCTGCATAAGTTTGCTGAACACGTGATACACCTCAAATGTAAGGATCATATAGTTAATTTCATCGATTTAACACAAGAATGCAGTATTTTTTTGTTTTTTCCATATACAGTGGAAAAAAAACTTCAAAAAACCGATTAAAAAAAAAATGTGCTTTTTTTTGTGTCGATCGGTGTAATATGTATTAGAACAAATAAAACTTAATGGTGATACATAGTTTGGAGATGCACTTCACAGGTGGAGCGAATTCTAATTTTTTCCTTTTTGGTTTGGAGCTACCCTAATAGCTTTTCGAATCTCCAAAAGGTTCAAGGAATTATTTGGCCACTCGTGGAGTTATATTGCCAACACCAATCTTGTCGTTTTGCGATGAATTAATTTTTAATATTTTTCTAAATTTTCTATTTAAAAAGACTCTATTTTTTAAAATTTATTGTCATCAGCAATATGTCAAACGACAAACGAATGAAAATAAAAAGCAATGTCAAATAGTTTCAAATAACAAACAGAACAAAAGAGAATTTCCGAGTACGGCAAACTGTGTACTCGTCTCTTTACGTTTTTCCCCTCTTGCTAACAAGCTGAAAGAATTTTTCAAAAAAATTTTCTAGTGTAAATCCAGACTAAGTGTGCATTTACACGTTTATTTTGTTATGACATGTTGATGGGGTAATTGTTTTTATTTTATGACATTTGCAAGTCTAAACAATTTTTAATTTTTGTGTGTAAACGCAAAAGAAATTCATAAAAGAGAATAGACAAGAATTTCTTTCATAAAATTTCCTCGTATAAATGCGGACTTATAAAAAAAACAACAAGTTACAAGGGCTAGTAATTTTTTTATTTTTTTTGGTTTTTTATTTTAATTAAAAATAAGCGCTTCACCATTTTTCTTTTTTTTTATAAGCAGCATTAACATTATTAAAAGCGAATCCGTTTTGAAACGGATCCATAAAAGTAGAAAAAACGATTCGCTTTTCTTTTAGGAGTTTTGCTCGCAAACGGATCCGTAACGGATAAAAAGTACGAAAATATGAACCCGTTACGGATTCGAAACGAGTCCGTTTGGCACACTGGGGGGTAATAGTCCATTGCGGGGCAAAAGTAATTATAAGCCATAATAATCAGATACATCACCAATGTCGTTTTACTACTTTGTGCCATCAATTCCACACTATCAGGCAAACTTTCGTGAATGTCGTTTTACTACTTTGTGCCATCAGTTCCACACTATCAGGCAAACTTTCGTGAAAACAGTGGTGCACTTACGTAACCATTACTTTTTTCTCAAATGGTTGATATTATGGTGTCACAATAGCTCCATTCCAGAAGATTTTTAGTTAAATTTTTGGTTAAATCTTATTTATTTTTTAATTTATTTATTCAATATCAAACAGAGATGACATCTCTTACAGACTAGACAACATTTAATTAACTAAAAAATAACAATAACATAAATACACATAAATAAGATCTTGTAATTAAAAGCGTTCAAGTACCCCGATTTGATTTAAAACTAGAAGGAGATAACTTTTAAAGCAATCTCTGGAACAATTATGGAAAATGTCTATATCATCTATTAATACATTAGAAATACTAAGGCAATGTGCAAGGGGTTCCTGCTGAGCAAAATTACTCCTCAGTATATTACATCGAAAGTGAAAACTCTCTCTAAGGTTTCTAATAGGCGAATAAAAATTTATCTTGAATAAAATATTGGGACATTGAATTTTACAATGAATAATATCTCTAATGAACACAACGGAAAACATTATGCGACGACATTCAAGTGAATACATACTAAACAAAGCACAGCGTGTTAAGTAAGAAGGTCTGCTAATTTGCCAATTCAACTTGGAGAAAAGATATCTGGTAAAAGCTTCCTGGACCCTTTCTATTCTCAGAATATGCGAGGTATAACTGGGGTTCCAAATAACGCTGCAATATTCTAAAAATGGTCTTACTAAACTTTCATACAGTAGCTTGATTGTACGAGGGTTCCTAAAATCTTTGAAATTCCTCTTTAAAAATCCTAGCATAGAGTATGCCTTAGATATAACGTAGTCGATATGATCTTTAAAGGTAAGACGGCGATTAAAAATAACTCCCAAATCTTTTTTAAAATAAACTCTTTCAAGAGTGAGATCATTAATAATATAATCAAAAACTAGAGATGAATTTGTTCTATAAAACGACATAGATTGACATTTAGAGATATTAAGACAAAGATTATTAGACAAACACCAGGAGGCAACTGCGTTTAAGTCAGATTGTAAAAGAATGTAAATCAAGCTCAGATTTAATGGATCGATAAAGTTTTAAACCATCGGCAAACAACAGACACTGTGAATATTTGATAACTCGGGGAAGATAATTTATGAAAAGCAAAAATAACAATGGGCCAAGATGGCTTCCCTGTGGGACACCGGATGACACATTAATGGGACGTGATAGTGATTCATTTATTTTTACAAATTGAATACGATTGCACAGATAAGACTCAAGCCAAGTAAGGAATTCACCAATGAAGCCTAAATAGCCTAGTTTGAACAACAATGATGCAAGATTAACCTTGTCAAAGGCTTTAGCAAAGTCAGTGAAGATTTCATCAGTTTGCAACCGATTTACATAGGAAGTGACGATATAGTTAGAAAATAATACTAAATTGGTAACAGTTGATCTTCCGGTATGGAATCCGTGCTGACGATCAGACAAAACATTGCCAAAACAAGGTGAAATTTTATCGGAAACGATTTTTTCGAAAAGTTTAGGTATTGCACAGATTATAGATATTGGGCAATAGTTACAAACGTCCTGTTTCGGACTTGACTTATAGATAGGAACTTTATGAGATACTTTCCAAGTATCGAGAAATATTCCACTGGCAAGCAATTTATTAAAGATAAAATACAAAGGATAAGCCAAAGACTTAGCACAATATTTAAACAAATAAGGTGCTATGCTATCAGGACCCTCAGATATTTTTCTCTTGATATTTGTAAGGGAAAGTTCTATGTCGTATTTGGATATGCTAACGTTACCAATATCACAAATAACATCAGGCACTGAGCATTCAGAGACATTAGAGCTATTGTTGGTATATACCGATTTGAAATTTGCCGTAAAAAAGTTATAAATGGTATCAGTATCCTCAGAGAATTCGTTTTTGTAGTGCATTAAACTTGGTAACCCATTCGTCTTTTTTTTTATTTAAATAGGACCAGAAAGATTTACTGTTAGTCTGCAATGCGTCTTCGGTCACCGATTTTAAAGGAACATTATTAATAATGGCATCATTAAAATAAGTTAAAAATGTTTCATACATGCACTTGAGATCAAGTCCAGAGAACAATGATTCCCAATTACATGAATCAAGATAAAAATTCATAGCCTCAAAATTAACCCGGTTATAATCATAAACAAATCTTTGAGATATATCAAGTTTTTGATAGTATACTATTGACATTTCTAAAATAATAGTAGTATGGTGAATTGATTTTTCAAAAAGAGGAGCACTAAGAACGTCGATCATAATGGATAACTCCTTATCAATAAAAATCAAGTCTAAAATACGATTGATATCGTTGGTGATATTATTGATCTGAATCAAATCGTATTGGCTAAAAAAATCGATGAGAAATGTCTCAATATCGCTGGTTACATTAAATGGAGTTAGATATTTGTTATCGAAATCGAGATCCCATACAATATTTCCAAGGTTAAAATCTCCAGTAATGATTACATGTTGATTGGGTGTCAAAGCATCCAATATACTCCGGCAGTTTCCAAATGAACTTTATACAGATCAAAACAGCTGGACGGAGGTATGTAGCTAACAACTACAAACAGTTCAAAATCATGTCTAAGACTGATTTTGATAATGATTTGATCAACCGAGTAAGGTTTGCTGAAAAGGCAGCGTAATTTGTTTACATGAAAACACATTTTTTACAGCAATCAGGACACCTCCCCCCTCGTAAGTCCCGTAGTCACCGAGCAACGATCTTTGCGAAAGACACTATAAGATAAACTATTAAAAATTTCTGACGTTAGATGGTTTTCCGTCAACCAAGTTTCGGTAAGAACAACGATATCAAAAGGAAGTGAACTAGAACATAAAAATAGATTATGGATCTTGGACCTAATACCACCAGCGTTTTGGTAATATAATGAGAATAAGGATGCAGAGTTATGACATCCCGAGGTATCAATTAGTTTTTTGATCTAGCTACCTTAGTCTGTGTAGATTTGCGACGATTTTTACCATTACGAGGCATGAATTCATGGACGACAGCACCCACAGGCCAAACATCCTTGGACAGTATGCAATCAAATTCACTCGCAACCAAAGACAATTTGAATGAAGCATAACCACGAGATTCAGGTAAATTTAGCTTGCGGCAACTCATTGAATCCAGGGCTATTGATGAAAAGTTAACTTTATTTTTAATATATGTTACCAGATTATCTTCAGTAGTAGCCGGTGCTAGACGAGAGATGAACAAACTCTTACGAGGAGAACGTTGAACCACCACCAATTCGTAATATGACACAGGTTTTCAGAAAGTGTTTTTTTTTATATTCTATAACCAAATGTGGTAGCAGAAATTCCTAGACGTGTAAAATGAAATCCTCATTAGATGAACAAGAAAATTTCAACATGGGCGGCTGTCAGCAGAGCAGGTCGTTTTACATGAAAATTTCGGGAAAATCGAGGTGTCCGATAATATACGGGAGAGCACACATTTCAGGAGTTATGGGTTCCAAATATTCTCAAGTAAAATTCAGAAAAATCGAATGTGGCACACGGTGAGGCTACATAACAGGTCTTAAAATTGAAGCAAATTCCTTGATGAAAATAAATCGACTTTAATTACGGTGCTGCGTTAAAAAACGAAGAACTTAAAATATTTGCGATTTTGGAGGTTTTTGACCAGTTCTTTCTAATTGCACTAAAAAATCATTTATTAGTCAATTTTTTCCTGACGTTTCGTCACTTTTTTGGCGACTTCTTCAGGGGTCTTTATTTTTTAAAAACACAAAAAATACAAAAATTTAAATTATTAACAATGCAAAACATTTTTAAACACAAAAAGAAAAAAGGAAAAAATATATTGTTAAACACATTAAAAAACTTACAATTAATAAATAATCTACTGCATTTAATTTAACTGAATTTTGTTGAATTTAATTATTATTTTAAATAAAAAAAAAAAAAAAAAAAAAAAAAAAAATAAAGACCCCTGAAGAAGTCGCCAAAAAAGTGACGAAACGTCGGGAAAAAATTGACTAATAAATGATTTTTTAGTGCAATTAGAAAGAACTGGTCAAAAACCTCCAAAATCGCAAATATTAAATTTAAAATTGACCCAAACCATTCGAAGAAGAAGAACTTAAAATTTTCGTTAAAAACGCGATTTTTAGCTATAGGCGAAATTTAGTGTTGTTCATTTTTTATTCGGCATGGGAAGCTTAAATTAAAAAAAAAAACATAAACAAAGTCGATTTATTTTTTATCAAGGGATTTGCTTGAATTTTTCAGAATTTAAGACCTGTTATGTGGCGGTAATGAGCGATTAGACTTTTTAACCTATTCCCTCACCGTGTGCCACATACGATTTTTCTGAGAATATTTGGAAAGGTGCCCCGTAACATATCTACTACCTCTGAAATGTGTGCTCTCCCGCATATTATCGGAAATCTCGATTTTTCCGAAATTTTCAGGTAAAACGACCTCCTGACAGCCGCTCATGTCGAAATTTTTGTATTCACCTTTTGGGAATTTAATTTTATACGTCTAGGAATATATGCCACCACATTTGGTTATAGAATATAAAAAAAAAAAAATTTCCAAAATCCTGGGTCATATAAGCTTAGAAAATTTTCGGATTTGCCCGTATACAAAATTGATGTGAATGGATGGTGTAAGTTTGATTTGAGTTTCATGACACTTGTTTTATAAGGGGTAGAGTTTAGCAGAGTGGTTGAGCATGATGTTACGACCAGTAGAGAATTTCTTAACTGCGTTACATAAGCGGACCAGACGGCCCAACTTTATTCATTTGTGACAAAATGTTAGTCTATTCATATTATGACATTGTTTTTGCCCCGAAATGAATGAGCGACACAACTAAAAATCTGCTGTTTATTTACACGCTTTTACACGATTGGCGTAAAATTCCGCATTTCATACCTTTTCATAAGCTGAATGAGCGACTCCTAAATCAGATTGTGTAAACGGGTGCAAATAAACAGCTGATTTATACTTCATTTTGTATTATTTATAAAACTTGTTGAATTGCTTATGTTCATGCGTTATTAACTTTTTACGTTAAAATTATTTCCGCACATTTTTTACACTACTCAATCGATGTTCGGAAAAATCCTTGATACAAAGTTGTGTCAATTTGCGAAGTCTGATTTATGGCGAAAAGTACGAAATGCGAAATCTTCCGCGGCGTGAATACTCCCTCTACAAAATAGAAGCGAAAGTGTATTCGAAAAAGTAGTTTTTTTTTTATACAGTTGATCATTTTGGCAACACTGTTCATGGTTAACCTAAAAATGCACCGCTGCACTACGTAGTTTTCTTTCTTATCATTCTTGGGGAGTCATCTAACTTTAGTAAATTTCGTTACTTTCCTGAGTTTGGTTGTCGGTGGTGATTTGCTGTTCTTAGCTTGAAATTGCTTTTGCGTGGTCAGTCATTTCTTCAAAAGTTTTTTATCTCGCATTCGGAAACGGCCAGAATGGCAGAATTACCAAGTGTTTTGAATAAACTATTTAGGTAAGTGACGTTAGCCATTGGTTTTATACAGTCTAGCGCGGCGAGTTTTCCGGCTTAATTTTGTTGGTGAACAATGGCCCTGTTTTTTTAAAGGGAAAAATAAAAAAAAGTTTACTATGTAACTAATGTTGCCCAAATAGAGCTCTGGGGATTAATAACGACAACAACAACTTCCGGTTGAACCTACTTTCGGAGATAAAGCTATCGGAAGATCGAGATATGTTTTTTATAAAAATCGGTATAAGTTGAGCACCCCTAAATGGATTTTAAAAATATTGATGTCATATGAAAGGTATTTTACCGGGCTATATAATTGCTGTACAATTTTTCTACTTGAGTGATAGTTTTCGAGATATGAAAATTTTTCAAAAATTCACCTCATTTTTTTTCCCAAAATACCATTATTTTCCAGGTCTTTCTTTGCCGTCGATGTAGCGATTCCTGGCCCCCAAAGGAAGGGTCTCAGGGACGTAGACCCGATCGCAATAGGTAGTAGTTGTGTTAGTAAAGTTGTTATTGTTGTCTGCTCTGGCATTGTAGTGGAGTCAATGAAGATGAAGCCAAAAAACAGGCAAAATGAGGAAGTCCTCAAAACAGCTCCGATTTTGATAATATTTTTTTATGTTTTTTTTTTTATTTAAAATCAGAAACATTTTGGAGTGCGGTCGGAATTATATTATTTTTAAAACAATATTTAAAAAAGTTATGTTATCATAAAAAAAAATTGGAAAAAAATACAACAAACAAAAATCAAAAGTCATTTTATATGTATTTGGCAATTCTAAATCTGAATCTGGCATGGTTTCTGAGACATCTTCTCTTTTTATAGGGTCTAAAATTGTGTATATAAAAACTGTTGTCATGTTTTTCTCAAGAACGGCTTAAGCGATTTTAATGAAACTTTGGAAAATGATACGCATTAGCATATACTAAAGAATGAAATAGACTTTGACTTAGTATATACTAGTGAAGAGGCGTGGCACCGCCCCAAACTTTTAATTTGATTTGGTCATAACTTTTGAACCGTATAAAATTGTTTGATGAAAATGAGTACACAGCTACTGACTATCAATGCCGTATAATGGGCAAAAATTGGGCGAAATCGGAAAAGTGCCACGCCGACTTTTGAACCATTAAAAATTTTGATATTTTCGTTTTAATATTGCTCGAATGCAGATTTTGATAAATTAAAAATAAAATAAATTAAAAATCGTGGGGTAGAGTGGGAAACTTTCAAAAAGTCATTAAAACTAACACAAATGTTGAAACAAAGTTTTAATATCTTTATTGTAAGTCATAAAAGGTTCAGAAATCACACCCATAGGAGTAAATATGGAAAAAAAAATAATTTTGCTGCATTTTTTGTTGCATTTGATGGTATTGTGACTGGTCATGATTTTGGGCATGAGTTCTATGCAAATGGTGCAAAAATCACGATCTTTATCAGAGCTAGCACTTCTTTGTTACTTTGACGCTTTCTTTGCTGGTGGTGCTTTTTTTGCTCCTGGCACTCTATTTTTTGTGATTCGCTTTCCTCTTTCTTCCGATTATTGCCTAAACGTACCTCAACTGCTTTTTGGAACTCGTTTAGCTTTTCCGGAGTTGTTAAAACGGTGCTTTTAATGCTTTCCGACCTCTACTAGATTTCTGTTTTGCTTGGCCAATAATACGTTGACAAATGGAGACGAGCAATCGTAAAATAACATTTCACACTTTATCCCGACACACAGTGCTGTCACTCCTTACAACGGAACGGCATTTTCACAGTTTTGGTTCGATTTCAATGAGATTTACCATACTGATACATTTTTTTACTTTATTTTTAGAAATGCAATTAATTTTCAAATGCAATATGCATCAATTTATTAACTTTGAAACATATATTATTTATATATATTACTATTTTTATTAAAATATTTTACTTATTCACGAAAATTATTGTTGTTGTAATAATTTTCCAAAGCCCAAAAAATAAAAATTTGGCTTTGGGAGCCAAAAAGTGACTTGTGTTGGCTTGCTTGCTTGCTTGTCCAAAAAAACACAATTCTTGTTTTCACTTGTAATAAAACTTACGTTTTCATGGTGTAAAACGTCAGAAATGTTGGGTTGTCGTTATGTTATGTCGCAATACCTATATATACGGATAATACGGATAATAAAGTGGTGAATATGAATTTTATTTTCATAATTCAGTGGTTCTTTTAGGCATAAAATAATTCGAAAGTAAAAAAACTACAAAATCGACAAAATCGAACATCAGTTAATCGTTGTGGTGAATTTTTAAGCTGTTTTCAGAAATGCAATTAATTAATTTTCAAATGATGGGGGGGGAGATGATGATGGGGAATAGAAAAAAAGATATTCAAATAAATAAAACCACGAAAGTTCACTGGAAAAAATGTTTGTGCATGCTTTTAGGCTGTAAAAAACCATATTCAAATTTGAATAGTTCAAAGTGTTTTTGACATATAAAAGTATGCTGAAAAAAAAAAAAAAAATTAATTTAAAAAAATTCAAAAGCATTTGAAAAAAATTTTGTGGTGTAAATTTTATAAAATTATTAATTTTTACGTAAATACAGGATACTCAGATAAATATTTAAAGCAAACGGGGAAAAACGGGGTTGTGAATTTTTCCTATCTGAAAATATGGAATCTGTACTATCTGTACGTTTCAAAACAATGCCCGCAAGTCCCGTCTTTTTTTTTTCCTGCTCTAAAGAAAATTAGCATTTTCCGGTTTTTAATATTTGAAAATTTATTTTATATCTTTTAAAATAACTTTAATTTGGCTAAAAAAATTTGCATACAAAAAATATTAAAAATAAATGGGTGTGTAGGCTTTTGTATGCTTTTTATTTTATAACAATTGCTTTTGAGGCTTAGGAGCAGCAATTATTTTTAAAAAGTTCTGCGATCAGCAAATTTTCTTCAATGTTTTTTTTTCGAAAAAAAGTTCGACTTTAACAAGCTGTTAACTAGTTTTTAATAATTTTCAAGGGATTTCTTAATTGGACTATTTGCATAAAAAAAATTTTAAATTTGAACAAATTTTTTTTACTGAAATGCAACACATTTTGCAAAAAAATGTGAGCGTCATTCTTTCACTCTATGAATTACACGAAATCCTTTTGCGTAATCAAAATTAAGACTACAAAGAATATTTTAGTGTATTTACAATCGGTTTATCTCCAAAAACAGTACATATGTATATCGATGTTTAAAAATTTAAAAATGAAATTTCAAAATCACTTAAAAACCGCATGATTCCAGAGAGCACAAAAATGCGTCTGCACGCGTCGCGATACCATAAAGATTTGCTTACGGTTATTACAAGTACATGTCAGAAGCGCATGACAGCTGTACTTTGCTAGTTTGCTACCCCACTTAACTCTATAGAAAATGTATAAAAAAGTATGAAAATTCAATTCAATATAATTTGTTGTTGTTGCATAGCAAAATTTTTCAACACTAATCTACAAATGATATGATGCAAGACCTTTTGCACCGGAACGTGGCATTGATAGTCAGTAGCTGTGTACTCATTTTCATCGAAAAATTTCATACGGTTCAACAGATATGACCAAATCGAATTAAAAGTTTGAGGCGGTGCCACGCCTCTTAAATAGTATATACTAAGTCAAAATCTATTTCATTCTTTAGTATATGCTAATGCGTATCATTTTCCAAAGTTTCATTAAAATCGCTTAAGCCGTTCTTGAGAAAAACATGGCAACAGTTTTTATTCACACAATTTTAGACCCTATAAAAAGAGAAGATATCTCAGAAACCATATAGGATACAGCAGTTCTATTGCCAGATTCAGATTTAGAATTGCCAAATACATATAAAATGACTGGTATCATTTTTGTTCGCTGTATTTTTTTCCAATTTTTTTTATGAAAACATAACTTTTTTAAATATTGTTTAAAAAATGCGCTCCAAAATGTTTCTGATTTTAAATAAAAAAAAACCAAAATTTAAAAAAAAAATCATCAAAACCGGTGCTGTTCTTGAGGGCTTCCATCAAAAAGGCTTTATTGACTCCACTATTGTTGCTGTTAAAAGTTCATAATTTCAAAAAAAATTGATTTGGTCCTTTTTTTGTATTTTTCTATAAAAATTATTAATGAAGCAATTCAGATACATGTCGCATATCACATGAAAGGAAATTAATTGGGCTTCCTAATTTGGTTGTTAAAATTATAGGTTAGTGATACATTTTTTGGAAAAACAATAATTGGATGAATTTTTTAAAAATTGTCATATCTCGAAAACTACGACTCAAATTGAAAAGTTTTGTACATCAATTATAATATTGGTGTCATATGAATACGGTGACCATTTATTTGAAATTGAAACACAGAACACAAAAAAAAAAATAAAAACGAAGAAATACATTTTTACTACTTGAAAACAATTTGTATTTATTCAAAGCAGTTCTCAAGAAGACAATTGGCACAATATCAGTAGCAAAGTAGCTAGCGACATACACACATTGAATTAAAATTGAAACAATTGTAGTACAAACGTGAGTTAAAAAGTTACCCTTTACGACCATAGGACACCGGTGTCCCATTTTGTATTTTATGATTTATCAAAATACTAAAATTAAATAGTTGTTCAATAAATGTATAAATTTCACACTATAATATGATTAAAAACACTTTAACAGCTATAAATAGTGCACCACATAAACTGCCACATTAGAATGATCATGCACAAATAACGGTTCTTCTGATGGCGTTGCCAGATTTAATATAAGATTAAGAAACTGCGATTCTAATGCCAGATTCGGATTTAGAATCGCCAAATACTATACATATAAAATGACTATTTTGATTTTTGTTTGTTGTATTTTTTTTTTAATTTTTTTTTTTTTTATAACATAAGTTTCTTAAATATTGTTTAAAAAATTATATTATTCCCACCGAGCTCCAAAAAGTTTCTGATTTTAAATAAAAAAAAAAAAAAAAATCATCAAAATCGGAGCTGTTCTTGAGGACTTCCTCATTTTGCTTGTTTTTTTTTGGCGTTATTGACTCCACTATTTATTGGTGGTTGTAATTTGATTATCGATCTCAAATCAGTTGTAAAATGTTCAGAACATGTCTAAGCACTAGGGATTCCAATTTTTGGACTTTTTGCGATCCCGGGATCAAAAATTTTTGGATTTTTCGGGATTTGTATGAATTTTTTTTCTTTCTAAATAAAGCAGAATTTAGTATTTAAAATTCCTAATATTTTGTCTTATATACCCCTACTACACCCCTACAAAGATATTTTATTTAAAAAGTGTAAAAAATATTAAAGAACAATTTCTTAAAACAGGTTCATTTCATTAAACAATTCTCGCCTTTTTTAAAAAACAAAAAATTCAAAAATACTTATTTACTTCAAAAACGAACATAAAGGTACATTGCAGCATTATAGGATGCTTAGTTAAATGCATACATAAAATATCATACATATTTAATTATATAAAATAGTGAGATCAAAGTTTTTACAAGTGTTGAACTTGAAAGGAATAACTTTTCTTTTAATCAGTTTTATTATTATTAAAATATGTTTTTAGGAAAATTAATGCATTTATTGTTTTATCATCCAATTTATATCTTAATTTATTACATATCTGTGGACTTTTGACAAAACAACCTAAGTCGGGATATGACAATTCTCCAGGATTTTAGTCCTAAATAAAAAATGTTAATATGCTTCTATTGGTATACTCGTCATGTCTCTATGATTTCTTGTTCCAGAAATATCAGGCTGTCCCATAGTTCACGCAAGATTTGAAGTGTTATGAACCAAAAAAAATAATAATTTGAAAGCTGACACGTTAAGATTAGTAAAAATGTATGGAAAGAGGAGATTCAATGCTGCATCAACGAAATTGAGCCACATTATTGAAAAGTAGTTAATCAGTTTTTAGGCTCTCCTGAAAAGTTGCAATTTCGAGCTAGGTTGTTTTGTCAAAAGTCCACAGATATATCGAGCCCTAACCGCCAAAAAGACTTAACTGACACGATTTCGGATTTTCGTTTTTTGATGAAAACCTATAGCTCTTGTCCATACGCATCTTCTCTACAAATTTTATAACTGTAAAAAGTACCTTTACAGAGTTATAACGAAAACAATTAAGACTTAACCGACATTCGAGGTACATTGTTTATTATTTTTGTGACTGCGAGTTGTTGGTTAAGTCTTTTTTCTTTTTGTGTCAAAAATAATTTGCAAATACATAATGTAATAAAAAGGGAAAATTTATTAAAAAGTCTTGATGAGGGTTAATAGTATCTGTGACCACAAATGTTTTTCAGTACAGCTTACATACTAAATTTCACTGTAATAGCTATACTAAATGCACAGATATTTAAAAAAACCTTCTCCTGAAAAATTTACTTTTTGTCAGTTAAGTCTTTTTGGCGGTTAGGGCTCGATATAACGTCACACCAGGCATTGAAATAAGCTGCAGCAATGCCCTATTTCTGCAGAAATAACTTCAAATTTGCAGCAATAACTTCAGAATATTGTAAAAAATTGTAATAATAATATTTAGCCAAATTCATATTACTTTGTTTTTGAGTTAATCGTTGAAACTAAATACTCATTTTATTTTGCATATAACTGTTGTCTTAGTTGTCTAACCTCCCAATCTGGGCTTAAATGTAGTACTCAGCAACTCTACTTTAAACATATTTTTACAAATGCAAGAAAGAAAATTTCACTATAAATTTCCAATTTTAAATTAAATCATTGCCATGATATCTGTTATTTAATATTAATATTTAGTATTCAACAAACACTTGAATAAGGCACTAAAAAAATTTTGAAAAAAATTGCAAATAATCAAAAAAAATTCTGCAGTTATATTTTTTTTCTTATTTCAACCCCTGCTGCACACGAAAAGCATTTTTCTGATTCAACACTTGTTGGTTGAATTGGATAAAGATAATCGAAAGTTTTCTGGAGGAAATAACCCCTATCACCACCATTACAAAATATATCAATTTCTTCCATTAAAACGTCGGATAAATTATCTAGAAAACAAATTTTTTGAAGAGGTATTCAAAACTAGATTTAATTTTTCTTTCAAGTTTTTTGCTGCGTTTTCATTAACTGTATGGCTATTATTTTATCTCTACTTTAATGTGATTTTTCTGTCATTTAACAAAAAAAAACTTGCAAAAGAAATCCCGGGATTGGTAGCACTAATCCCGGGATTTTCGGGACTGCAAAAAGGCTCGAATCCCGGGATCCCGGGACTGAAATCCCTACTAAGCACTGAATTCCAGCTCAAACTGAAAACCGGTAAAATATACCCTATCTCTTAATTTTAGCTGTGCTGCTGAATTTTGTGAGTGAAGATAAGATAATTTTTTCACTGGACGGTCAAATATATCGGTTTCTTAATTATTTAAATATAATTTATTTTTGTCTTGGGACACATATGTCCCTATGAACGTCAAAGGGAAAAGACTGTGTACCCTTGGTTCGAGTCTCAGTTTGGATGGTTTTTTTTTTTTCACTAAGAGAACGCTTTATAAGCAAGCTTCTTCTTACTATTGAAGTACCAAGTAGCAAAGGGTGACGACTGATCCCTGGCTATGATATCCACACGTAAAATTCGCCAGTTGAGAACGAATTAAGTAGATCTGGGAGGAACTAGTGCTGGTTACCGGTAGCTTGCAATTCCGCTAGTTCGGTACTATTTCCGTCAACTGAAGGGTTATTTATCGTATTTCTATGTATATGCACATTAGTGTGGGCCAAATTTTCTCACGATCAACCGTCTGTCGGAAACGTAATTTTCAGAAAATTCTTAGAAAATTTTTCCGATAAACCATAAGTCGAAGATCAATATCGAGCTCCCGCTTTTTAACGCGAAGTTTCTTCTATGAAATTTTTAAAGTAAAAATAACTTCTTTAGAAAACATCATTATATCATAAAAAAACATATATCAATCAGTTTTGTCAGCTTTCTGAATCTGTTTTTATCACGATCGATTTTTAATATTCAGGCCGAGTTTTGAACAGGTTTTTTTGAAAAGTGTTCGAATATTCTGAAAAACTTTTGTTGAAATAAGATTTCTGACCGAAAAAAATTAGAGCCAACAATTTTTTTTAATTGAAATCGCTTTATTTTGGTGTTTTAAAACCAATGTCAAAAAACTTTATCAAGACAACTACAGCATAAAAAGTTACTTAGGCTCAAAGGCCCGAAGATTTTTGCAAAAACACTGATTTTTGCGATCTCTGAGACTGAATAACTTTAATGCGGAAGTGATATTGATGACGATTTTTGAAATTAGTTATAAAACACCAAATAAAGCGATTTCAATTAAAATAAATTGCTGGCTCTAATTTTTTCCAAAAAAAAAAAACGATTCGAAATTCATTCAGAAGGTTCCAAAACCAATGATATTTTTTTTTTAAGATACAATAGTGTTTTTTAAGAATTTATTTTTTTAGAAAAAATTGTCACTTTAAAAATCGGGGGCTCGATATTGATTTTAGACTGGTTAAATTTTCTAAGAATTTTCCGTTGATTACTTTTCCGTTAGAGCTTGGTCATATTTATTCCATCCGAACAATTTGGCCCACACTAATGTACATTTTGGATCATTAGAACAAATTATCATTACATAGAGTAATCAATGTTACCGACACATCTTCTTTCAGTGTTTGATTAGGGTTCGAAAATATCCGATATTTATTATAAATATCAAAATATCGGATATTTAGAATATATATCCGATATATATCAAAAATTTTGATATATATCCATTTTATATATCCATTATGTATACTATTTGCATTTGTGTTACATAAACATAAGAAAAACTGAAATGTTTTTAATATTTTATTTACTTATTTAAGTACTTAAAATCATAAAAATGAAACCAAAAGATAAAATCTTCTAGATCAGGCAAAATCAACTGAAAAACATACTATCTTATATAATATTAAGAAATCAACTCAAAAACATAAGTCTTTTAGTTATCAAATTAGTCATCAGTCATTCGTAATAACTTGTTAATTTTCAAACAAAATAATCAAAAAATGCCGTATTCAAAATTGTACGATTCTGAATCTGGATTGGATAGGAAATCAACGACATTTTGAATCATATCATCCACTACATCAGCAGGTTGAGTAATATCATCATCGTCTGTAGGATCCGATATCCAATCTAAGTTATTTTTCTTTGCTGAAGACTTGTTGAGGTGTTTAAGCAAGTACACCAATTTATTACTTTTGTCAATTCCCAAACGGTTTCTCAGCTTCGACTGCACCAGACCAAATCGTGAAAAAATCCTTTCAAGACCCGCTGTTGAAGCAACAGCAGTCAAGAGTTGTTCACACATATTTAGGAACCTTTTTTTGTGTTCCCATTGCTCCCATTGAACATCTGTGGTGTTCAAGTTTAGAAGCTTCCGGTGGGATTGTTTGAAACTGAGACCCAAAAAGATATTGTGGAAAAATTAATGATTAGGTTATTATCGATGTAACCATTGGCATAAAGTCTATTTCCAATTCAGCAAATGCTGTATCCCGTTGTTCAGGTGTCAAGCTTTTGCCTGCAAATCGTTGGTCAAGAATATTTGCCAAATAATGTGGGGCACCTAACGCCATATCACGCCTTTTGTTGAAAGTAGATTTCACTTGAGTCGGTTGACTTGATAAATCTTTCTCTAAATTGTTCCGAATTTCGACAGCTATTGAAATCGTCGTGCCATCTCGTTGGGAGCGATCTAAAGCTTTTGCGATTGGATCCAGTCTTGCCAGCAAATCCAATGAATTATTAGCAATTTGAATATCGTTGACAATTCGGTAAATGTCACTATCAATTGCATCTCGATGATTTTGGCAAATCTGCTCTTGAATTCCGCGATTTTCGACGAATGATCGTACTGTATTCCGAATCGAGTTACAGCATACGACAATAGGCATGACCAATTTTTTGCCTTTTGCTCCTGTATACCACGCTGCTGGCAAATGCTTATTTCTGAAATATTTCACGTTTTTTATGACGTTTTTAGTGACTCCTTTCACTTCTACATCTTTAGCGAGTAGATTTAACAAATGTGCACTACATCCATATTGGATAATGTCAATGTCTTCTTGTATTTCCAACTCACGTCGCATCTTAGTTACATTTCCAGTATTGTCCGTAACAAAACTGCGTACCTTAACTCCGAAATCTTCTTCAGTCTTTTTGATTGATTGCTTAGCAACAGTTGTAAAATATTCGGCAGAATGCGAATAGCATTGACAGTATAGACGAGAACGGAATCTTCTTCACCTGTTGTAATGCTACAACAAACAATCGGTTCGTTGTGTATATTCGACCAGCCATCTAAGGACATGGAAACGGTTTTGCCACGTAAACATTCCTGATCTTTTTCTACAATATTATTTGTTTTATTAAGTAGTGTTCCAGCTAAATGGAATGCGGAAGTAGAAATACAATAACAAATGCCAAAAATTATTTAATAACATAAAATTCTTTAAATAATTTTGTATTGATATAAATCATAAAAAATCATTTGATATATATCGGATATATATCATGATATATATCCATTGATAAATACCCTTCGAACCCTGGTTTGATTGCAATATGTATATACAATAATATTTCGATTTTGCTACTTTTTGATTGATTTTTTGGTGAAAATCGCTCTACAAAACAATTTTGCGAAATACGGAACAAATACAGAACACCTAAAATACACAACTTTTCTCTGCTTAAAAATTATATAGAACAGAGGCCTCAAATTCAAATCCGTTCTGTATAAAACAGTACGGTTGGTCACCGTACATTTGAAAGGTATTTTAACTGGCTACAAAATCGTTGTACAAAAGTTTCAAATCCGAGTCATGGTTTTCGAGATATGGCAAACTTTCAAAAATTTTGAAAATAACACTAACAAAAACAAAAAAAAAAAATTGTGTTTTAAGACAACTGGCAAAATTGTTGTGAAATTTGGACCGCGGATTTATAAAAAACGCTATTTTCAAATAAAAAAAACTGATAAATTTATTAGCTTATTTCCTTAATATGTCTATGACTTTAAATTGCACTTAAAGAGTGTGTCGATACACGTTTAAAATTAAATAAAACTTAAACCGTTCAATTTAAATATTCTTAAAAATATGTGAATTTATTAATATACTATAAAAATTCATGAAATATTAAAATATTGGAATATTAATCGGAATTTATAAATCCATCCACCTTTTCCGGGAATCCTGTCATTAACGATTTTATAGTTGCTTCCATTACCTTTTTGGAGGAGCTGATCCATTTACGCTTGAAGTCAGATATGTCCTGGGATAACTACCCTGTATTCTTCAATTCCCTTTTTACTAGCGCCCAATATCTCTCCACAGGCCGAAGTTCTGGACAGTTGGATGGTACAAAATTTAAATTATTATTTGCATACCACTCAAGGGCCTTTTTTCCATAGTGGGATGATGCTAAATCGGGCCAGAAATATGTAGGCACTCTGTGATGTTTTAGTAAAGGCAAAAACCGTTTTTGAAGACACTCCTTAATATACATTTCTGTAATATACGTTCCTGAAGTCACAAATGATTGGCTTCTTTTGCCACAACTGCAAATGGCTTGCCACACAAGAAACTTTTTAGTGAATTTTGTTTGCTTTGTTGTCCGGTGTATAACCTCGTCCATCAGCCACATAAAAATCTTGACCCGGATGCTGTGAAGTCTGCCAGAACATAGGTTTCATCATCTATCACATAGCACGTACATTTTTTTATAAAATTATACCTCAATTTTTTATCTCGTTTTTTTGTTTCTAAATTCTTTATCGCATTGCGATCTGGAACTTTCTGAACTTTATACGACTTCAGCCCAGCATTAGCTTTGGTTCTGCACAAAAAGGAATCAGAGCATTTAACTACACGAGCTGCTTTTCTGACAGAAATGTTTGGTGCTCTTCGAAAGAGTTGTTCGACATCTTTTGCCTTACCAATAGTTGTTGGACCTTTTTATACCCTACACCAGGGGTCGGCAAAAATAAATTTGACAATGTGTTAGTGAGAGAAGAGAGAATGCACTAAAAAAAAAAATGTTCACAGAAAAGATATTCATTGCAAAAAAATATGCGTTAAAACCGAAAAATCATTGCAAAACCAACATCGAGTGCAAGCATAGTTCTGTCTTCTTACGCCAGTAGTCAACAGGCCATAGCACAATTGTGAAAAGAAACTTCACACGCATTCTTATGCTTTTTCAATCAGTTATCGCAAAACCATCGACAAAGCAACATCGAGCGCATCCGTAGTTCTGTTGTCTTTTTACGCACATGTAAAAATTTCTCTACAGCTATGAGAAATTCTTAAAAATATTTTATTTTTATTCTTTCTTTTTAATTTTATTCAAATTTTTAGTTTAGGAAACGCGCAGATAAACTTTTTAAAAATCATACAAAAACTTTTAGGGTCGCCACCTGGTTCTTTTTTTGTAAATGTTGCTTAAACCATATATTTAAAAAAAAAATAAAATTTTGGTCTTAAAGCGCTTAGATAAACTTTTTAAAAATCCAACATTACCTTATATTTTTAGTGTTTCCACCTGGTTATTTTCCAACGTTATGTTAAAATCGTACTTTTTTGAAATTAAGTTGAAATTCTTGATTTCAAGAACGGTCAGATGGCTGCAGGTGGTACAAATAGTTAAAAAAGTCTAACAACCCTAACATAGCAACCATAAATCTTTGTTTCGTTGTCTTTGGATCCAAGATGTGAATTTATAGTTAGAAAATGATTATCTTAGCAATTTATTGAAAGAAAATTTTGATTTTATTAAAGTAACCAGGTGGCAACCCTAAAAATATATTTTGATTTAAGTTTATTTAGGCGTTTTAAGACTAAAATTTAATTTTTTTTTTTAAATATATGGTTTAAGCAAAATTTAAAAAAAAAACTGGTGGCAACCCTAAAAGTTTTTGTATAGTTTTTAAAAAGTTTATCTGAGCGTTTCTTAAACTGAAAATTTGAACCTAGTCACAAAAAGTATGAAATAAAATATTTTTCAGAATTTGTCATAGCTGTAAAGAAATTTTTTTCATGTGCATAAAAAAGACAACAGAACGACAGACACGCTCGATGTTGCTTTGTCGATGGTTTTGCGACAACTGAATGAAAGAGCGTAAGCATGCGTGTGAAGTGCCTCTCCTCAATTGAGCTATGGCGTGCCGACCACTGCCCTACACCCAGGGTATATTCACTTTGTCCTTCCATTTGTAACGCAGAGAAGGAGGCGTGGCAGATATAGAAAAGTAGCTCGGGGGATTGAAAATGAGCGAAATCGGTTAATGGACACTCCTACCGCCTATAAACAAATACCTTCAAAATGCAACTTTTGGAGTATTTTTCACGAAAATACAACCAAAATACACATAATACTAAGAATATTAATTGCAGGCTCTGAGCAAAAATTGGGCGAATTCGGACAAAAGGGCGTGGCACCTCTCATATAAGCAAAAGCTTCAAAACGCTGTACTGAAAGCGTTTTTTGAGATAATCGAACTAAATTTTACTCAGACGCTAAGAACTATAAATACAAGCTTTAAGTAAAAATTGGATAAAATCGGACAAGAGGGCGTGGCACCTCCCATATAAGCAAAAGCTTCAAAACGCATTTTTTGAGATAATCCAACCAAATTTCACTCAAATATTAGAACTATTGTATAAATGCAAATTCTGAGAAAAAACTAGGTGAATTCGGACAAGAGGGCGTGGCACCTCCCATATAAGCAAAATTTTGAAAACACTGCAGTGTAGGGTATTTAATGTTTGGCCAGGCCAAAGGTAACACCCTTACTAGTTTTTTCTTCCTGATCTAGGTTTTCGTGCAATGTTTAAGTCTTCTTTATACTGTTTAATGTAATAGCTTTTCAAACAGTGTGACGATGAACCTTGAGATCTACCGCTATTTTTTTTTATAAAGTCCACAATGGATTTTTTTTTTAAAAAGTTTTAATTAGTTTTTCACGTACTTTTATTTCGCTGTCCATTTTGAAAGAAATAACAATTGAAAATTGATAATTTGACTAAATTAATATCTTATATATTTTTAAAAGCTACCGTGATTCAAAAAAAAAAAAAATATTCGTTGGACACAGGATAAGTTATGGCTGAAAAAGTGTGTATAAGTTCAATCAACCTCTCTTTTTTATTCCAAATTGGATTTGGCAAACCAACTTATCTCAAATATGTTAAAATTCATGCATTTGCAACAACAAAAACTTTTACGAATGCTTTTCACAAAACAACTTAAGTCGATAAAATGAAATGGTTTTTTTCTTTACAAAACATCTTTAGCCGCGATAAGATACAGGTTTATTGGCAAAAACAAAATTAACAAAAGCACTTCTTTCGAATTAAGTTACTTTTCCAATGGGAAGAAACTGAATGTTTTAAATCAAAACATTTGACAAAAACAATAGAGGTATTCACGATCTAGAGTAACAGAGTAACAGGGTAACAGTGCACAACCACAACAACAAAATATACGTAAGTTACTCTGTTACTCTTTTACCCTTTTAGTCAAGCTACCCTTCAGTTCACGGAACTAGTACCGAACTAGCGAAATCGCTAGCTACCGGTAACCAGCACTAGTTCCTCCCAGATCTACTGTATTCGTTCTCAACTGGCGAATTTAACGTGTGCATGTCATAGGCAGGGGTCAATTGCCACCCTTTGCTCTACTGCTCACTAGCTATTTCACTAGTGAGAAGAAGCTTGCTTGTAAGGCGTTCTCTCAGTAAAGAAAAAAAAAAAAAATCGAACAACCCACACTGAGATTCGAACCTGGGCTTCAAAGTTTTTCACCTATGATAAATTACGAAGTCTTTAGCTCATTCGTCTATAAAGCTTATTGACGTAGTTATGTGAAATTCGTATTTAAACAATTGAAAAAATTTTTGTTTTTTTTTCTAAATTTTGTTCTCTTTTTTTTTTTGTTTTTTTTATAAATAAAATTACTCAAATTTTGAAACTAAAAAAGTCTCTCCAAAGAAAATTTTAAATTCTAAAGCCCAAACTCCAATAGCGCGTCGGCAGTGGCAGTGGCAGTTTTCGAAGCAGTATTTTACAGACAGTATTTGCTCTCACTGCCGATGTATCCACAATAGCGCGTCGGCAGTGGCACTGGCAGTGTTTGAATTAAAACAGTTTTCGCGAACAAACTCATTATTTTATCTTTTAATTTTACCGCACAACTCACAATTTAAATTTTAAAATGTCACAAACTTAAAAATTTTAACAAATGACATGTTTTTTTCTCAAAATTTTGAAGTTCGAAAAATTCGAAAATATTCAAATGAGAGGCAGTGGCAGTGAATTTAGAAATAGAGAAAAATTGCACAGCGCTGTGTACTGCCGCTGCTGTATTGTAGTTACTTTGATATAAAGTAGTGCGTTCTAAAATGACAACTGTTTTCGAACACTGCCACTGCCACTGCCGACGCGCTATTGGAGTTTGGGCTAAACGTTTTTATCGCTCACGTTTTATATTTTATTATTGAACTGACGACTGCTTGCATTACCTGGGGTCAAAAAAGGAACTAGTGCGTGTTTTGCTAGCTACTTCGATAGTGATATTGGGCGAATTGTCTACTTGAGAACTGCTGGGTATTTTCTAGTGTAAAAAAATCGTACGCTTTTGCCTTTTTTTACTATTTCTATATCTATAGAAACGTTTGAATTTGTTTATGATTGAGAGACAATTTTCGTTCATCAAAAATAAAAATTTGAATGAGAGAAAAATATTCATTTAAAAATTTTTTTTTTTTTGTTAGCTTAAATTATTTTGAGAAACAAAAAGCAATAGTGGAGTGCCTGGGGCATTTAACCTAGGATTTCTACAAGACCGAATGAATTTATATGGTTGGGAGGGTTTTTTGTTTTAAATGCAATAAATTTTTTTGTGCTTTTGATTTGTGTATTAACTATAAAAAGTTAGTATAACACTACATTAAAAATAATTGTAACAATTTGCAAACCATTTTTTCTAAACTAATTTGAGTTCGCTGAACACGAAAAATGCAATTTTTTTTTTTCCTTTTAACCGTTCCCGAGTTATTCGGCCATTTTTATTTTCGAGATTATAGCATCATATACATCAATATATTTGTATAACGCCAAATCCGATCGATTTTATTTTACCACGATTACAAAGAATGACTTATGGCGTTTTTAACGGGTATACCAATGATTATGCTCCGAATAAAATTAACTGAGTTAAAGCACGAAAAACTTAGATTTTTTTAAAAAAATTTTAAATTTTTCATACCAACGTCAAATGAAAAACTTAATTTTTCGCATATATTTATTTAAAAAATTTAACAATTTTATTCAATGGCACATTTAATTTCAATCATTTTAAGCTAACTTTGAGCAAAATCGAATGAAATCTCGTGAAGATATTAAGGTTTTAGTGCAATGAAGGAATATCGTTTTCTTTCAAAAATTTATATTTTTGATGCAATTGCAACCCGGTCCGAAATGTTCTTCTACAAAAAATGATGAGAGCTTCTGTTCAATAAGTGTAGAATGGCCGATGTGGAAGCTGAAAAATTGGATCTGTTGACTTAGGCTGAACATTTTGAAAATGCTCTGGACAACTTCTCATCATTCTTATTGCACCAAATCCTTAATATCTTCAAGAAATCGCATTCGATTTTGCTCAAACTAAACTTAAACTTGCAAACGAAGCGCTATGCAAAAATAGTATAATATCAATGACTCACAACGGCAGGGCAATGCATATAAAGGGAAAAAACAAAGAAATTGGAATTTTTGCATGTGCTGTGTTTTTCTTGTAGCTGTGATTCTCGTCTAATCTATGCTGAAAGTTAAATAAAGTATGCTTGCAGAATTCTATAAGATGTCGGCAAAGCGTCTGATGAGGAATTGACTTATTATAGTCAATTTTGACCTGTGGTGGGTCCCGAAACTAGTAACGCAAACCAGCTTTCCGATACATTTTTTTGCTTTTTTTTTATTTATATGTATTTTTGCCTTGTTTTTTGTGTTTTTATTGTTGTTTTACTCAAAAACACTGAACAGTAAGCTCCGACCATCAATATATTTTCATTGTTGGTAGCTAATAATATAAACTTAAAATGTTTGGAATTAAATTTGCCATTAAATGAAATTTTTTAAAAAAAAAATAAATTTTTCAAATAAATAAATGCGAAAAACTAAGTTTTTCATTTGATATTGGTATGAAAAATTTTTTAAAATTTTTAAAAAATCTGAGTTTTTCCTGCTTTAACTCAGTTAATTTTGTTCGGAGCATAATTATTGGTATACTCGTTAAAAGAGCCATTACTCACTCTTTGTAAGCGTGGTAAAATAAAATCGATCGGACTTGGCGTTCTACAAATATATTAATGTATATGAAGCTATAACCTCGAAAATATAAATGACCGAATAACTGCATTTTGCTCAAACTAAGCTTAAAATGTTTGGAATTAAATTTGCCATTGAATGAAATTTTTAAAAAAATTTTTTTTCAAATAAATAAATGCGAAAAACTAAGTTTTTCATTTGATATTGATATGAAAAATTTTTTAAAATTTTTAAAAAATCTGAGTTTTTCCTGCTATAACTCAGTTAATTTTGTTCGGAGCATAATTATTGGTAAACTCGTTAAAAGAGCCATTACTCACTCTTTGTAAGCGTTGTAAAATAAAATCGATCGGACTTGGCGTTCTACAAATATAGGGTGTTGGAATTAATTTTAAAGGTTTTTTTTTCGGTTTTTGAGCATTTATTTAGAAACAACGGTACAATGTATATTATTCAAAGTATTGTCCATCGTTAGCTACAACATTTTCTCATCTTTCTGGCAGCATATGGATTCCGCGCCGGAAGAACGACTCGTCTTTTGAGGCAATCCACGAATCGACACATTTTTTGGTATCCTCGTAAGAAGGGAAGCGCTGCTCAGCCAAGCCATGCGTCATCGATCTGAATAGGTGGTAGTCGGAAGGGGCTATGTCTGGGCTATAAGGCGGATGGGGTAGCACATCCAAATTCAGCGCCTCCAACGTTTCCTTGACGGTCCTTGCAACATGTGGCCGTGCGTTGTCATGTTGAAAAACCACTTTGTCGTGTCTTTTGGCATATTCCGGCCGTTTAACCTTTAATGCTCGGCTCAATTGCATCAATTGTTGTTGGTAGCGTTCCCCAGTGATGGTTTCGTTAGGTTTTAGCAGCTCATAGTACACGACACCCTTCTGATCCCACCAAATACACAGCATAAGCTTGGCGCCATGAATATTCGGCTTGGCCGTCGATGTTGATGCATGGCCGGGTGGTCCCCACGATTTTTTTCGCTTAGGATTATCGTAATGGATCCACTTTTCATCGCCAGCGTGCGTGCGTTTTGCTTCAACCGCTTTTTTCTTCAAATGGAAGCACAAAAGTAAACCTTCCCGCAAATTCCGATTCATTTGTGCTCTATGTACCTAATAGAAATTTAAGACATAATCGTATGTTTGAAGATCAAGTCCATAGGACAAATTATGCTCTTAATGAACCGATTGCTAAGTGTATTCGTATTTGTAATAATTATTCCCAATTGTTAAATTTTAATTTAAGTTTAAACTTATTTAAGCTTAATTTATTTGTTTTATTTAATTAAATTAAGATTATAGTCTGTAAGATTTATTCTGTAGACCGAAATAAATAAATAAATAAATAAATTGCGTTTTGTTGGAACGAAAGTCGACATGTTCACAGAAAAAAAAAAATATGTTGTTTACACTTCAGTGGAATGACACATACTGAAAAATGAAGCTTAGACAATGTGCTTTGAAATGAATATAGTCACAGGTGTGCCCGATGCGATCTATTGATAGTTACGCCATCTCTGAGAAAACCTTTAAAACTAATTCCAACACCCAATATATTAATGTATATGAAGCTATAACCTCGAAAATATGAATGACCGAATAATTCGGGAACGGTCCACAGAAATAAAAAATAAGTGAGTTTTTCGTGTTCAGCGACTCTTAATTAGTTTAGAAAAAATAGTTTGCAAAATGTTACATCTATTTTGGATTTAGTGTTGTATTAACTTTTTATAGTTATTGCTTAAATAAAGAAAAAATCAATTGCACAAAAAAATTTTTGGTAAACTTTTCTTTTTATGGTATAAAAAACAAAATCCCACCTCAACTATATATATAAATTCATTCACTCTAATAAATATCCTAGGTTAAAAGTCTCAGGCACTCCACTAATCGTAAAACACATTTAAAATTACTATTTTTATCTCTGTAACAGGTACTTCTATAGAAAAATTCTAGTAAACTTCTTCTTAATTGAAGTTGTTTCCAACACCGACTACAGTGTTTTGTCCAAAAAGGCAAAACGGAGAGGCCTACTGCGTTTAACTTTTCATAAAACTATGTTCATTTTCAAATCGCGATATCTCCGACGGAAAAAGTGTTGGTAAAGACATTCATAGAGAATAACATGTTCTGCAAAATCCAAGAAAAAAATTTTTTCTGCGGCATATCGTTTCGGAATATTTTGCAAAAACAGTTTTTTTCTAAATTTTAAGTTTGTCAAAAGATATCTCCTAAACTTTAAGTCGTACAAAAAAAAAATGTTGTTTGTAGAACAAACAATTCCCTATAAGCTGGTATTTTTGTTTTATTGCTGCGACGCTCCGTTCATGTATTATCACAATTTAAAAGAAAAAATCAGTTTAAAAAACTTAGAAAAACTTTCTAGGTAAATCTACCGAATGACCGCACTACAAAAAAGATCACAACTTTTTAAAAGGTAAACTTTTTTATTTATATTTTTAGCTAAGCATTCCACTTTTAATAATTAAATTTCATGCGGTCTTGTAGAAGTCCTACGTATACAGTGTTTTTAACTCCCTGGGAACTTACTACAAATATACGTGCAAAGTATTGAGTATGCTCACTATTCAGAGTAACTGAGTGCAATTTAACCCTGTTACTCAGCTCGTTACTCTAGATCGTGAATACCTCTATTTTATTTCGATTTAATTAAATAGGGGAAGGGTACAGGGTGAGGGAACCGTTTTGTTTTCGACTCATAACTTTTGACCAAATGTATATTATTCAGACATATAAGTGTCAATGGAAAGCTAAACCCCTTAGCTAACTATTGGTAAATTGATTTCGTCAGTTGGAAAAATAATATCAAAAAAATAGTGAAGTGAAAACGTCTGGATCAAATGGCATCATGCCTGTTGCCCAGAAACCAGACTTGATTATCTTCGGCTGATGACAGATCAATTGTTTTGTAGATTAAGCTAGCTAGGTGACGTAATTTCTACCCCTTTTTGAAATTGCTCTTCTGCCAAGCATGAATTTTTTGTACCAATCCATGCCCGCCATCTGCTCCTGGGTCTACTTGTCTGGAAACCCAATACCGAGATTTTTTGCAAAGTGTTATGCCACCTTAACACCTTAACTTTTTTTCTACGATAGTTTTAAAGAGCCTAATGGTTCTTTCCTTTCCACTAAAAAAGCGTAAAATGGTATAAGAATACCATTTATTTCAGTAAAACGCACGCTTTAAATAAAAAAAAAAGGGGTGCCCACACCCGGACCAATTCGGGGCCCATACTCGACTTAAATACAAAAGTTACGGGGGTGCCCACACCCGAACACTGCCGGATGGCAGTACTCTTCCCCTACTATACAGTACAGTAAAATGTACAATGACCTGGAAAAAATCGCGCACTGCAATTTTTTTTGCTTAATGTCCTTAGAACCACTGTAGAGGTCTAAAGCCTCCCTACCCCTGCACTTTAGCCGCCATCTTGAAATATGTTTGATTCGATTTATCTCGTTTCGTATTGGTCGGACAAAAAAAAATTAAGAACAAAAATTGTGGGCAATAAAATTTTACCTACGTATTTTTGATCTCGGACGTGGTATCCATAAGTTGATATTTCGAACGGTAGAGGGCGCCAAACTTACAAAAAATCAGTTTTTTCCATTTGCAACCACTGGGTGTTAATTTTTCAAAAAGTCGTGATTACATTTTTCTAGGTCATACATTTTACAACATTTTTACTGTACTAAATTGACCTTAGAGCGAAAAAAATACCGCTAAATATTTGTTTAGTATTCGTGTATAATATCAAATTTTCACATTTGTTCCAATTTCTACATAAAAATAATTGAGAAGCATCAAAGCAGTTTTTTTGGCCCTCCTGAAAAGTTGCCAATTTCGCGTTAGGTTGTTTTGTCAAAATGCCACAGAAATAATAAAATTTCTCAGACATTTAATAAACATTACAACTACATAAATGGCACAAATAACACAATCGTAACCACAGCAATAAAAACAACTTATTTATATGTATATATATATTATATATATACAAAAACTGCGGTTGCGATATATTTGTGATGATAAGAGAAAACGAAGTATGTAATAAATAACCACAGAAAACCCTGGCTTAGGTTCCTGTAGTTTTTTTTTTTCTCGATTCATACCCTCAGCGTTGCCAAGTGGATGTATTAAACGTCACTTGGACGTTTTTTCAAACAAATGACGTAAGGACGTTTTAGGTATTGAAATTAGGTTTTTTTTTGTATCCGGGGGTGCAATCAGCTAAGGTAATATGTAGTTGATTAACACCTTTGCTTCATGTAAGGTCAACTTTGATATATGTATTGACCGTCAACTATCAAACACAAGTTGATTACACAGTGCAACAAGAAATTATTTCCCGAATGAATCCAACGCAAAATAAAAGTAGACCCATAAAATAACGCTTGGAGGGTTTGGTAATATTAATATTAAATTTTTTTTATGACCTCTTGAGTTTGCATTCTTTGTATGCAACTTTTTCACTGTTAGCTCCTGTACTATACCAGAAACTTTTATTTTATTTGACAAAAGTGTAGCCAAATGTACAACGAGTAATTTTTCCTAGCATACTATGTCAAAAAATTTTATACCGGGGGTATTTTATGATGTAAAATGTTCGGTTTTTAGTTTTCCGACCTAAACTCACTAAATGAGGAGGTTTATATTATAAACTTAATAACAAAACAAAATAATTCCATTTTTTGATTTTACGACTGAATTCAACCGACACTATGTAGTTTTTAGCACAATTGCCACTAAAGCCAGCTTGGCGAGATAAAGCAAGAACGTCGTAAAAATACTTTTCAAATTTTTCATCTTTATTTTTTGTACGACGTAGTAGTCTTGCATAAGCTTCAATTTCATCATTAACCGACGGAAATGCGTTTTCAAATGAATTTTTAAAAGAAGCCACGTTTATCCCTTTAACCGAAGCAAACCAAGAGGCTGCTGCCTCTTCTAAACGCATTGCTGCATAAAATAATGTCATTCGATCGACTCATTTAAAAATCGTCTTTACTTTTTCAACGTTCGATAACCAATCGCACGCGGATATGTTATTTCCTGGATTGAAGATTGGTATCAAACGCTTACACTCTTCAATACGACATACAAAAGCATTGTTTTGGCCAGAAGGACGAGATGTTTCATTTCCATTTCTCTTTTGTGAAGCTTCACATTCCTTCTCGCGTTCCTCTAAAAGTCGTTCCCGTTCATCTAAGGCTCTTTCGCGATCTTCAGCCGATTCTCCATTAGACATAATGAAAATTTTTCAGAAAAAAATTTTTTTTTGTTTTTTTTTTCAAATTATTTAATTTAATAAAACTTCAAATACTTTTAGAAGTTTTCCGATTTAATTTATTTTTTTTTTAAATTTTAATCTAAATATGGCGAATCCCACTTCTGAAAAATTATTGTAGGGTCATTTCATCTCAAATCTTCCAGGCAGTATTTTTTTTTTGCATTTTATTTTTTTAATAGTTTCTACATTGAAATCGATGAGACACGTATATTTTCCTTTTGCTTGATTTTGAGTTCTTTCGTCGTGGGGAATTTTTTAAAATTCGTCTACAAACTCGATTTTGCGCTATTGTCGCATGTCAATTTTCACGGAAAATGTTATAACTTTGCGAAAAAACGTCCGATCTTCGTAATTTTTGGTATGTTTGTAGCTAAGAGGTTCCTCTAAAAGAAAAAAATATGATACAGGGTATACAGTCGACGTCCAATAATACGAATTATATAGTGTCAGGCCTATTCGTAAAATCGAAAAATTCGTATTATCGCAACGAAATTTTGTTCTTTTTTTCTTTAATATTGAGACATATCGCCGGTTTAGAGATAAAACTCATTAACTCGAATATTTTATTTAAGAGAAAACATAAGTTTACTGAAAAAATTGTAAGAAAAATAGGAAATATATGAATTTTTGTTCTGAGAAATATGGTAGAAAAACGAAAAATACAATATATTGATAAAAAATAAAATTTGAAGTAAAGCACGCCAATTGTACCAGTTAAAAAAGCATGATGTGACCGATTTGGCTAAAATTTGGCATTGTTGTATTACCGATGCCTAGCATTATGAATGCGCGAAGATTTTGCTCTGGTATTATTTATTGTTAAAATATAGGGTCACAGAATTGGCGATTTTTGCAAAGAAAGAAAGCTTGCTTATTAAAAAACTTTTTTTTTAGATTTTTCTAAACATTTTATAATTTTTCTAAGCCCAAATATGGAGAAAAAAGCATTTCAAAACGTTCTAAAAATTCTGAAAAAATTCTCACGTATTCTATCATGCATTCTAGGCATTTAATGCTTAACAAAAAAGCAAAGCCTACTAAGAAAAAAATCTCATTCGTATTATCGAACCGTAAAATTTACCGCTGTTCGTATTATATAATCACATGTGGAAGAAATATTGCATTCGTATTATTGGACATTCGTAATACGGAGCATTCGTATTACTGGACGTCGACTGTATTTCAAAAAATAATTTTTATATCATTTGAAAAAAAAAATCAAAAAATTTTTGACTTGAAAAATTTCCAATTGCAGCAGTTTTTTTTTTTCTTCATATTTTTTTTTTAAATAGCCATACATATGAACAATATTATGTAACAGCCATACATATAAACAATATTATGTAACAGCCCCTATTAGCCCAAATTCGTTGTTTGGGAATTATGATTTTTTGAAAAAACAGTCCCAATTATTTAGTAATTTTGGGCTTCATTCATGATATATGTTATCATTGTGTCAAAAGTAGCTCAATCGTTATGATATTTTGTCTGTCAACAGTCAAAGGTCCGTTCTAGAAGAAAGAATCATGAAGTGTAGTACATAACGATTGAGCTACTTTTGACATAATGATAACATATATCATGAATGAAGCCCAAAATTGCTAAATAATTGGGACTGTTTTTTCAAAAAATCATAATTCCCAAACAACGAATTTGGGCTAATAGAGGCTGTTACATAATATTGTTTATATGTATGGCTATTTAAAAAAAAAATATGAAGAAAAAAAAACTGATGCAATTGGAAATTTTTCAAGTCAAAAATTTTTTGATATTTATTTTTTTTCAAATGATATAAAAATTATTTTTTGAAATATAACCTGTATCATATTTTTTTCTTTTAGAAGAACCTCTTAGCTACAAACATACCAAAAATTACGAAGATCGATCGGACGTTTTTTCGCAAAGTTATCACATTTTTTTTGACATGCGACAATAGCGCAAAATCGAGTTTGTAGACGAATTTTAAAAAATTCCCCACGACGAAAGAACTCAAAATCAAGCAAAAGGAAAAAATACGTGTCTCATCGATTTCAATGTAGAAACTATTAAAAAAATAAAATGCAAAAAAAAAAATACTGCCTGGACGATTTGAGATGAAATGACCCAGTAGTAACTGGCCGACACGCTCTTTTCTCGTCGCCTAAAGAATTGAACTGAACAATTCAACGACGACCGTGTCGACAAGCTAAAAATGTAGTTTAAGAAAATATTATATCAAAGTGTGCTTTGAGAAGGGATTTTTCTTTCACAGTGCTTTAGTTATTTATACTTTTAAAATCTATACAATTAAAAAAAAAAATTCGAAAACCAAAGAAAAAATTGGAAATACATACATAGAGTAAAAAAATGAGTCACCAAGAATTCGTTGTACAGTTGTGCTCAAAAAAATAGTAGTGATACTACCGGTTAGCTTGTTTTTGTCATATCTAACTGATTATTTGAGCTTTCGATATTTTTTTTTTTACCAATTTGTAACGCTATGAAAGCATAATAAGAAGACCCACTACTTTCAATTTTTACGTACTTGTTCTAATTTTTATTTGAAAAATTCGCAGTTGAGCTGGTTTTTGTGTGATCAAAATAAAAGTAGTGTATGTGAAAATTTTGCCAAAAAATTAGAATAAACCGGATATTCCTAACAAAAAGGGTATTTTTATAATCATTTATCAGTTTCTCATCGGCGTGCAACAAAAACTTTTCCAAAAATGGGACGAGGCAAGCATTGCAGTTCTGAGCGGCGCACAGTGGTCGATAAGAGAGCGCTAGCCGGTCATAACTCCGAAAATTTGTGTATTAAAAGTAATATTTTTTTACACAAATTTAAAGTTAAATATCTAGATAACATATTTCAAGTACCAGAATACCAAGAAATAATACCATTTCTGAGTTTTCGCGATTTAAGCTTGATGAATTCAGAAAATGGTAATTTTTTCCAAAAATCTCTTAAAATATGTGAAAGTTTAAATGAGTGTACCTTTTAAACTAAGTGGTCATACCTCATGAAACTTATTGTGAGAATAATTTGATCTATTTAATTAGGCTTTGCATTCTTATAAATTAGGTTTTTTTAATACAAAAAGATATCCGGATCATCACAAAAAATCTCTAATTTCATTTCGCAAATTTACGAATTTTTCACTCTGTGGACTGTAACTAATATGTTTCATAGAGTTGCAACGGCTAGATCATTTAAGTGTGTAGTATCAGGTTTTCTGAAGGTTCTACGCATTTATCTGACTCCCCCATCACTCCCCTTCATGCACTACGATGAGTTTTTCTTCAGCGACTTTTTAGTATTCTTGCTACGCACCAGTTTCGTAAAACTAATAACAACCAAAGTGTTTGAGGTAAAACAATAAAATTCAATTTCCGACATAGTTTTAGCAGCATCTATTTATTTGTTGAAAATGGGCGTGTTCGGGTCAAGGACACGCCCACCTCCTATACAACCAGAAATTTAAAATAACTATAACTTCGTAAATATTTCAAGTACAAAAATAATATTAAATATCTGAGTTAATATAGATAGCATTAGGTCATTTCATGAAATTGAACGTGATCGGGTCAAGGACACGCCCACCAAAAATTTTGAATCGCCATAACTTCGTAAATATTTAAGGTACAACAATAATATTTATTATCTGAGTTAGTATTGATAGCATTAAGCCATTTGGTGAAAATGGGCGTGATCAGGTCAAGAAAACGCCCACCTCCATTAGAGACCAATATTTAAGATGTAACAACTGTGTCATTTTTCTCTTTTTCTGTGATTGCAAAACTATGATGCTAGCTTTTCAAATTATTAAAATTGTGTTCAACAACATAAAAAGGGTCAATCAATACCTAAAGAATTTTATATATCAAATTATTATTCATCTAGTTGATGTTTTTATACCCTACACCCAGGGTATATTCACTTTGTCCTTCCGTTTGTAACGCAGAGAAGGAGGCGTGGCAGGTATAGAAAAGTATATATATTCTTGATCAGCGTCACCTCCTGAGTCGATATAGCCATGTCCGTCTGTCTGGCTGGCTGGCTGGCTGGGTGGCTGGCTGGCTGGCTGGGTGGCTGGCTGGCTGTGTGTTGAAATACACTTTTTGGGAAAACTGAGCAAGATAATTCAATGAAATTTGGTACGCTGCCTCCGTCGTCAAAATTAGCTCGGGGGATTGAAAATGAGCAAAATCGGTCAACGGACACGCCTACCGCCCATACAAAAATTATATTCAAAATGCAATTTTAGGAGTATTTTTCACGACAATGCAACCACAATACATATAAGTACTACGAATTGTAAGCGCAAGCTCTGATAAAAATTTGAGCGAATTCGGACAAGAGGGCGTGGCACCTCCCATATAAGCAAAAGCTTCAAAACGCTATACTGAAAGCGTTTTTTGAGATATTCGAACCAAATTTGACTCAGACACTAAGAATTATAAATAAAAGCTCTCAACAAAAATTGGATGAAATCGGTGAAGGGGGCGTGGCACCTCACATATAAGCAAAAGTTTCAAAATGCTATACTGAAAGAGTTTTTTGAGATAATCCAACCAAACTTCACTCAAATACTAAAGACTATAAATGCGCGCTCTAAACTAAAACTAGACGAACTCGAACAAGAGGGCGTGGCACCTCCTATATAAGGAAAAGCTTCAAAACGCTATACTGAAAACTTTTTTCACTCAGACACTAAAAACTATAAATCCAAGCTCTGGACAAAAACTGGGTGAACTCGGACAAGAGAGCGTAGCACCTCCCATATGAGCAAAATTTTAAAAATACTGCAATGTAGGGTATTTGATGTTTGGCCAGGCCAAATTTTACACCCTTATAGCTTAAACACAATTGGAGCGTACGACGAATTTCGCCCGACGAATATACGCTGTCAATAAAAATTCGTCAACGAAGTTCGCTCTGTTAAACACAATCAGAGTGTCGACGGCAATAGTTGTTTTTATTTTAAATTGTTGTTTATGTTTTCTGATGACAATTTTAATAAATAAATGTTTTATAAAATCTCATTTTCTTTGAATTTCTACTAAAAAATTTAAAAATTTTACATTTGAAACGTAATTTTCCAGTTTGACATTTCCAAAAATCGCTGCCGCCGGCGACAAAATTAAAACTAGTTCTATTGCGACGAATATTCGTCGGGCGAATTTCGTCGTCCGGTGTGGTTGTGTTCAGTTTCATATACTCTTGTATGTTTTATTTTTGACAGCGAATATTCGTCGGGCGAAATTCGTCGTACGCTCCAATTGTGTTTAAGCTATTACTAGTTTATTTTTTAATGTTACGTTAATGCGAAGATTCCACGTTAAAGCGAAAACAGTGTTTTTTGTGCTTTTAGGTGAGGTTTCTCAAAAACCGTACAAGACATAACACTTTTGAGACCGGATTCGGAATTAGCGTAACCAAATACATCAGAAATGACTATTGTTCTGTTTCGCAGTAAAGTTATTGTTACGAAATTTCCTGTCTCTTATGACGATAATTTCAATCTCTTCCAGTTTTCTGAGTTCGATCACTGGATTGTGTAGCAATCAAAAACGCACACTTTATATAATTATAAAATGTTAATTTTTACAAAGCACAATTGTTTATTGTACTGCTTATTTACATTCAAACGGCCAATCTAGGTGGACATTGCTTATAATTTCTAAAGAAATAATTTGTGAGTATCTTCGCAAGACCTTAAACGGTACTTTTGTAACTCCTCCACTTATACGATGCAATGCAACAGCTGTTGCGACGGTCACATTGACCGCTTTATGAGGGAATTCCGCGGTACTCACAGAAAAAATGCGTGTTTGGTATCGTTTATCATGATTTTTGGTACGATAAATCGAATAAAGCTAGTTTCAGAACTCTATTTCTAATTTTTATTGTTATTTGAAAACTGACAAAATGAAAAAAAAAAACCACAATAAGTGTGCCCTTGATTTTGAAAGTGGTATAAGTCCATTTCGGAGCAAAAGTAATGTCATAATATGAATTAGGTGACATTTTGTTCAGAACAAATAATATTGAATTCTGTTTTTACAGAAAGTTTACCACATTATGTGAAATTAATGGTGTTATGTTCAAAAAATAGTATCGCAAAAAAACCGATTATTACAGCACATAATGTGAATGACATTACTTTTGCCCCGAAATGGACTTATACCACTTTCAAAATCAAGGGCACAAGTATATTTTAACATAAAATCAAAATATTTAAAGAAAAAAAAAAAATATTCAACAACAAATTATTTACATGAAATAAATATTTTTACGTATGTAATATCAGGAGTCATTTTACAAAAAGGCGTATTTGCATGTTTCAGTAATGAGAAAAAACTTTTAGGCGATGTTTAGAGCAACCTGTTTTTTTAATGACTAGATTCTAATCTCCTTAAATTTTTATTCCAACATATTTGTAAGTAAGTGGACAAAAATAAAAATTATTTGGAAATGTGCCCTTTTGCTTTAAACTTTTTATAAATCACTCTTATTTCACTCTGATTTTTCCATTTGGCCATTTAAGTGGTTGTCTATAGGCATGATATGTAAGCACCTATATAGACTGCGCCATATAAAAAATATTAAAGGTTTCTTCGGAGACTATACGGAATACGTTTGTATCAAACTCTAAAAATGTCTAACAAAATCGCAGAAATTAGATCGAAATAAGTACTTTTGTAAGAAACTGCGAGGAGGTAATTAGTGCTAGGATATGATTATATCGTAGCAATCAATTTCTGAGTCCATATTCAGGTTCAGCGCTCCAAAAAAACCTAAAAATTTTAATACATTTTCGAATGTTTATTGCAAGTGAAAATTCATCTCACAAGGGAGGGCTAGGGCAAAATGGATGCTTACAAATTTTTTATATCGTCATATTTGATTTCAGCGCATAAAGATCCATTGAGGTAATTTTTTTTTTTTAATTTTTGTAGCAAAAAAGTAAATATGTATTGGTTATACAATTAATTCGATATCTCAGCTAGGGGTAACTAGAAGGAAGTGATTCAAGTTTTTTCAGACCTGCAGATGTTACTTTAAAGTCGTGTCACTTTTATTCTGGACCCGCTTGAACAGCAAAGGTGGCATCATTTTAAAAATTATGATAATTTAGAGAGTAATTTGTCATCAATTTATCACAATTGAGGAGTTATTTTTCAAATGGGCTTATAACCAAAACGAGGCAAAAGTAGTATCATAATATTAATTGCCTGATACTTTGTTATAAATAAATAAAATTGGGTTCTTTTTTCACGAAAAGTTTACCTGATGGCTTGAAATTAATTACATTTAGTTAAAAAAGTCAGATTTATCCACTAATCGATTATTATGCAAATAATGTGTATGACATTACTTTTGCCTTGTTTTGGTTATAAGCCCTTTTGAAAAAACACTCCTCAATTATAAAATACCTTCCAGAATCTGTTAAATGGTTAAATATATTCTACTTGCCTATTTTAACTAGATCCAGAAAAAAAAATTTAGAACAGCCACTTCAAAAGCCGAGAGAACAATATTGCCGACGATCTTCACTTGCACAAAACTACGTACCTCTACGTGCGTTGGAAAGAGTGACTCGTTTGAACAAGTGTTAATGTATAATATCGCCATCTCAATGCAGTTTCTAACTCTTCAACTATCTCTAACAACAATACAAAGCCCATTCGTGGATAACTTAACATGCAATTTTTCCCGAATGTCCACCTAGATTAGCCGATTTTACCATTTTGCGGCCGATTCAAAATACTTTTTTTTTTTTGGGACACCCCAAATCAAAATTTTAAAATTGATTGAGGTTGACGACTTTAGTAAATTTCAATAATCAATATTTATTTTATGAAAACATTTAGTACAAATATTCAGGTACATAAATCAGTTGAACTATTTAAAGTTTACTTTCAATTATTGTGATCCAAGTGCAGGTAAGCAAAGTTAGAGCCGAATTGATCAAAACGTGAGGACAAAATGTTTTTGCAGTTAACGTTTACATTGAGTAACGTTACAAGCTTCTAATAAGTAGAAAATTAGTTAAATAGTAAAGTTTTCGGAAAGTTTAATGAAACTTTCTAATTTTTGAACCTTAATGTTGAAGAACTTGGTCTGATTTCGATTTCGTCCATTTCAGGGCTCCTGTGTCAATGTTTTAATAACGACAGTGACCTATGTTACATTTACAGGGTGGCTGGTTCGAGGTGTTGCCGATTCAAAAGACTATATTTTTAGTTATCATGCACAGATTTTATTGATCAAATGCTATAATTGTTGGGAAATGTTCAAATTTTAAGAATCTACTTGAGATTTTCGATATGGCCACCTTTGGCCTTAACTATGGCCCGTAGACGGTCGAAGAACGAGTCGCATGCTGCACGAATTTGATTTTGTGGAAGTTTGCGCCATTCTCGTTGAAGGGCCACTTTTAGCGCATCAACGCTCTGGTATTTTTTAGTCAAGACCTTCCTGTCCAACATACCCCAGATTGAGAAATCCAGCGGATTCGCATCAGGCGAATTTGAGAGCCATTGTTGAGCAGAAATGAAGCTAGGAACGTTTTTTTCTAACCATTCTTGACTCACACGAGCTTTGTGTGACGGTGCCGAGTCTTGTTGGAATGTCCATGGCTTGCGACCGAAATGTTTGCGTGCCCACGGTAGTAAAGCACCCTCCAACACTGATTCACGATACACCTAGGCGTTTACTTTGACGCCAGCGGCCAAAAAAACGAGTGGTGAGCGCCCATCAGCAGTCACTGCAGCCCAAACCATCACATGCGGTGGTGCCTGCGTCCTGGTGGCCAAACGAACATTCAAATTTTCGTAGGACCTCTCTGTCAAGTAAACCCGATCATTTTGTTTGTTTACATATTGCTGGATACAGTAATTTTTCTCATCAGAGAAGACAATTAGTGACAGATTTCCGGCGGCGTGCAAGCACAACAACTCCTTGGCTCTATCGAGCCTAACTTTTTTTTGAGCAGGAGTGAGATCATGCGCCTTTTGGAACTTGAGGGCCTTTAGTCCGAGCTTGTTTGACAATATGTGTTGCATTCGTTCACGCGATATTTTCAGCTCGGCAGCCATTTGTCTGCCACTGCGTCTCGGATTTCGCTCAATTCTGGCCTTCACCTTTCGAACGATTTCTGGTGATGTTGCAGTTATTTTCCGACCACCACCATGTCGTTTGGCAACGCTGCCGGTACCATTGTAACGTGTTATGGTCCGATACACAAACATTTTATTCACTTTTAAATGTTTCAGCTCACGAACAATTGCTGGTTGCGATTTTCCAGCCAAATAAAGAGCAATCACACTATTACGTTTGAATTCCATTTCGAAAATTTTTTATTTTCAATAAATTGACGCGCAAATGCTTTTGGTTACTTGTTGCCAATAGAATGAACTAACATCATGCCAATTTTTAGACAGCTGTCATGTTCCATCTGTCAGATAAGTCTATCTGAAGTTGGTAACAGTTCGAATCAGCCACCCTGTAGTAACCCTTAGACAATAATGAATTATTCCATTTAAAAGGCAAATTTGACATTTTTTACATTCAAAATTAGTGGAACGCGTTTTTTTGGATAATTGCCCATACATCGTCGGGTTAAAACAACAACTAGACATCTACATTTTTCATGTTTTGAGAAAAAAGCGTTTTAAGTTTTTTTAAATTAAACTTTTGTATAGGATTTTGAAGATTTATGCTTTTTATTTCATTCATAAAACTAGATGGGGACTACATTTTAAAATACCGACGAGAATGAAGCGTAGAGCAGGTTTTTCCTCATGTTTCTGTATGTATGTATGTATTCTCCTTTAACTCCTAGGAGGAGCATAGGGCCAATATGAAATCTCTCCATTTGTCACGATCCCTTGCGATGACTTTGATCTCTTGCCACGATTTTCCCGATTCTTGGATTTCCTTTTCCAACGACCTTTTCCAGTTGGTTTTGGGTCTACCACGTCCTCATGTTTCTGTATACTTAACTCAAAATATCAAAAAATGTAGATGTCAAGTTGTATTATAAGGCTATAAGTCGTCTTATTTCATTTAACAAATGACGGTTTCGTTTTGTGACCCCAAGGGCCCTTGTTAGGCCTAAATCCTACTAAATCCTACTGACCACGATTTCGACTAATCTACACATTTTTTTTATTTTTTATTTATGTTTCAGTTACGTTGATGCGCATAAAAGCGAATATATTAATGCTCTTGAAACAGCAGTTAGTATAAAATCTGTTTCAGCTTGGCCAGAAACTCGTGATGAAATCCATAAAATGATTGAATGGACTTCCACTAAACTACGAGAATTGGGTACTGAAGTCGTATTGGCAGATGTTGGGAAGCAGCGCTTACCAAATGGAACTGAGATTCCTTTACCTAAAGTAATACTCGGGACATTAGGAAATGTTAGTATTTGTTTTTACTTTATAAAATATATTTAAAAACAAAACCATTAAAATAAAGGACGTAGCGAAGTCAACTGTTGCCGTGTATGGACACTTAGACGTTCAGCCAGCACTGAAAGAAGATGGCTGGAACACCGATCCGTTTGTGTTAACTGAGGTAGATGGTAAACTATTCGGACGTGGCGCCTCTGATGATAAAGGACCGGTTTTATGTTGGATACACGCCATTGAAGCCTTTCAAAAATTAAACATTGATTTACCTGTTAATATTAAATTTATTCTTGAGGGAATGGAAGAGAGTGGTAGTGAAGGACTTGATGATCTACTTTTGGCTCAGAAGAATGATTTTTTGAAAAATGTGGATTATGTTTGTATTTCGGACAACTATTGGTTGGGCAAAAAACGACCTTGCCTTACTTATGGTTTACGTGGTTTGGTTTACTTTACTGTTGAAGTTGCGTGCGCTCAGAAGGATCTTCACAGTGGTGTTTTTGGTGGCACTGTGCACGAAGCAATGCCCGATTTGTGTTATTTACTCAGCACACTTGTCGACAAAGATGCGAAAATTCTTATTCCAGGAATTGAGAGAGACGTAAATTTAAATTTTGTCTACATTATGTAATTTTCTTGAATTGTTGATTTTTTTACAGATTGCTCCCTTGTTACCGAATGAAAATGAAATATATCAAAAAATTGATTATGATGTGAATGATTATAAGTAATATTGCATATATAAATCTTTGTTATATTTTTTTAGTTAATCTAATCTGGCGCAATCTTATCTCTTATTTTAAACGTATTTTAGGGAAGATATTGGAGCTACTCGATTGCCTCATAATGAAGATAAGACCAAGCTGTTGATGCACAGATGGCGTTATCCAAGTTTGTCAGTTCATGGCATAGAAGGTGGGTTTTATGAACCCGGTGCAAAAACTGTTATACCTGCAAAAGTTATTGGAAAGTTTTCTATGCGTTTGGTTCCAAACCAAGATCCCGATCATATTGAAAAATGTGTAGTTGACTATTTGAATGCAAAGTGGGCTGAACGTGGATCACCGAACAAAATGAAGGTATTTGTACGGCATTTACTTGTTTTTCATAAAAATATTTCATAAATTTTATAGTTGTAGACTAAAACAATTTATTTAATTTTTGTATTAGTAGTTCATTACATCTATCAACCTCGTTACTCTCCGAGGGAGAGATAAGAAAGATAAGCAAGTTGTTACACGGGAAGGATTTTTCTTTAACTGTCAGGAGACGGTGCCTAAAATAACCCATTCAAATTGATCCCTAATTCAAGGGTTAAGCTATTGAAAACAAAAGAAACAAAACTTTGAATTTGCTGGGAAAACGATAACCCCCATGGATTTCCATATTCGTGACTGATGTGCTAATATTAAGACAAAATTAGCAAAATATTCGCTGGCTACTGTGAATTGACTGTTGTAAAATATTAGGAGCCTTTGACAATACTTTTTTAACAAGCGTTTTCTTTTCTCAAAAAAATTCTGCATTTTTTCTGTCCTCTTTCTGAATGTCGCATTTTTATACCCTACACCCAGGGTATATTCACTTTGTCCTTCCGTTTGTAACGCAGAGAAGGAGGCGTGGCAGATATAGAAAAGTATATATATTCTTGATCAGCCTCACCTCCTGAGTCGATAAAGCCGTGTCCGTCTGTCTGGCTGGCTGGGTGGGTGGGTGGTTGGCTGGCTGTGTGTTGAAATACACTTTTTGGAAAAACTGAGCAAGATATTTCAATGAAATTTAGTACACTGCCTCCGTCGCCAAAGATAGCTCGTGGGATTGAAAATGAGCGAAATCGGTCAACGGACATGCCTACCGCCCATACAAAAAATATATTCAAAACGCATCTTTAGAAGTATTTTTCACGACAATGCAACCAAAATACACATAAATACTACGAATTATTAGCGCAAGCTCTGAGCAAAAACTAGGCGGATTCGGATAAGAGGGCGTGGTACCTTTTATATAAGCAAAAGCTTTAAAACGCTATACTAAAAGCGTTTTTTGAGATAATCGAACTTAATTTTACTCAGACAAAGAGAACTATAAGTGCAATCACTCAACAAAAACTGTGTGAAATCGGAGAAGAGGGCGTGGCACTTCCCATATAAGCAAAAGCTTCAAAACGCTATACTGAAAGAGTTTTTTTGGGATAATCCAACTAAATTTCGCTCAAATACTGAAGACTGACTATAAATGCACGCTCTGAGCTAAAACTAGAAGATCTCGGACAAGACGGCGTGGCACCTCCCTTATAAGCAAAAGCTTGAAATCGCTATACTGAAAACGGTTTTTGAGATAATCGAACTAAATTTTACTCAGACAATAAGAACTATAAATGCACCTCCCTATAAGCAACATTTTCGAAATACTGCAGTGTAGGGTATATGTATAATGTTTGGCCAGGCCAAACGTTACACCCTTACTAGTTTTCGTTCGCTTCTAAAAAAAAAATTTTGAACTGTAAAACAAATCATGTTCGTTTCTAAAAAATGCTGCATTCAAAAAGCAAAAAATATAGAATTTTTTGACCCGTCAAATTCGAAGGTGCAATGAATTCTACATTCAACTGCTGCCAACTGTAGGAAAAAAAGATATTTTAATTGTCTTTTAAATGCAAATGCGCTTATCTAATCCGACATTATTGCCTTACTTACTTTAGTTAGAATGCTATTATATCATATATTTACATGAAGCTAGTGCTTTAATATTAAAATTACTTTAATAATCTTGTTATACTAGCTAATCGCATAAATAAATCGTGCTAACCCTATCTCTATACCAAATTTCATAAAAATCTATGCAGTGGGTTAGCCGTGAGAGCCTTTTTTCAATTTAGGGGCATGGCAACGCCTACTTAAAACAAAATAGTAATTTTATCCTTCCTTAGTGTTAACCCTATCTCCATACCAAATTTCATAAAAATCGATGCAGTAGTTTAGCCGTGAGAGCGTTTTTTACATTTAGTTGCGTGGCACCGCCCACTTTTGAAAAAATATAATACTATGCACTGCTCCTCCTTACAACCATTCCAACAAAGAAAATATCAAGCAAATCGGTTGATATTTAGGTATAGAAACAGGGACTGAACCGATTTCGTTTGAATCATGGAAAGGTTAAAGTATTTCAAAATTTAATCATCTACTTGTTTTTTTATACTGTCAGTTCTTGTATAGTTTTAATACAAGTAAACTTCTATTTTTCAACTTATTGTAATGATCTTATTTAATTCGTTGGATTGAGCCTACCTATTTCTGCACAGTCATGCAATAAAATACTGCGATGAGCTGGCTTTGTCACTTGCAATAAATTAAAGCAAGGTGACAGTCTTTCTTCAAAATTCCTCTAAATTAAAGATTTTATTTAGTGGTTTTAAAATATTATTTTTAATATTTCTTTCTAATTATGATTATATCCTTAAACCTAACAAGGTTAATTATCGCTTTAAAATTATAAATATAACAAGAATTATAAGACTAAAATTATCTCCTAATATTAAAATATCTAAGTTACTGAAAATAACAACAACAACAATAGTAGCAGAAAGTTTAGCTAGTCATAAAGTTTATGACCTGTTTATGACCTAAACGCATGTGCATAGCATTGCACATACAAACGTACACCCACTGCACAAAGCAACGAACGCATGTGCGTCACATTATGTATATGAACGTACGTACAAAAGAACGTTAAGTTTTTATACTTTTAGTATGTTAGGACAGTGGCGTGACATTAAATAAACATGCAAGCACAACATTATTACAAATGGCACTTGGTTTCAGGTTAATTTACTTAGCAGTGGAAAGCCGTGGACTGAAGATCCCAATCACCCACATTATGAAGCCGCTAAGAAAGCAATAAAACATGTCTTTGAAGTTGAGCCAGATATGACTCGAGAAGGTGGCTCCATCCCAGTTACTCTCACATTGCAAGAAGCCACTGGAAAAAATGTCATATTAATACCAGTTGGTGCATGCGATGATGGCGCTCATTCCCAAAATGAAAAAATCGATATTTATAATTATGTTCAAGGCGTATGTTTATGTAACACAATGCTTTACTTATATAATAACTTTATTTTTATTTTGCAGACAAAACTGCTTGGAGCTTATCTATACGAAGTTGGAAAGTTATAAATACATATATTTATATGCAAACATTCACTAAGCAAATTTAAATATATACATTTATTTTTATATAACGTTGCATACATGTATAATGATATGAAATAAAATTTTTTTTAGCATTTACCGACAAAGGTATATATATTTTCAAATTAATTAGTAGACACCAATTTCGAAAATTATTTTTAAATTGAAAAATTGCTCATTCAGAACATGTCTAAGACCTGAATTCCACCTTAAACTGGAAACCGATGAAATTTACCCTATCTCTTATTTGTATCTCCTGTAAAATTTTGCCCGAGAAGATAAGGTCCCTTTTCCAGTGGACGGTCACATTTAATGAAATAAGCTAAACGGTTACAAGTTTGAGTACTTCTGAGTATTACATATAAATAAAAGTACCAGGAGACCGATCCCTGCTCGGTCAACAATCTAATCTTATTATTTTAGTCGATGTTATTATTCATAGCTATTTTTTGTGATGGAATTCGTACCTTTTCACCTCCAATGTTCATGCTTTCAAAATGATAAATTAACCGATGAGAATAATAATAAGAAAAAATTTGGAAAGTGTGGAATGGTATAGAAAAATATCAAAAAATTAAATAAATGGGATACGGCACGCACCCAAAATATTTCGTCTATTGTATGGGGCTGAAATATCTTATCTTCAAAAGATCTTACCTCAGAAAGTTAAAGACCTATTGGAAAAGTACGCAATGATGTTTTGATAAGAAAGAGTGTGGCTATTCAACGCCATTAATAAAAAAGAATTTCACCTTTTCTTGTAGACACGCAGTTAAGACTGAACACAGCGTTTTCTTCAACTTCAAGCAAAGATATTTCAAAAGCCTGCAGGCATAATGACAGTTCTGCTGATGAAGACGGATTCAGCGTCAAAAAGTACATAAGACTGCATATTAAAAATAAAAAGATCATTCCATTTTTTTTTGTGCCTGAGTTATTAACTAAAATTTTTATTTTGGTAAAAAGTGGGAGTGGCAATTATTGAACAACGCCCACTTTTTGTTATACTTTAGATACTCATGATCCAGATCCGCATACCAAATTTCATCAAAATACGTTGTAGCATTTGCGAGAAATAGCATTTTATTTGTTTTACTTGTATGGGAGGTTCCACGCGCACCGGCGATATTTTGCCCGTTTTCAGGTCATAGGTGCCAAATAAAAAGGAGATTCCCTACGGTTAAATTTAGAAAGATTGCTTTAGTAGTTTTCTTTTTCTAGCGTATTATATTTTTGTGGGCGGTACCACGCCCTTCACTAAGTTTTTCCAATATAACGGCACATTACATATTATTCCTTGTTTTTAGGGGTAACATTTCTTAAATTTTCATTAAAATTATTGGAGTCGTTTTCGAGTAATATCGAATCAAAATTTTTAATGGTTAAAAAGTGGGCGTGGCACTTTCTCGGTATCACCCACTTTCGTTTATATAAAAGGCATTTGCCAACAATAGCTGTGTACCAAATTCCATCAAAATACGTTGTACCATTTGGGAGAAATAACATTTAACGTGTTTTACTTGTATGGGAGATTCCACACCCATAGGCGATATTTTCTCTACTTTCAGTTCGCAGGTGCCTAATAGCAAGTAGACTCCCTTACGTTAAACTAAGAAAGATTGCTTTAGTAGTTTTCTTTTTATAGCGTATTATATTTTTGTGGGCGGTGCCACGCCCTACATCGAGTTTTTCCAATATAACGGCGTATCACATATTAATACTTGTTTTCAAGGCTACAATCTCTTAAATTTTCATTAAAATTGTTGGAGTCGTTTTCGAGTAATATTGAATCCAAATTTTCAACGGTTAAAAAGGGGGTGTGGTACTTCTTCGATACCGCCAACTTTTCGGTTATAACAATGCATTAATAAGCAGTACCTACATACCAAATTTCACTAAAATCTGTTGTATCATTTGCGAGAAATAGCATTTAACGTATTTTGCTTGTATGGGAGGTTCCACGCGCAACGGCAATATTTCGCCCACTTTCAGAACAGAGATGCCTTTTAGCAATTACGCACCTCACAGTTAATTTCAGAATGTTTGCTTTATTAGTTTTCTTTTTATACCGTTTCATATTTTTGTGGGCAGTGCCACGCCTTTCAACGAGTTTTCCCAATATAACGGCGTATTACATATTAATCCTTGATTGCAGGGGTAACATCTTCTATATTTTCATTAAAATTGTTGGAGTGGTTTTTGAGTAATATTGAATCCAAATTTTCAAGGGCTAAAAAGTGGGCGTGGCACTTCTTCGATACAGCCCACTTTTTGTCCGTTACAAGGTATTATTAATCCGTACCCGCTCACCAAATTTCATTCAAATACCTTCTATGGATTGCGAGTTATGACTAAATCAAATTTAAAATTTAAGGCTGTGCCACGCCCTCTGGTGAGCATTTACAAAGTTCAAACCTAGCTCATTCTTCATTGTATGCTAATATCTAACACTATTCCAAGTTTCATTAAAATCGCTGTAGCCGTTTTCGAGAAAAAATATTGGCACAGAAATAAGTACAAAGAAACAAAAAAACAAAAAAACGAAAAAACAAAAAAACAAACATACAATTTTAGCTCGTATAAGAAGAGAAGATATACATACAGGGTGTCTGGAAAACTTACAAATATTTTAATATGCTTCAGCTAATGTCAAGAACTGTGTTTTTTGTTTTTGCATCACTTCTCTTACCGGTTTCAAGCTATAACGCTTTAAAGAAATTGCATTTTCAAATATTCTGAAGACAAATAAAAGTACAAAGGTTAAGCTTCAAAATGTATTTACCCTACACCCAGGGTATATTCACTTTGTCCTTCCATTTGTAACGCAAAGAAGGAGGCATGGTAAGTACTGAAAAGTATATATATTCTTGATCAGCATCACCTCCTGAGTCGATATAGCCATGTCCGTCTGTCTGGCTGGCTGGCTGGCAGGCTGTCCATCTGTGGAAATATTTTTTTGCGGGAAAACTAAGCAAGATAATTCGATGAAATTTGGTAGACTGCCTTTGTTGTAAAAGTTAGCTCGCGGGATTGAAAATGAGCGAAATCGGAAACGGACACGCCTACCGCCCACACAAAAAATATATTGAAAACGCTATTTCATGAGAATAGGGATATTGACTGCAAGCTCTAGTCAAAAATTACACGATTTCGTACGAGAGGGCGTGGCACCTCCCATATGAATAAAAGTTTCAAAATACTGTACTTTAAGTGTTTTTAAAGATAATCCAACCATAAAACTTTCAATATGCTATACTGAAGCGTTTTTTGAGTGAATCCAACCAAATTTCACTCTTAGACACTATGAACAGCAAATGCAAGTTCTGAAAAAAACTAGGCAAACTCGGATGAGGGAGCGTGGCACCTTCCTTTAAAGCAAAAATTTCGAAATGCAATACTGAGTCTTTTTTGAGATAATTAAACCATATTTTATTCAGACACACTCTAACAGAAATGTAAGCTGTGAGCAAAAACCTAGTTGATTCGGACAAGAAGGCGTAGCACCTTCCGTATAAAGTTTTCGAATTGGTGTAAAGAAATCGTCACTTGAGTTTGTGCAACCAAATTTTGCACAAATACTTCAAATAGTTAGCGCATGGTCTGAGAAAAAACTACGTGAATTCAGAAAGGAGGTATGTCACTTACCCTGCAAGCAAAATTTTAAAAATGCTGCGGTGTAAGGTAGCGCCCTTACTATTTCTTTTTACCTTTAAAACAAAAAAAAAACGAGTAAGCCAACGTAAATATTCATAAAAATAATAAAGGTTTGTAGCAAATTTAGCCCCCTCGGTTTTTCCAATGGTAAAAATGCTTTTTTCACTGAATTAATAGGTCGATGAACAGTTTGGCAAAATTTCAGGAAAAAGTGGTCGTATCCTTTATGATACGATAGAATACGCTGTTTACAAAAAAGGAAAGCCTATTCTTTTTTCACCCGATAAAGGCCAATTCGCGAAAAAGCAAGCAATTTCTTTTAAATATACATTAGGGCTGTTCAAAAAAAAAAAAATTTTCGAATTTCCAAGATATACTACTTTGGCATCACGATCTACATCATGACAGAATATCCCAAAAAATTTTTCAGATTTTTAAATTCATATTTAAAGGTGGCTCAAAGCAGAAATATATTTTTATTATTTTTTTTTTAGCATTAATTATAAAATGTTGTCAAGCAATTTGAAAAATTTGTTTTAGAGTAACTTAAGAACATTCATTTTGTTTGTTTTTTAATGAACTTTAAAACCTACGATGTAATTTTGACAAAAAAAATTTTACACTTCTTAAAAAACGAAAAACTGCCCTAAGAAGGCGAAATTTTACGGTTTTTCAAAGAAAAAAGTCATCGTGCTTTAAACGAAATGAACATTTTTTAATTTACAAGATCTCATTCAAAAGAGCTCTTAAAAACCTTCAAGACAAGACATGATAAGACTTTTTTGGGCCAGCAGGCTCGATGATATAACGTTTGAAACATAGTAATGCAGCCCTGTGAAAGGCAAAACGCTTTTTACTCAAGAGGGAGGCATCTTACAAAAAAGTGCCCATGGCATAAAATGCTTAAAATCATCCAAGGAACAAGTGTAAATTGTTTTTTTTTTTTTTTTACTTAATTTTAGAAAAAATTTTTTTTAACGTCATTTTTAATAAACTTTCAAAAAAAAAAAAAAAACAATTCACACTTGTTCCTTGGATGATTTTAAGCATTTTATGCCATGGGCACTTTTTTGTAAGATGCCTCCCTCTTGAGTAAAAAGCGTTTTGCCTTTCACAGGGCTGCATTACTATGTTTCAAACGTTATATCATCGAGCCTGCTGGTTCAAAAAGTCTTATCATGTCTTGTCTTGAAGGTTTTTAAGAGTTCTTTTGAATGAGATCTTGTAAATTAAAAAATGTTCATTTCGTTTAAAGCACGATGACTTTTTTCTTTGAAAAACCGTAAAATTTCGCCTTCTTAGGGCAGTTTTTCGTTTTTTAAGAAGTGTAAAATTTTTTTTGTCAAAATCACAACGTAGGTTTTAAAGTTCATTAAAAAACAAACAAAATGAATGTTTTTAAGTTACTCTAAAACAAATTTTTCAAATTGCTTGACAACATTTTATAAATAATGCTAAAAAAAAATAATAAAAATATATTTCTGCTTTGAGCCACCTTTAAATATGAATTTAAAAATCTGAAAAATTGTTTGGGATATTCTGTCATGATGTAGATCGTGATGCCAAAGTATATCTTGGAAATTCGAAAAAATTTATTTTTTTGAACAGCCCTAATATACATACACCCTCACGGTGTTCAAACGACAGATTTAAACAAAATTTCAAATTACCAATTTTTTTTTGATTTTATATTGTTAGTAGGTTAATTTAATGAAGAACAGTGCAAATTTCAAAATAATATATGCCGGCCTGTTCCGTAATCCGTGTAATTTCAATTACTTTTAATTTCGAAGACTTGTTGATTACTTTTTATTTTCGATGTGGATGTGAAGCCTATTCAACAACTGTTCAAGACGTTTAACTTTTCACAGTAGAAACGCAAACTTTTTAGCTGTCAGTTAAAAAATACACACAAGTAAACAAGATTTATGAATCAAAATGCTTTTTATTAAGTTTAATTGAGTTTCACTTTAACAACGGCTGCTGCAATGCACTTGAAATTATAGATGCTCGCAATTTTGTCTGTCAAAATATTGTATTAGGCGAGATGCCTAATTATGGGGTTTCCTCTGATTTGAGGGAATTTCAGAAAGTTTTTTTTCATGCTCAGTGCATTTTATTGGGTTAACTTGATGTTCTATTGCAATTTAAGAAATAAAATCAGGTGGCATCCTGTTTTCGAACTATTCTTACTAACACCATGAAATAATGAAATGTCAAATAATTCACACAAACACTGACTTCGAAAATGCCAATTTGCCGACTTTTTACTTGTCATCGGAAAAAATATTTTTTTAGTTAGAGGTTTTTATTTCAGCAATATTTACAATATTACATTTACAATAAAAATAAGAATTACTCGTTAAAAAAGGGAAAAACTCTGGAGCTTATACGTGTGTATTTTTTTTTTTTCAATTTGATCGATAAAGCAGCTTTAAAAAAGCAAAATTAATTGAAAAGTCGTAGCATAATGCCGACTTTTCAAAAAGTTTCGCATTCCACCTTATACCCACTTTCACGTGAAAGTGGAATTGGGAACAGGGCGGATTGAGCACTTTTCAAAAAATTGAAAGAATTCGAAATCCCATATAAAATACAAAAAATTAAGAAAAAAAAAAACAACAAACAAATAATAATAGTTACATTTAATGTATTTTGCAATGGTGAATCCGAATCCGGTCTTAGAATTGCTGTATCTCATACGGTTTTTGAGATATCTTAGCTTAAACAAGGAAAAAATACCGTTTTTGCTATATTTTCAAGCTATATGGGTGATTCTCAGATAACTGTACTTTTTGTGTCCTCTGGCGATTTTACCCATACAGTAGGCTTTTTTTTTCACAACAAATGACGCTATAAGTTAGAAACTATGTTTTTCCAATAGAGCGGATCAATTTTACCACCAAATAATTATTGGTCTACTGTGAAAGTTTGCAAATATACCCCGAATGTCACAAACGTGGCATGTCCTACCCCTACTTTTTATAAACAAAACGACCAAAAAACGGAAATAGAACAGAAAACAAGTTACTACACATATTAAGTAAATACTTAAGTTACAATATTCTGAGCTCATCTGCAGTTTTAAATAATTTTTAGGGGGCACAATTTCGAATTGAAAACTGTCCCTTGAAAGCATTATGCTACTACTTCATGGTACTACTGTTTCAGTCAATAGATTGCAATACATATGCATTAATTCTGATCACTATCCATCACCCAAAGGTCATCATGTCCAGACGCGTCCAAAAAGAAATCTGTTTGCGTTTTATAGGGCAGTTTTTAAACAAAAACAGTTTTTTTTAAAAATTATGGTCACAAAAGTGCATGAAACAATTTTTTGTAGGATTTGCATACATAACCCCAAATTCTTTCGGAAAAATCCTGAACTCAAAAGCGTGCTTTATAATGAGCGATAAACTACAAAAATGTCACAAACGTGGCGCATCAAAAATTTCACAAACGTGGCACTTTTTATCAGTCTGCAAAAAACATATTTCGATATAAAGTTTGAGTATACAGATGTTAAGTTGAAGGCTATTAATTATGTTTTTAATACAAAAATGTTTCTACACCATCAGAATCCAGAGTTATCCTTGCTCAAAAGTGAAAAAATCACTGTTTTGACATCTACTTGAAGCTATAGAACAAAAACAACAACAAGTAAAATTAATTTTTTGTCAATGGATTCAGACAGCCAAATTTATTGTTAACAAGACATAATTTACCGTTTTTCAATTGGATTCCCAGCTTCCGAGTTATAAGCGTTTAAAGTAAGGACATCTTTCCATAACATACAAAGGATTTTTCGAGGCCGAAAAGTAACAAAAAATCAAGTTTTATTACTTTTATCAATAACATATTTAATTACAAAAATTTCGTGACCTTGCAGACCATAATCGCATGAAAAATGACAGTTCTATGCTAGATTTAGTGAATGACCCTACTAAACTACTGCTTTGCAAATTAACAGAATCAAAATTTCATCTGTTCATTCACTAAATCTACAAGGAGCCTTATTTTTTCATCCGATGTTAGTCTGCAAGGGCTTAAAATTTTCGTGATAAAATATATTTTTGATAAAAATAATAAAACTTACCATTTTTGTTAATTTACTTGTTGCTGTTTTTGTTAAGTAGATGTCAAAACTGTGATTTTTTTCACTTTTGAGCAAGGATAACTAAGGATACTGATGTAATAGAAAAAAATCAAGATCCGATTCGTAACTAGGAGATCCTAATCCACAATAAGCGGCTATAAAAACAGAGGACAGAACACCATAGTTGATCTTTAGGGCGGTAGTGTATAAAAAAAATGGACCAAAGGAGACATGACACTGTTGCAAAATTAGTCTTGAAGTGTAAATTTGTCATTATATCTCTCATCAAAACGCTTCAAAACCATAATTTTTCCATACTGTGGCTAAAATGTCACAAAAGTGGCAATTTGGTCACAAACGTGGCAGCAAAATTTCTTAATTTCGACCTCAAAGCCGTAAATTCACACTAGTAGTTGATCTACTTAAAATATGAGTTTTAAGAGTGTGTTTACACAAGATAGCATGAAGAAACTTGCAAAAATCCAAAAAAATGATCTGCCAATTTTACAACTTGAAAAAGCACAGTTATCTAAGAATCACCCATATAACTAGAATATACAACATTCATACGCAGAATCCGATACAGTATCTCAAAGTTTTAATTTTTTTCTTTAAAACGTCATTTAAATTATGTCAATAGCTTGATGTTTCTTCGAAATATCGTAGACTAAAATAATGAAAAAACATGTTTTTTTGCACTTTTTTAACTTTTTAGGTTAGGATATCTCCGAGAAAAATAAAGGTATCGACATAATTTGAATTAAGTTTTAAAGAAAAAGATTAAATATTAAAGATATTGTATCGGATTCTACATATAAATGTTCCATATTCAAGTTATGTAGCTTCAAAATATAACAAAAACGGTATTTTTTCCTTGTTTAAGCTAAGATATCTCAAAAACCGTATGAGATACAGCAATTTTAAGGCCGGATTCGGATTCACCATTGCAAAATACATTAAATGTAACTATTATTATTTGTTTGTTCCGTTTTTTTTTTTTTCTTAATTTTTTGTATTTTATATGGGATTTCGAATTTTTTCAATTTTTTGAAAATGCTCCATATATTATTTTTAAATTTGCAGTGTTGTTCATAAAATTAACCTACTAACAATATAAAATCAAAACAATAATTGGTAATTTGAAATTTTGTTTAAATCTGTCGTTTGAACACCGTGCTCTACTTCTTGCAGCCAGAAAGTGCGGCAAATGACTGTTTGGCGTACGTGAAAGACATCAGTACATGTTGTTCGAAGTGATTTAAAAAATGCCCCATCTAAAAAAAAGACCACAAAGGGACTTCCATTCTTTCTTACGTTAAATGACTAGAAATCATGCTGGAACTCAGTAAGAAATTTTTACTTCACAAAGTTAACTAATTAGCTTTAAACTTAATGTGAATTCCTTAAGTAGGTTACTTTTTTCGGTGAGATTTGGACCAGATGGAGCTCGGCATTGTTAACTTGATCTGAGAAACAAACCGTTGGTTTAAAGCCAACGGTCCATAGAATACGTCGCGTCGAATTTTTCAACTGACAGAAAATCGCGGTGCATATCAATATGTTGATTTTTAAAGTGCCATAACTCAACGATGAGTCGCACGAAAAAAATCAAAACCATCTATTTATAGGAAATTTTATGATCTTTAAATGATACCGTTTAGGAGTTATTCCATAAAGTTTAAGAAAACGTAATAAAATCTGTTTTTATGGAATAACTCCTAACGGTAAATTTTATGTATACCTACATATATTGCATATCATTTAAAGATCATAAAGATATAAATAAATGGTTTTGATTTTTTCGTGCGACTCATCGTTCTTTGAGTTATGGCACTTTAAAAATCAACATATTGCTATGCACATTAATACGCTGCACGTATGAATTACCAAGCTTTACCACTTTTCTAATTAGAATATCTCCTAAACCAAAAATCGTACGAAAACAGCTCAGATGACTTTTTTGTAGGAAATTACCAGGGCTACAAAACTGTCCCACTCTATTTTTCTGAGAAAGCAACCGTTTGCGAGATATATACAAAAAAACGATTTTCTGATCTTTGACCTTGAATAACTTACGACGTAGACACGAGACTTTTAAGACTACTTTTAGAACACTTTAATAAAGATGTATGCCAGTTTTCAGCTTATTATCTCTCATTCCGAGGTAAAATCATAATTTGACTGGCCTAAATAGAGTGCGCTGCAGATTTACAGCTCTCCGCTACGCAGTTAAAAAGTTAAATTTGGTATAAATAGTGCCGGGCAGATAAATTTTCTTATAAATTTAAGATCTTAACCCTTTCGACCCGGAAAAAAACTGTGGGGTACACAATATTTGTGATAGGTTAACCTTAGAAACTAAATTTAAGTAAAATGTTTGACCGTCTCTAAATTCAAATTTTCACCGCCAGAGGCGCTTCCGGTCTATACTCCCAGCAGATGTTTTTGATTTGAATTTTTGAGATATAGGGAGTTATCGTGAATAAATATTCCCGGGGAATTTTATCAAACTGTCGAGCATTCTCTATTGCAGTTTAAGGAAATTCCCCAGGAATCTTGATTCACGATAACCTCCATAATGTCCTTGGAGTGGTTATAAGAAAAAACAGTGGTTACTAAAAATTGCATTCATTTTATTAATTCATTCAATTTAAGTGACGTTAATAACCGAGTTATATTTATTGCGGATTGGTCCCATTTTGAAAATTTATTTTATTTATTTGTGGGTTATGCTGATGCTATTCGATTTGATTGCATATTTAAAAATTAACCGTCGGCCACCTACCGGCAAAAGCACTCAGCTTTAGCACAAATCGAAAAGCTTTATGCAAATACATAAATGACTTTGAAATAAACTTGTTTGGTATACGAAAACGGTATTTTTGGGCCAATCGTAACGGCGTTCAAAAAAAGAACAAAGAAATTGGCACTGCGCATGTCATTTTTTTTTTTTTTTTAAGCAGAACATACGATCATCTCAGAACAAAGTAACTGCCACTGCGCATGTCGAAAGAAAAAAAAAAAAGCATTTGCTAAGCGACACATGCGACACATGCGACACAGTTGCTATGAACAAAATAATGAGTTTGGCAGTTGGATTTTTAGCGTGGTAACGAGCGGACGAGATATAAAAAAAAACGCGTGCAATCGGAAAAAAAAATATAAAGGGGATACCTTTAATCTCGTAAACCATGAAAAACTCGAAAGTTTACGAGCTTGTTTTCAGGAACACACATTTCTAAAAACGTGTAAGCAACGTAGCAGCTGTCATATAATTCGAAAAATATTTAATTCAAATTCAATTTTCAAAACAAAAAATATTTTTTCAATACATTTATTTGACAACAATCGCTCTCGTACTTTTTCGAGGCTATTTACGCATCGAATTTGCCTCGTAAGTTTTCGAGGCCTGGTAAACTTTTTTTTCATACAAATTTTTAAATTTTCTTTACGAGACTCGAAAGTTTTCGAGGTTTACGTGCTTTTCGAGGCTTTTACGAATTTAAAGGAATCCCCTTATAGTTTCTAGCGTGGCGTGCAAGAGTTGAATCTGTAAAAGAAATAACGGAAAAAAATAAAATTCGATCTTTAATCGCGTTTATTTCGTTGTAATGCGTTTAAAAAGAAAAAGAAAAGACATAAAAGTTTCGCGTCCCCGTGTGAGTCAGTCAGTTTTGAATGATTGTTGGTAGCGGTCAAACTATCATTCATGTCCAAAGTTCAAACCGTCAGTCAGCTATAAAATTTGAGTAGTAAATATAGAAAATAAGAAAATTTAATTTTTGCGCTTGCTGAAAAAACAATAAACATTAAAAGAGGAGCAAATGGGTAAAGCGATGGGTTACCGCGAGAAAAGAATATTCATATGTGAATATTTTAAAAGAAATAAGCAAGTCTGAGCCTACAGACCTCAAAAACTATTTCAGGTTGTCAATTCAGAACTATAATAACAACAAATAAATTCTTTTAAAAATCACTTTCTGCATCAATCTCCAAATTGAGCAAAATTGACGAATATGTTCTAATTTTTTTAATTACTTTTTTTTGCAACTTTATTATTTTCGAACAGTAAAATGTCAAACTTTGCAAATAAGTGTTCCCTTATGCAAATATAGAGCAAAGCATATTTTTTTATAATGTTGTATGCTGTTTTGGTTTAGACGCTGTCACATAACTTTTCTTGAACATTGTGTACATAAGTTTAGAAAGTCTAACTGTCTCACATTTTTCTTTAACCCTTTAACGACCAGGTCTAAATAAGCGAAAGAATTTCAAAATAGAAATACGACAAAATCGAAGTAATGGGGGTTAATTAAACTTTCATTCAAGCAAATGGGGTTCTGGCAAACATACTTGCCTTTAGTCGTTAAAGGGTTAACACATTATTATTATAATTGGTTTCGTTTTATTACATATGATGTAAAATATATATCAAAAAGTTGCGAGTACTTGCTCTATATTCGGTTACGTGCAGATTTAGCAAGAAAAAATAAGCATCACTATAAACTTTTGTTTGAAAAATGTCAAATTTATTTAAAAAATAAAACACAAATAACTGATAAATATCAATCTGTTCGACGCCAATAAAACGGTAAATTAAATTTGTATTCTTTTTTACACATTTTAATCGATTTTAATGTTTAATTTCAGGGATCGGCATAGACGTCAAATTTTACTGCAAGCAGTGATTGCAGACCAGTTTTTACTGTCAATGCGGGAATGAGAACGACATAAGAAAAACTTAAAAAGTTTCCTGCAAGTCCCGCATTGGTTGTGGATGGGGCATAATTTTTGTAGTACTTGTGATTTTCTACAATATTGGGCATTTTAGTTTTTATCGTAGTACTTAACGATTCGGAGATATCCTTCAAAAACCAGGATTTTCAAAATCTTAACGGTTTTTCAAAAATATTTTTTAGAACGGTATATAGAGAATTTAATTATTTTTTAAACGGTATTTTATTTTTGTTTGCACTACTCCTTTTTGAAGAGTTATCGCAATTTAAAATGTAAGATATGTTAATATGAACTTATAAGTGGACAGTGTTATGCAATAACGAGTCAACCCACTCGAAATTAGTTTTGAGATATTTACGTTTTTGTGTAGATGCCGTAGAACAAATGATATGAAAATGTCAAACAAATCTTGTTGTTTTTAACCTCTTACTAACAATATTTAGGTTCGGTTTTTTAAAAGTAGCTGCTTCTTCATATTTAGAATCGAACTGTATTCATAAGTCGAAAAAAAATTTTTTGAGGGTTGACTCGTTATTGCATAACAGTGTCCAAGTAGCATTTCGTATCATAACTGTTTACAACTTTTTAAATTGGGTGATCTCCTAAACTTTAAGTCGTACGAAAATATTTTTTACGTAATTTTGTAGGAAATTTCCAGTGCTAAAACCTTGAAGACCAACATGTAATGATTACAACCCTTATTCAAAAATAAAAAAAAATATTAACAAAAAGTTATTTTTAAAACATAAATAAAATTGGGCGATTTTTCCAAAAAACTTGCGCTTTTTCAATGTAGTTGGTGCGCCTTGCGGTAAAAAATTCTGGCAACCCTGGTCTCTCACGGTGGTTTTTAAAAAATGTTAACTTTTTGAAATACCACCCGCGATTGTTTTCAGGGATAATGTTGGGGGACCCTTCTAGTATCTAAATCCGCGAAATCGAACGTCCAGCCGTTTTTTTTTTTTCGACCTTTTAGTTTTTTTAACGATTTTTGAGTATGTCTAGGTGTGTATATACATATTATGTAGGGTAAGGGAGGGAAATATGGACCACCCATCTTTCTTTTTTAAATAAAACCCAAAATACATAAAATAAAACAATTAATTTTATGTCATTCAGTAAAGGAAACAATTTACCTTTATTCTTATTCACTTTTAGATAAATATCTCATCAGGATAAAGAAAAAAAATTAAAAAAATGAAAATACTCAAAATGAAGATAAAAAAAAAGTGTAGTGTAATATGGACCATATAGTCTATTTGGTACAGAGGTTGCATATAAAAATGTCACTTCCACATTCGGCACATTTTTCATGACTCCAAGAACGTCAGATTACACATTCAACCCAAAATTCGCCACGTCGATCTTCTGAGTAAAGGGTATAACATTATATGCATTTTTTATCATTTTTTTCCTTTGTAGTTAACGAATTACATATAATGACCATCAGACTCGTTATGAAAACTGCAACTAGATTCCCCATCTGAAAAGATGATAAATACATTTGTTTTTGAGGCTTTTTTCTTTGGTGGTCCATATTAGCCACAGCACGTGTTGGGAAATAAATGGTTTTTTTATCAAAAACTCTTTTGGTTAATGAACTTTTTTGTGCTGATAAATTATAAATGGTATTTACTGACTTTATACAATTAACCATTTATTTAAAAACTTGATGTCTTTAAAGTGAAATAATGAAATATACTCACTAGAAAAAAATTATCACTGATCTTTTTTTTAGAAAAATCAACTTTACACCGAACGCTAAAATCGCCCTATTATAAGCTTTAGGTATTAGCGTTAAGTTTGAACATGAATAACGGTAAATCCTATGTATGCAGCGGGAAATAACCGTGTGGTCCATATTACCCACGTAGTCCATATTTCCCTCCCTTACCCTACACATATATATGTATATACGTACATATATATACTTGTATATGTATATATGTGTAATATATATATGGATATATATATACATACATACATACATACATACATATAAAAGGTATCGTTTCCGCACCATTTATTTTTTTAAAAACTCGGTTTTTTCGTATTTAAGAAAAACACAAACAAAAACCGGAAACGAAAATAGTCACTCCAGATGTGATTTTTGATGCTTAATCCGATTCCGGTATTAGAATTGCTCTATTACGTCTGGACTTAGAGATATATTACATATATGTTTAAAGGACACCATTTTTTTCCTATTTTTGAAGTTATATAACAAGATAAGGTAATATTATGCTGTAAAATCTGTTATGACAGTAAATAGCCCTAGTTTTTTCCTTGAAAACTCAATCAAACCGATAACGATATCTTTTTTTTTGTCGGAGATATCTTTGCCTAAAAAGTTAAAAAAGTGCAAAAACACGATTTTTGGCTATATTGGATGTTATATGCAGGACACACAAAATTTTTTTGGGAATTTCTATTACCAGAAATATTTGGTACTTTCTTTTGGCTTTAAATTGAGCTATCAAATGTTTATTTGCAATATTTCTCTGCAAAGTTATGTTAACTTTAAAATCACATCATGAAACTTAAAGCGAAAAATCTCGGTTTTCGGCTATATTTGAGGTTGCATACAGTACGGACGAAATTCGTCTGCTCTTTTTTACTAACCGAAGCATTTAAAACCATTCTTTATCTTCAAAATAAGCTGTCAAGAGGTCCCTTGTGATTGTTTTCCACAAAGTTATGACCATTTAAAACATATATTATGGAGTGCAAACTCACAGTGTACGAGTATTCCTTATATTGCTGCAACATGTCGTCTTAAAATAGTCATAACTTTTTAGAAAACAATTACAAGAGACCACTTGATAGCTTATAAGATAAAGAATGGTTTTAAATGCTTCGGTTAGTAAAAAAGAGCAGACGAATTTCGTCCGTACTGTATGCAACCTCAAATATAGCCGAAAACCGAGATTTTTCGCTTTAAGTTTCATGATGTGATTTTAAAGTTAACATAACTTTGCAGAGAAATATTGCAGATAAACATTTGATAGCTCAATTTAAAGCCAAAAGAAAGTACCAAATGTTTCTGGTAATAGAAATTCCCAAAAAAATTTTGTGTGTCCTGCATATAACATCCAATATAGCCAAAAATCGTGTTTTTGCACTTTTTTAACTTTTTAGGCAAAGATATCTCCGACAAAAAAAAAGATATCGTTATCGGTTTGATTGAGTTTTCAAGGAAAAAACTAGGGCTATTTACTGTCATAACAGATTTTACAGCATAATATTACCTTATCTTGTTATATAACTTCAAAAATAGGAAAAAAAATGGTGTCCTTTAAACATATATGTAATATATCTCCAAGTCCAGACGTAATAGAGCAATTCTAATACCGGAATCGGATTAAGCATCAAAAATCACATCTAGAGTGACTATTTTCGTTTCCGGTTTTTGTTTGTGTTTTTCTTAAATACGAAAAAACCGTGTTTTTAAAAAAATAAATGGTGCGGAAATGATACCTTTTATATGTGTGTATGTATGTATGTATATATATATCCATATATATATATTACACATATATATATAAACAAGTATATATATGTACGTATATACACATATATGTGTACATAATATGTATATACACACCTAGACATACTCAAAAATCGTTAAAAAAACTAAAAGGTCGAAAAAAAAAAACGGCTGGACGTTCGATTTCGCGGTTTGCGGATTTAGATACTAGAAGGGTCCCCCAACATTATCCCTGAAAAAAAATCGCGGGTGGTATTTCAAAAAGTTAAAATTTTTTAAAAACCACCGTGCTCTACTAAAAGATACTTTTTTGAATAAGAAAGATTGTATACTCGCTGATATAAAACTAAATAAAGAATTCATTTCAAATGTTGTAAAATTTTATTTTCAAGGGCTCATTTTTCTAGCCCATAACTTTTCAATGTCCACATTAAATTAAAAAATTTCGTCAAAATCCGTCACATTGTTTTAGAGTCTATAAAAATTAAATATCAGAAAACTATATACATAACACATTGACTGCATGGCTGTTGATTTCAATTGATATCAAAAGCCATGTACAGTAAGCTGGGTCGCCATAAGAAATTGAAAAACTCCACATCCTAATATGCTCTTTGGCTTATTGTTAGACTTCCCACAAAATATTTTGGTTCTGGTGAAAACTTTGATGGCGCTAGAATTTTTTTTGGGCCAAAAACACAAAATTTGTATGGAAAACTTTTTTGTTTGGCTACATAGAGCAAAACAAAAATTTACAAAAATTAAGCATAAAAAATGGTTAAGTTATGCATCAAAAGTTTTTCGAAAATCGCTCTCTGTCTCAGGATATTGATTTTAGAAACAGTAAAAAATCTCTAATTTCAAACGAATCACCCGTTGAATATTTTGCCTGAAAATATGCTACGGTTTTTATAATTTCAAAAATGCTGATTTTTATAATACTAGCATTCTTTTGAAATTTGTAATAATGAATTAATTTTCATTTAAATATTTAAAGTGTTTTTGGTCTTTTAGTTACTTTTTGCAGCGTTATGGCTTATTTCCTTTATCTAATTTTTTGAGGACCCACAGACGGTATTAAGTGTAGATGAAATTAACCAAATCTATCAGTTTGATTGATTTCTTATCTCCAAAAAATTGTTGTTTTTATACCGTTAATCACTATTTCTACAATTTTGGGTTCTTTTAGCCATTTTTTCAGCGTTATTCCTTGTTTTCGTACATTTAACATACTGTGGACCCTCAAAGAGGATTAGTTGTGTATGAAATAAGCCAAATACTTGAGTTTCATGGATTTTTAGTAAAAAAAATTTTTAATGCACCACGTTGTATGTTAATTAAATATGTCTACTTTTTTAAATAAATATTATTTTTTCCACATTTTGCAGTATCCAGACAAACGACGAGGACGTTATTAATCTGGAATGCCTGTTTCTATGCCTAAATTTCATTCGATTTTTTTTTTAAACTCACTCTCTTCTATCTTGAAACGAACCTTGAATCTTGGAAAGGTTCAGTATATCCCAGCTTTAAACCAGAAACCAGAGTTCGTTACAGCTTGTGAAAGGCTGAGCCTCAAAAACTGAGAAGGAAAACTTGCTAGTAGTTAGTGTCCATTGTAATTTAGCTGATTTTGCATCTGATCTGAACTATATTTGATTATTACATGATTTTGACAACTGATTTTCAAACATTTTCAGTGAGCTTGACTCTTAACACCTAGTTCAAATTGTAGATCTTGTTATTTTGAGTCCAACAATATAAAAATCCCTGTTTAAATTAAAATGGGTTTGCAACTCGAATAAATAAGATAAATAAATAAAAAATATTAGTGGATCCTTGAGAGATTATGCAGATTTGGATTAATAACTCATAAATCATTCTCATTTTCTTAAATTTTCCGAGTTCCCAAATCTGGCTGCGTCTACGTAAGATGGTTCACGAATGTACCATTTCACCACGCCAAGGCAACCAATTCACAGTTTTAAGCTTAAATCATGAAGTTTGAGATGTCTAGAAATAAGACTACCAAGTCACAAATTCAGAAAATATCAACAGGAAAATATGCATGTCTACGATTGGAGATTTGATTATTGTTTCTAAAAGGACACCTTAAACTGCCAGAACGTTTTGTGTATTGTTTCCAGCGGAGCCAGCAACATTTTGGTTTATATGCTATGGCTAGGGTGACCAACCGTCCTGTATTTCCATTTGTTTTTTATGTTGCATTTTGACAAATTAAATCGTTAATTTCTAAATGGTCTTTTTCTAAAACTAAGTACTTGGCTAAAAATTTCTCGAGTGAGCCTTCTAAGAACTTAAACGTAAAAATGGTATAAAATTGTATGTTGTTCTTTGGACCAACAATTTTCATTTATTATTGAAAATCCCTATTTCAAATAAATAAAAAGAAATTTAAGCAACATTTCCGCTTCTGAGCAAAATTTAAAAAAAATAAAAACGCAAAAATTAGGGTATTCGAAATTGGTTCAAAAGTTATTAACAATATAGTGACGCCGTGAAAGTTTTTTTTAGTATCAGAGAAAAGCAAGGCATCTTTCGAAAAAAGTGTATATATATAGAATCGTAGTTATTTTATTGTTAGGACCAATTTTTAAAAAATTATAAAAGGTTTCAGAAAATTCTGAAAAAATTCAATCGTATTCTTCAGACGATTGTAAGCATTTTATGCTTTACATACTTTTTTCGTATGATGCTTAGCTTTTCTCTACTACTGCAAAACGGCTTGCATAGCGTCACTATATTGTGAATATCTTTTGAACCAATATCGATTAACCCAATTTTTTTTTTTTCAATGAATTTTTAACGTTTTAGTTTTTTCCGTGCTTATCATTAAATTAACATCGTCCCAAATTAAACAACATTCCAAAATATCAAAATTGGGTTGAATTTGCTCCATAATTTGTTTTTCAACAATTTGGTATCGACTTAATAACAGCTGAAACTGTCTTTTTAGTTATAACTTAGCAGAAAAGTTGGTGCCAAATCAATTATGAATGACTTTGTTAATGCTAAAATAAAGTTTTGACTGATACCAAATATGAATGTGAATATGCGCCATAATAGTCTTTATTTCTAAGGCACCCTAAGGTATCCATTTTGTAATGAAAAAAAAGTTAGGACCAAAAAACATGATTTTTGGCCAAAATGGGCCTTCAGTAGAATCAAATCATTGGGTTTTCTTGGAATGAAAAAACAAAAATGATGCGGATATTGTTTTTAAGAGTCCTTCTAACTTTTGAGTCGGTTTAGAGATGATTTTTTTTTTTGCTTTATACAAAATCGAACTGGTCTACTGACCAAGAAATTGCAAATACTGTTAATAGTGGAGTCAATAAAACCAAAATACATGCAAAATGAGAAAGTCTTCAAGAACAGCTCCGATTTTGATGATTTTTAAAAATTTTTTTTTTTTTTATTTATTTAAAATCAGAAATTTGTTTGGAGTTTGGTCGGAATTATATAATTTTTTAAACAATATCGAGAAAGTATCGCACCCACGTTTAAACCATTGAAAGTTTTGATTTTCATCAAAAGCCGTTTTCGAGTAATATTGAAATCATTTTAGCTCATTATAAGCAATTGATAGTCAGAAGTTTGTACCAAATTTCATCAAAATATCTTATACAGTTTAAAAGATATGATCAAATTAAATAAAAAGTTTGGGGCGGTGCCACGCCTCTTCATAAGTGTATACTAAGTCAAAGTCTATCTCATTCTTAATAATATGCTAATGCGCATCATTTTCCAAAGTTTCATTAAGATCGCTATAGCCGTTCTTGAGAAAAAAATGGCAAGAGTTTTTATATACACAATTTTAGACCCTATAAAAAGAGAAGATATCTCAGAAACCATACGAGATACAGCGATTCTAATGCCAGATTCGGATTTAGAATCGCCAAATACATACAAAATGACTAAAAAATAAATTTAACTTTTGAAGTGGCAAACAAACGGAACAGACGTGTTTTTATCAATCTGTTACATTGGCGACGAGGCAAAAATAGAAAAAAAAAGAAAGAAAAAAAAAATTTCTTGTGTGTGCAAAAAAACATCGTTTGCAATCTGACTGGAATATCCTGCAAAAATGCAAAATTTTAATGTTATGTATATGACAGTTTGTGTGAAATATGTATATGTATATTTTCAATAAAATTTTTAAAATATCAAAATGTGACAATTTGGATTTTTGAATCATCCCAACCAACAATTTTATAACCCAACCAACAATTTTATAACCTTTTCAATTTTTAAGCTTGGGAAAAGTTAAATTTCAAATGTTTTCATAACCAATTTTCAAACGTTTGGAAAATATTATTTTTTTATTATTTTTAAAATTGATTTGCAAAGTTAAAATCAACAATTGGAAAATTATTTATTTTCAAACGTTTCAATAACCGTTTTCCAAACATTCGAAAAATTTGTTATTTTATTTTTTCAATGACTTATCGAGCTAAGTAAAACACAAGGCATTTGAATTATAACTGGCACGTTAGGTCAGTTGATAAGATTGTCGACTCATAACTTCGAGGTCATAGGTTCGATTCCCAGCAAACATAAATTTTTTTTTATTTTTAATTAAATATAAAAATGTTTGGAAAACATTGTTTTATGAACATAATAAACACTAACAAAATGTTAATTGAAAAGCTAAAAAAACAATTTAAAAATATTGAATAAAAAAATCTGGAAAATATTGTATAAAAACATTTATAAAAAGCTTGCTCCAAATGATTTGCACAAGCTTGCTTTGAAGGGTTCAGTTTCGATTATTAAATAATTAGAATACAAGAATTTCCAAACACTTTGCAAGTTAATTTCCAAACGAAATGTTTGCTTCAATAAGCGTATAATAAGTTATTTTCCAAACGTTTTTGTTTGTTGGGATATTGTGTGTTGGAAATGCCATTTTGATATAGAAACTTATTGAGGATGAGCTACATACATAGTTGGTCAAAATAGAAGTGCGAGTATACAACAAGTCAATAAGTTTTAAAAATGTCAAAGTTGAAACTAAGTCGGCTGAAATGATACTGCAAGATTTGTCAATAGTCAAATACAGTAAATTGCGTTAGTTGAAGTGATTTAAGTAGGCTGAAATGATGCCGCAGGATTTATCAAAGGACAAATGCTTTTATTGGATAGATTTAAATATCGAATATTCAACAAATGATAAAGGCTGTTGTTACACGAATTACTAATTTTTAATAGAATTTATTTCCAAATTTTAAACAAAAGAAAGTTAGTTAAACTTTATAATTTAATTTATTTTTATTATTTATGGAAAAGAAAGACTTTAAAATTATTTAGTATTTGCGTGCTGCGCTGACGAATTCTTCAATCTAAAAATCAATGACAAATCAAAGTTAACGCAGACACGATCTCTGATGAATAAGAACAAAGAAAAATATGCAATATCTGCATTATTGTAGAAATATAGAAAATCATAACTGCAGCAACAATTATGCTCTAAAACAAAATTAACAATAGCATAGGGTGTTGCGTAAATAAATATTTATAGTTGTCGGTAACAGCTGTAATGATTTAAGTCGGCTGAAATAACGCCGCAGGATTTGTCAAAGGACAAATACAAATACTTTTGAATAGTTTTAAATATCGAATATTCAAGAAATTATATTGGCTGAAATGAGAAAAGGCACTATATGTTTTGTTACTATATGTGATTGCATTGATTGTTGTCTTGTTGTGATTTCCTATTAATTTTTTTTTATATATAGGACAAATAGGTGGATTGGTCGTGGCTCAGTTCGACTACATGCTGCATGGTGAAAATATTGGTCATGAATGAATTCAATGGGTCCAATCATTTGAGTTTTGCATGAAGGCAAATAGAATCATAGATCCTGATAGAAAATTGGCAGTGATGTTGCATATGGTTGGACCAAAAGTCTAAAACATATATTTAATTTTACCGGATAGAAAACAAAAGAAAAAACTGTTTGGACCGCTAGAAGCTGGCTATAAGTTCAAGAAGACTGCATATGAAGAAGCAATCAATAAACTTAATGAATACTTTCTGCCAACGCAAAATGATGTTTATGAGCGGCATGTACTGCGCTTGATGAAACAAGAAGAAGATGAAACGATGGATGCATTCGTGAATGCGACTTCGCCCTCAAGCTGATGGGGTGCAATTTCGGTGATAGTATCGATGAACACATCAGAGACCAAATAATTGAAAAATAGTAGATGTTAACAAAATTGCAACATCATTAACAACAACAGTAGATGTTAACAAAATTGGCAATGGAAATTGGCAAGGATCTTTAAAATGTAAGCAATCAGTTTGTAAAACGAAGGGTTGTTCTCGTTGTGGTTTTACAAACCACCGATCAGCAAATGCCCAGCCTTGGGTAAAATCTGCAATCGGTGCCAAGGCAAAAATCATTTCGCATATAAATGCACATCAAAATTAGTAGCAACAGCCTACAATAAACATTATGAAAGTTCTGATGATGAAGAATCGGCGGCAAAAGAAACAAAATCAAAAACCGAGAACGACGCTCCTATTGTAAAATACATTAACAATGATAAATACGTGTTTTGTATTAACAATGATGATCTCGACATCATAATAAAATGCAAAATTGGTGAAGTTGAAATATCAGCTGTTATTGATTCCGGTTCTAAATATAATCATTGGATTACAAAACTTGGTCGAATTTAAAATCAAAAAATGTTGTTGTCTTCAATCAGCGGAAAGGTTCAGACAAAGTGTTCAAGGCTTATGGCAGAAACCTGCTGTCAATTGTAGGTGTATTCTATGCACAAATCCGAGTGGGCAACTATAAGACAACAGCTGAAATTTATATCACTGCAAAAAAACTAAATCTCCTTAAAATTGGTTATGATGCAAAAGATGTTGAGGATGAACTAGTAAGGGTGTAACATTTGGCCGGGCCAAACATTTAATATCCTACACTGCAGTGTTTTAAAATTTTGCTTATATAGGAGGTGCCACGCCCTTTTTCCGAGTTCACCCAGTTTTTGTTCAGAGCGTGCATTTATAGCCTCCAGTACTTGAGTGAAATTAAGTTGGATTACCTCAAAAAACTCTTTTAGTATAGCGTTTAGAAGCTTTTGCTTATATGGGAGGTGCCACGCCCTCATGTACGAGTCCGCCCAGTTTTTGCTCAGAGCTTGCGCTAATAATTTGAACCGTTGAATATATTTGCATATATGTTGCATTTGAATATATTTTTTGGGTGCCCTGACATAGTCCCCACGGACATAATCCCCATTCATGAAATGGGGAGTATGTCCGCCAGTAATTTCTAAAATGGGGATTATGTCCGAAACACGGACATAGTCCTCATAACGATATTTTGTTATTGACAACAGAAGCAGCTCAGGATTTACAACTCCCAAAAATTCCAATACCGTTTCCGCGGCGGCCTTCAGCCGCTGATCAGTCTATAATATATCCAACACCTAGTTTGCTATCCACAGTAATTTTACATAAGAGTAGGGGTAAGTAATCGGCCTGTGGCCGCAGCTCAAGATTTAAAACTTTCAAAAATCCAACACCGTCTTCGGGGCGGCCTTCGGGGCGGCCTTCGGCCGCGGATCAGTCTATACCATCCAACACAATATAAATTTTTTAAATGGATTATTGCAAAAATTTTGTTCAATCTTAATTAAATTTTTCGGACATAATCCCAATGGGGGTTTTTCGGACATAACCCCCATTGGGATTATGTCCGAAAAATTTGCGGACATAACCCCCATGACCAAAATGGGGATTATGACCGAAAAATTTTTGGACATAATCCCCATTTACGAAATGGGGATTATGTCCGTCGGGATTATGTCCGGTAACCTATTTTTTGTATGGGCGGTAAGCGTGTCCGTTGACCGATTTTGCTCATTTTCAATCCCACGAGCTAACTTTTACGACAAAGCCAACTCAACAAATTTCATTGAATTATCATGGTTAGTTTTCCCGTAAAAAATATTTCCACGCACAGCCAGCCAGCCAGCCAGCCTGCCATCCAGCCAGACGGAAATGGCTATATCGACTCAAGAGGTGACGCTGATCAAGAATATATATACTTTTCTATATCTGCCACGCCTTTTTCTCTGCGTTACAAACGGAAGGACAAAGTGAATATACCCTGGGTGTAGGGTATAAAAAGAAACTAAAATGATAGGTAAAATCAAAGGAATTAAAATTGTCATTCCACTGCGGGATGACGTTACACCCGTAGTTCAACCATTTCGTAGAATCGCAGTGCCACTAGAAAAGGAGGTAGACGCAAAGATTGATGAGTTATTGGCAAGTGAAATTTTTGAAAAAGTCGAAAAACCTTCCAAATGGGTATCGCCAGTATCGCTGTCCCAAAATATGGTGGAAAAGAAGTCCGCATTTGTGTAGACATGCGTCGTACGAATGAAGCTGTGTTACCGACAATAGATACTTTCTTGCCATACATAAATCATTCAAAATGGTTTTCAAAGTTTGTCATTAAACAAACTTTTCATCAGCTTGAATTATCGGAAGAATCACGGGAAATAACAACGTTTGTAACACGAAAGGGTATGTTTCGCTACAAACGACTTATGTTTGGGATCACATGCGCACCGGAAATGTTCCAAAAAGTAATGGATCAGATACTTAGTTACTTAGTTGCGAAGGCTGCTTATGTTACATTGATGATGTGCTTGTATGTATATGCTCGAACAAAAGAAGAATTGCAAAAACGATCAGTTGCAGTATTAAGCGTTTTCAAACGATATGAAGTTGTGCTGAATACGAAGAAATGTGTTGAATGTGTGAGCGAAATTGAATTTTTAGGCCATCGACTGAATGGTAATGGTGTTATGCCGACACAAGACAAAGTAGCATCAATAAAATCATTTCGACAACCAAAAAATTGCGAAGAGGTAAGGAGCTTTTTGGGTTTAGTAACGTATGTGGGTAGGTTCATACCAGATTTAGCTACTACCACCGATGCTTTAAGAAAATTAACACTGAAGATGAATTATTTCGTTGGGAAAGTGAACAAGAGTTAGCTTTTCAGAAGCTTAAGGAAATCATATCAACTGAAACGACATTAGAATACGATGATGTTAATGACAAAACAGGGCCGATGCTAGCCCTGTTGGATTAGATGCAGTATTGATTCAATACAATGAACTCAGCCCAAGAATAATTTCATATGCCAGCAAAAGTCTGTCAGATGTCGATAAGAGATACTGTCAAACATAAAAAGTAGCGTTGGCACTGGTGTGGGCTGTCGAAAGATTCCGTTATTACCTTTTTGGTCGTGTGTTTGAATTAGTAACCGAACACGCACCGTTAGAAACTATTTTCGGTCCCAAATCAAAACCATGCGCTCAATTGAAAGATGGGTACTTCGGCTGCAGTCATACCGATACAAAATTGTGTATCAAAGTGGCAAATCTAATATTGCAGATCCACTTTCACGTTTGGTTACTGAAAGTGAACCAGCATCTACATTTGATGAGAACGCCGAGCACTACGTCAATTGGGTGGCTGAACAAGCAACGCCAAAAGCATTGAAAATCAATGAGGTCGTTGAACTTTCACGAAATTATCCACTTATCGTAGCTGTCAAAACATCATTGTACAACAAAGAATGGCCTGAAAAGCTGAAACCATACAAACTGTTTGCTACTGAATTGTGCTTTGCTGGCGATATTTTGTTGAGAGGTACACGCATTGTGATGCCAGTATTGTTACGAGAACAAACAATTAAATTTGCTCACGAAGGACATCCTGGAACTTGTGTAATGAAACAACGTTTGCGTGCAAAAGTATGGTGGCCCAAAATAGATGCTGACGTAGAAAAACATGTGAAAAATTGTCGCAGCTGTATTTTGGTATCGGTACCAGCAGCACCAGAACCAATGTTTCGAAAAGAATTACCACAACGAGCTTGGGATCACCTTGCAATTGATTTTATGGGTCCATTACCATCTGGACACCACCTATTCGTCATTGTTGACTATTACAGTCGTTTCATTGAAGTTGATATTATGAAGAAAATCCTTGCTGATGAGGCAATTAAGCGTTTGCGTATCATAATTTCTCGATTAGGCAAACTGATTTCAATAACAGCAGACAACGCTAGACAATCTATAGGAGAAAAGTTAAATGAGTTTTGTGAAAAATTTAATATTCAACTGATTAACACTATTCCATATTGGCCACAGAAAAAAAGGTGAAGTTGAACGCCAAAATAGATCGTTACTTAAGCGGTTGATAACACTAGTTTACAGCCAAAGTTCCCATTGAATGCCATTTTTTATTTTATATGTAAAATGGGCTGCTGATTCCGAAAATCGAATTATTTTTTTTTTTTTCGTGTCGTTGTCGAGATATCGGTCATTTTCGGTTTTTGGACCAAAAAAAAGAGATAGTTACATTTAAATACAAATATCTCAAGAACCAATGTCTGTGTTTAAACAAATTGTCATATTAAAGGTAATTAAATTACCTGCAAATGATATTTACATCAGTTTTAGGTTGGTTTGTTAGTTTCGGCGAAATACATTGATTTCTAAAAAAAACATTTTTTTTTCTCGAAAAAATTAAGAAAAAATCAAAATCAACTTCAAACTTATGCAAGAAAAAATAACTTTTTTACAATAGTGGTATTCACGAAGTAGGGCAGCTGGTGTGGCAGATGAGCTAAATAGCACAGTTAGTGAACGACTGTGTGGCATTCGTAGCTAAAGAGCTACGAAATTAGCTCTTCTTTTTGACTTTTGAAAAATAAAAATAAATTATTTTCAAAATCTATGAACAATAATTTATAAAAATGCCAAAGAAGAGTGAAAAAAGTGCAATAGTTGAATTCTTGGTAGAAGATGCAGCAAGCAGAATAATGTGGATTGACGGTAACAAAATTAATAAAATAAAAAGCGAGTTTTCATAATTGTGAATTTTTTGCAGAAATGGAAGGGAGCGAAGATGAGGAGCAAGTATTGGAAATTTTGGAAGATTTAAATGAGGATCTCTTAATCGTTATGTCATGCCGTTGTGGATTAATTTCCAATGTGCCAAAATCTATTGAGTGGCGTGAAAATGTTTTAGTTAATATGAACAATGAGCGATTCCTGCAAATGTTGCGAGTAAGCCGAGATATTGAATTTAACAAATCACACTCCAGCAAACAATTTTCCGTAGAACTGCAGTTAGCAGTGGTTCTGTATCGCTTGGGATCATATGGAGAAAATTGCTACGATATTCGGAATCGGTGACGGTGGTTCTTTGAATAAAATTACAAAAAGGGTTTTCCGAGCAATTTTGAAATTAATGCCAAAATATCTATATTGGCCAAGTAGCGAGGAAAGGTCTAAAATTGTTACTGCTACATACCACGAATTGCCTCTATGTATTGGCTACGTTGATGGAACAGAGATAAAGCTCGCGGAGGCACCAGGATTAAATCATGAAGCATTTTTTTCTAGATGTCATATCTATTCAATAAAAACTCAAGTTGTTTGTGACCACAAACTGCAAATCAGAGATGTTGTGGTGGGAAACGTTGGTAGCTGGCATGACGCAAAAATTTTTAAAAACTGTTCTTTAAATAAAAACAAAAATCAATTTTTTTCCAACCACGAATGGATAGCAGGCGACTCCGCGTATCAGTTGTCAAACATTGTTATCACTCCATATCGAAACAACTCCAAACATCTAACAGATTTTAAGAGAAAGTCGTTTAATTTGAGGCACAGCAAGTACAGAGTTCGAATAGAACATTGCTTTGGCCTATTAAAAGAAAAATTTGCAAGTTCGAAAGAACTGAGAATGCGCATTGACAGCAAGGAAAGTCATCAGCATTGCTGCGAATGGATTTAAGTGTGTTGTGTTTTACACAACATTCTTTTAAAGGACAAATAAGTTGAAAGCATCTCGGAACATTTATTGCAACAATATCCTGAAGAGGATGGTAATAGTCTTGACGACATTTCTACAACTAATCAAGTTGAATTGAAAAGGCAAGCAATTTATAATTTGATGTTTGAGAATTAAGTAATTTATTAAGTTATTCAATTTCACATGTAAATATACACATACATACATATGTACAACTTTGCATTAAATAAAGTTATTTCATTTAAAAAAAAAAAAATAATCGGCGTTTAAATTAATTTTTCTGTGATTTGTATCTCATTTCTATTTCATACTTAGCTATTCGCCCTTCCTTTTCTAGATCCAGTTTTCTTATTTCGAATTCTTGTTTTTGCTTTTCCTCTTTTATTTTCAATTCACGTTCTGTTTTACGTTCTTCTAATTCTAGTCTTCGATTTTCCAACTCTAGTTTTTTTTCATAAAAGGACATCCTCTCGGATTGCAGTGCACTTAATTGTTGCACTGCTACTGCTGACTTTTGCACACTCTTCTTCATTTTATTAGCAAACTCGTTCGCAGTCTCTGATGCTTTATTTGAAGCTTCTACACGGATTGAGCTCGATGCTGAAGCTGACGACATTGTTGGAACGATTGCAATTGAGTCTGATGTTGGACGAAGTGTCACTTCTGTGCTTAGATAATTTTCTGGCGTTTCACTGGCCAGATTTTGAGTTAAATCTAAAGTGAAGATTTGCTGCGAGCTCTTCTCTTCCTCTAAACAAATCATGTAGTTTGAGTTTTCTGACAGAGCTAGATCCACAGATTCGTATGCACTGAATGTGTTCACACCATTTTTTTCACCGAAAATTTGTGATAGCATATTAAAATGTGGACACATTTTAACAACCTTTTCTGAAATTGTTGATTCTTCGTTACTTAATTTCTTGTAAAATTGCAAATTATAACTTTCCTTTTATACTTTTGAAGCCTTCATCGTCCATTAGACCAGCGCCAGTTGACTTCTTCCAATCAACTGCTTTTTGGAACTGACGCTTCAAGTTTCGCATTTTCCATTTGACCAAGTCCCACGTTGCGTCAGTATTGGTTATTTTCAATAGTTTTAAATAGTAGATCTGTGCCGTTGGTTTTTAAAATTTGTTGAATGTTTAAAATTGATAACAATTTTTAGCTTTTACTTAACTTTTACTCACTTCGAAATTTCCTTCCTGAATTATATACTCTAAGATTTTCTGAACCTCTGGGTCAGACCACTTTTTTAGAGGCTTTTCAATTTTCCGCTTTTTCTTTTCCATTTTATTTGAATTTAAATTTAAAACAAAAAAAAAAAAAAATTATAAATTTTATTTAAATTTTAAACGGAACTGTCAATATTATAATGACACATTTTGCTATAGCAGAAAAGCTATTCAAATTTACTCAAGGGTTTTGTGTAGCAAAAGAGCTAACTTGTAGCTAAATTATATACACCAAGTCGCAGAATCCGACTCGGTTTTGATTTTTCTCGGAATTGGAAATCGATATCGATTTGAAATGGTGTCGTGAAATCCGATTGGATTTCAATTTTTCGAACAAAAGCAAAACCGATATTCGAATCAAACAGACTGTCAAAAAAATTAAATAAATGTATAAAATAAATTGTGATTGAAGTTTTAGAAGGAAATTTAAAGCAATTAGTGTTGTTTTACATAAAAATTACAAAACTTAGAGAAATTTGTGTTTTGTTTTAATTCATTGAAATCAAGAAGAAAAGAAAATGAGCTTTGGAGTTGCAGCATTTTTGCTGATTCGGGAACAGCACACCGAAAAAAAAAACGGCGGGTGTTAAGAGACCACAGTAATCCTCTGGAGCTATCAGAATCAGCGTTAGTACAGTTTTGTTTTTGTTGTTATATATGTAGTATGAATAGTCACCATCATTTGTTTTTTTGTAGATTTATAGCAAACTATCGCTTAAATCAAGAGGCGTTTGTTATGGTGTTAGACACTGTTCAAACGCAATTGCGCACAACGTCAATTCCTCCAATAATAAAACAAGCCGCAACGCTTCGATTTCAGGCTGAAGGATCATTTCAGCGATCAGTTGGAAACGATCTAGGAATAAACCTGGGAAGAAGTACGGTATCTGAAGTCTTAACTGAAATGCTAAAGGCTTTAGAGCGTTTGATTTGCCGTCAATGGGTGAGACTTGCAATTGATTCTGAGGAAAAGCGGGAGAGATTTTTTCTATAGGAAATACAAAATTCCGGGCATCATTGGCTGCATCGACGGCACGTATATTTAAATAAATAAGCCTCATATTGATGAGCATTTATTTTTCAACAGAAAAGGTTATTTTAGTATGAATGCCATGATTGTAAGAAAACAAAAAGAAAAAAAATTTCAGTACAAATGAATAAAATTAATATTTTTAGATCTGCGACAATAATCTGGTGATTTGTGCAGTAGATTCTCGATATCCTGGCTCCAGTCATGATGCTTTCATTTGGAACATAAGTACCGCTCGACAGTATTGTGTTATGGCAAAGCCCTTGGCAATATCTGGAAAATTTTCCATTAAACTAAATAGAATTTTACTTGTTCCGTTGTCTTAAAATATTTTATCTTTAAACAAATAGATTTTCTTCTTTTAAATGTTAATTAAAATAACCGTCATTATAAACTTTAGAAAAACGATAGCAATGAGCTGGTCGTTTTATTTCCGAGAAGTAAATCGGTTTCTGCGACAACCAAAACCGATAACAAATCCGATTCGAACATAAAACCAACAAAATCGGAATGCACGACACCTTGTCAAATTTTTTGTCGGATTCAAATCCGATTCCGATACAGATGGGATTCTACGACATGCCTGATAAATGTATTTTGTTGTTGTTTAGAGCACATTTGCTTTTTTACCCTCTTGCCACACTAGCTGCCCTACTTCGTGAATACCGTTAATATTTCGTTTGTTTGTATCATAGACTATATATTTATGAAGAAAATAAGAAACCACTTAAGAAAATCGATGGAAAAATGCAAAAGTTGTAATAAAAACAAATACCCGTGTCTCGTCGTTTTTCTCCAGCATGTCAGATTTTTTTTAATCGATTTTTGAAATTTTTTAATCCACTGTACATGAAAAAAACAAAAATAACGCATTCTTGTGTTAAATCGATGAATCTAACTATATGATCCTTACATCTGAGGAGTATCACATGTGTTGACCCCCACATGTAGGTTTAAATGTACAGTGGATAAAAAAACTTCAAAAATCGATTAAAAAAAATCTGACGCGCTGGAGAAAAACGACGAGACATGGGTATTTTTTTTTAACGGCTTCTTAAGAATTTTTTGGATTTTCTCATGTGTTTTACAAAAAGTTTCAAATTATCGAACAGTTTATTACAAAAAAATGAAAAAAATTGGCAAAAACGCATTTTAGTAATTTACCAATGAATTTTGTATACAACTTTTACATTTTTCCATCGATTTTCTGAAATAGTATCTTATTTGCTTTACAAATATATAGACTATCCCTCTAAGAAAAATGGCACGAAAGCGTAACGCCGGCGAAGACTATAATTCATACAAGACTTCGTAAACGTACCGCTTTGGCGATACAAATGCGAACCGTAAACGTAAATGTTAGAATAAGAACAGTAGAATTAAAAACGTAGTAATTTCTATGTATTGGTACTACGTTTTTAGCTCGCAAAATAGCGAGCGGTTCGTTTTTGATACGTTAAAATGGTTTCGCATACGAACTGATTTAATAGGTATATAATTTATGGTTAAAATAAGATTCCATTTTTATCTTTTAATAATGTATGTTATTTATTTACAAAAAAATTAATTTTAGTAAATTTATGTCCTGAAGCGTCTGACCCAGAGTGGGCGGCTCCCAGGTCAGCGTCTGTTCCAGATTGGGCGGCTGAAATTAAAAGTGAATTTGGCCACTATATTTGCAGCGCTTGCCGGATCCAGCTTTAAACTTATAACTTACTGCGTGGGGCGTTGCCGAGAAGATTATACTATTGAAGCATGGATCGAAAAACGATGGAAAATAACTCTCCAAGTGGTACCCACCAGAGTGTGGTTAATCCACCTGCCTCGGCAGCATGCACATCGGATTTGGATACAGATTTTATTGCTCCCATAAATTTTACACATTATATACATATATATTAAATAACAATTATTTCCTAACATATATATAATATTTTTCTAGGAATTCAAATTTAAATAATTAAAAGTACATTAAAGAAAAAATTAAATAAGTTGTCCAAGTATTGGTTACATTTATAATAGTTTTCCAAAAAAGGGATAAAAAGGAAATTCAATTACAGATTTTATGTAAAGTGATTATAACTTAAAACTAAGACTTAAAACTAGAAACAAAAACAAAACTAAACATAATAACTATTATAGTTGAAACTATATTAATTTTTTGTATATTGGCTAGTGTTATACACTCTGTTGTTTATGTCATATGAATTGAATTTCCTATGGTAATAAAATAGCTGATTTCCATTATATAAATTATGATTATCGTGTAAAATTTTTAGATGAATGGGGGATAAGATTCTTTCATTAAAAGGATGTGCAACATGAGTAAGCACCCAATTTATTCCGGAGCAAATCCGTAAAATGAACCTTTCAAATTGCCTTAATCTCTCCATCTGACAAGAAGAAATATTGAACCAAATTGGAAAGGCATAAGTTAGAATGGGACGTATTATTGTTTTGTAGCAGTTCAATTTTATTTCATTTTTTAAGTCCTTAGTTCTTTTTAGAAAATTTAGGTAACAAAAGAATGCTTTCTTGGCCTTAACTAATATGTAATCAATGTGACGATAGAAAACAAATTTGGTATTTAGAATAACTCCTAGATATTTTAGATTCTCTTTATAAGCAATTGGTTGACCATTTATCGTAATACTTGGGATGAATTTTCTAGCATTAGGATACAAGTACTTTTTTAAACCTTTAAATGCAGCACATTCACATTTGTTAACATTGAGCTTAAGTTTCCATTTTTTAAAAAACCCAACAAGCATCTCCAAGTAGCTATTGATAGCATTATTAGCAGTTCGCAATCTCCAGTGTGAACTCATAATTAAAATATCATCTGCATAAATTAATGAGAATATATCAGAATTAGGATTTGGTAAATCAGCTAAATAAAGATTGTAAAGAACAGGACCAAGAACGGAACCTTGTGGTACCCCAGCCATCACTGTTTTCATAATAGAGTTTTCATCTCGATTAAAAACGAAAAAAGAACGATCCGATATAATAATTTAGAACAAGCCTGCATATAAATTTATCAAAACCAAAAATTTTGTACATTTTGTATACAATGCCCTCATGCCAGGCAGTATCAAAAGCTTTCTCAAAATCTAGTCCAACAGCTATTGTTGACTGTCTTCTGTTCAGATTTGTAGTTACAAAATCAGATAAAAGCATGAGAGCATGATTTGTGGAAAGATTACTTCTGAACCCAAATTGATAATTTTTTAATATATTATTATTTTCAATATGAGCATTTATTTTTTTCAAAAGAAATCCCTCAAAGAGTTTGCTAATATTTGAAAGTAGTGAAATGGGCCTGTAGCTTTTCGGGTTTCTCGCATCAGTGTTTGGTTTTAAAATTGGAACTATTTTTGCACATTTCCAATTTGTAGGAAAGTAGCCAATATTGAACATATGATTAAATAAAATAGCAAGAAAATTCCAAAAAAAAGTAGATGTCTTTCTTAATACAAAATTGGAAATTCCATCTTCACCACAACTTTTTTTGTTGTTTTTATACTTAAGAATAAGTGCAATTTCTTTGGCATTAATAAATTGCTTGTAGGTTTGGTTTAATGGTTCGTTAGAATGTTGAAATGGCGAATTACCAACAGCTGAAAATTCATTATTAAAGATGAATATTGGTTCAGTATTTATTAGTTCCATTATATCATTGTTAACAAACTGACTAAATTGAGTGGATCCCATATTTAAGTTTTGACGATGAACTTTGTCGAAGTTATCGGCTAGAATATTTATTTTATTGAAGTTCTCGCTGATTATATTTCCTGAGGTATCAATGAAATCAGAAGGATCTGATTTTTTATTAAGGCCGCACAATCCTTTTATTTTTTATACGTTTTGTTATTCATTTTAATCTTTTTAAAAAAATTAGACCAGTAATTATCCTCATGTTTTTGAATAAGTTCTTGAATAATTTTGGTTAAATTTTTTATAATAGCTTTTAGTGTATTTTTTTTAGAAGTATCAGTGCATCTAAAGGCCAACTTACGCAAACGTTTTTTCTCATCTATGAATTTTACTACATGTTCTGGAAGGTTTATAAGTCCTCTTTTTTTCATAACTATTTTTGGTGTAGAGTTACTTATAGCTGACTGAAAAGCTGACTCCATTGAAAAAATACAATTATCAATTTCATATTTTGAGACAATTCTATTAGTAGGAAGGAAATGCTCCCTTAGACTTTCATTTAAAATATGACTAAAAAGATGTCTGTTAATTTTATCAAAATTAAAGATTTCAACTGGTGGATTTACCAATACATTATTAGAAATAACATTAAGTTCTACAGCTCTGTGGTCCGAGTCATAGTCTAGTGTGCTCAAAAAGTTTGGATGAACATTGTTGAAATCAATATTTATTAAAGTAGAAGTTAAAAAGAAATCTATGAAAGAATTATAACCATAAGTTGGTTCACTTGTGGGAATCAAATGAATTTGAAAATGGTTATCAAGCCAGCTATGCAAAAGTCTACCTTTAACATTTATACACGGATTACCCCATGCAGTATGTTTAGAGTTTAAATCACAGCCAATGACGAACTTGTCGGAGTTCAACCTTGACAGAACCGAGTTCAAATCTCGTACAGTAAGTGACCAACTAGGTCTTAAATACAAAGAAACAAATGATATTGAACTACCATCAACGAGATTAACTTCAATAGCAGTGCTTTCAATGTTATTGAGCTGTAAATCAATAACTTTAAAGTTAAAATTTTCTCTAATGCAGATTGCAGTGCCACCACTAGCACTATCCGACCTATGATTTTTAATAATGTTATAGCCCATAAATTCTATTTTATGTCTGACCCTTAGCTTGTGTTCTGCGACCAAGACCACTTCAGGCTTATGTTTTTTTAAGAACAAATTAAATGAATGACGCTTCTGTTTTGATATCAAAGAGTTTACATTTATGAAAATGCACTTCAATTTTCTTGGCATTACGGATTCGCACCAGAACAAATAGTGAAAAACAAATTAAAAAGTTGTTCTTGCTTTACATGCAAAGGCGCATCTTTTTTATAAGTAGGTAAGAACTGATTAATTTCAAAAATTATCTTCGAGAGACTTTGTCCAAAAACTTTATTGCATTCATTATCAATGAATTCAAAACTAGTGTTATTATTCGAGCTATTTGATTTGTTATTAATACGAACGGTATCTGAAAACGAACGAGCAGGATTTACGAAATTTCTACTGGATTGTTTTACAAATTCAAATTTGTTTTGCTTCTCAGCTTTTTTATCAGTAAAATTCTTTTTCAACTTTTGGTACACTTCACAGCTTCTATAATTTGCAGTATGCCCCTCCTTCTTGCAAAGTACACAATATACTTGGATACCAATTTGCTTTATAATGGATCCATCATTTTGCGTTTTAGTGATCACTTCATTATTTAATTCTTTACGTGGGATTTTGCAATTGTTTGGACCGTGATTACCCCCACACTTCACGCAACGGTAAGGCATATTGCAATTAATAGCAGCATGATTAAACCTTTGACAACGTTTACATTGGATAATTTGGCTAGGTTTAAACTTTTCAAAATAAACGCGATTTTGATTAAGGTATTTCATTTGAAGGATTTCTTGTATGTTAGAGGAGTTTTCAAATTGCACTAACCAATTATTATTCTTTAATTTTGATGTTCTTATAAGCTTTAAATTTAATTCAAGTGAATTTAATGCATTTGTGAGGTCATGTTCATCATAATAAGAAGGATAATTCTTAAGAACAAAACTGAGTGGTTTCTCGTTTTTGGGTGTGTAAGTGTAATAATGAATATTTTCAGCATTGAATAGATTTTTAACTTTTTTATAATCATCTATGTTAAGTACCTGAATTGTAGTAGAATTTTTCAAATTATTAAAATAATAATTCTTATTATGGAGCACATTAAAAATTTTGTTGTTGATGTCCTTAACATTTTCAACACCAATAACAAACTGCGGAGGTTTTTCTGTTTTAACTATCTTAGCGAAATTATTTCTTGAGTTGTTGATTGGATTAGCAACGTTGCTTGAATTTTTATTTTTTGTTGAACCTAGCTCTGGGAAATCATTATTTGGTGCAGCTAACTGCTCAAAGTCCTCATCAAGACTTAATTCATAGAATTGATTATTTTTGAGTTTGTCTTGAAGCTCCTTGTTATACAATTTCAACGGTTCAATTTGGTTGAAGGCAGTTTGCAGTTGATTGTTTAAACTATTTAAATCCATTTCAGATGCTGCTGTTTTGGTTGTTTTTTTAATGACTCTGTTGCTTATGCACGTCATTTTTCTTTTTTGTACTTTCAGTTTTTTCTTTTTTTTTTTTGGGGATGCTATACCCACCTCAAAGTTGGGCATTTTCAGGGGGGGGATTCCAAACCAACATTAATGTCGGACATTTTTGTTATGGGGGAATCTACATCCATATTGATGTTGGACATTTCATCCAATTTCACATTACTGCCCCCAGCATCGGATAGAATTATATTAGCTTCTATGATGTCTATCTTTGTTTTTATTTATTTATTATTGAATTATAAGAAAATTTCAATATTAAAAATTCTTTGATAGTTTTTATTTTTTTATAATGTTTCAAAATATTTTTTTTTTTTTTTTTTATAATTTTTTTGAGAGCGGTTGTTGTTCGTACAACAGTAAAATCGAAACTGATTGGATTTGGAGGTGCAAGAAACATGCATAGTTAGGAATGATTCTCCTATAACTGGAACCAATATGGTTTCTCAAAATTTTAAAATCCTTTCGATGAAAACTCGAACACGCATCGGCTCTTGGAATGTCCGAACTCTAAATGAACCAGGCAAAATACACCAAGCCGTTAGAGAACTCCACAAATTCAACCTTGAGATATTGGGATTAAGCGAGTGCAGATGGAACGGTGCCGGCGAATATGTACTTCCTGACAGCGAAAAACTTCTATACTCCGGTAGATCGCAAGATGACATCCACAGAGATGGAGTTGGATTTTTGCTTAGTAAAACTGCAGTAAAGGCAGTAATGGAATGGAAACCTGTAAACGAAAGGCTCATTTGGTGCAGATTTCGAACCCCCGCAAGAAATATTACCATCTTCCAAGCATACGCGCCCACCGAGTTGGCAGAGAGAGAAGCCAAAGATGAATTCTACAGCCAGCTCGCTGCAGCAATAAACAGTGCTCACAAGAACGACATCATAATGGTTATGGGTGATTTGAATGCCAAAGTAGGCTCAGAAAACCTTAACCTAGAGCACGTGATTGGAAGACATGGCTTGGGTGCGAGAAACGACAATGGAGAGCTTCTCATTGACGCCTGCAATACAGCCGGTCTTGTCGTTGGTGGTACGCTATTCCCACACAAAAAATGCCATAAAGCTACTTGGGTGTCTCCAAACAACATCACTGAAAACCAAATCGACCACTTCTGTATTAGCAGAAAATGGAGAGGGAGTCTTCTGGACGTACGAGTAAAGAGGGCCGCTGACATAGGCTCTGACCACCATCTTCTCGTCGCGGTCATTCGACTAAAACTCGCCGCTAATAAACGTCCCAGCGAACAATCTGTAGCAAAAAAATTCGACGTGCTTAAGCTTAAGAACGACGAGGTACGCAGATCTTTCGTAGAAGAACTTAAAACAGTTCCGTTCGATTGTGGTGGAAGTATTGAAACATCATGGAGGGCCGCTAAATGACTAAGAATAATTTGCGATATATAACGGTATGTAAAAAAAATGTGTCGTCGAAAAAACCTCGAAAATGTGTCGCCAAAAATATATCGAAGGAGGTGTCGTCAAAAGTGTATCAAAATATGTGTGAAAAAAAAGTTTCGTCATTCAAAAAGCTTCAAAAATGTGTCACCAAAAAGTGTCGGAAAATTTGCCGCCAAAAAAGTGTCGAAAGCCGCATGGCAAAAAATATGCCGCCAAAAAAAATAAGCTCTTCATTGGCTATACTTTTTTGACGATTTAGTTTTCGACATTCGTCATTCGACTAAAACTTGCCGCTAATAAACGTCCCAGCGAACAATCTGTAGCAAAAAAATTCGACGTGCTTAAGCTTAAGAACGACGAGAAGAACTTGAAACAGTTCCGTTCGATTGTGGTGGTAGTATTGAAACATCATGGAGGGTGGTGACAACAACCCATTGTGTAACACACTGCATTTAAAGCCTTCATATTGTGCACGTACTAAGTTTATGGCCGTTGCGGCAATACCTCTTCGTTGCAGTGAGACCCAAATGTTTTCTCGGGAGACACTGTCGAAGGCAGTGCTATAGTCTACGGAGACAAGTTGAAGTGCAGCACGCCACTCGCATGATTGTTCGACAATTAAAAAAAAAAACGCTTTCAGTATAGCGTTTTGTAACTTTTACTTATATGGGAGGTGCTACGCCCTCTTGTCCGACTTTGCCCAGTTTTTTCTTAGAGCTTGCGCTTACTCGTTTTTTTTTTTCGTTACGGACGAGGACCGCTTATTTTTCGAATAGAACTTTTTACACTGTCAAGTTTATTTAGTGGTATATATTGGGAATGTTTTAAATATCGGAAAAATTTATTTGTATTACTTGACATAAAAACTTAGTTAATTACCCCCCCCCAAGTCCTTCCCTTGAAAACTGTGACGGTTCATTTCCTATTTTATATTGTAGCAAAGTAGTTGCAAAGCATAATTATATTACATATTCGGAATCGAAATGAAAGCAATCTTCAAGAGCTCCGCACTTCGATAGTTAACTTGAAATCGGATTTATGTTTTGGTAAATGGAAAACGAACCATTAGCAAATTTTATTTGTTGGAATACAAATCCGATTCCATCTTATTTATCGCAATGCAGACAGGGTGTGCGTACGTGCGGGGACTATATGGTAATCTTTGGTTTTCTTTTAACAACTCTATCAACAATTGTATGTTTTATTTTTTAGTTTAGTGGTCATACAGTTGCGTTGACGCTGCTTAATTTCTTCATAACAGAATGTGAGTCGAAGTTTCAAATGCAGATGCTTGCAATTTGATGTGTTTTTGTTATCTTAACAGTAAATATATCAAATTTGTTTAATTTTTTTTTTTTGTTTTTTATTTTTGTTTTTACAGATACACCACGCAACTTATATTTTTTGCACACGCTGACTGGTACCATGGTGACTGCATTAACATCACAGAGAGAGAGGCTAAGCATATAAAACAATACTATTGTCAAAAATGCAAAGAGGACGATCCAAGTTTGCAAACAGTTTTTCGTGTGGTACCTGTTGAGAACAAGCTGTTGTTCGCTTTGCTCTAGACGAATTGGATTAAAGCGGCTGATTTAGAGACTGAGACAAAAGCAAAACGACGCGTTTATCGCAAGGCTCTCGTATGGTCTTGAGATATTCTAGTCTAAAAGTTCAAAAACATAATTTTTGAACGCACAAAATTGTTTTTCTTATTTCTACTAAATGCATCGTTTAGTACTATTCTTCATCTTCAAAATAAGCTATGATTTGGTCATGCATGATTTTCTTTTTAAAGTTATGACCATTTGGTCATGCATGATTTTCTTTTTAAAGTTATGACCATTTCAAAATGATACCTGAAGCTAAAAATTATATGTGGCATCCAGTAGAGATGTGCCCTTTTCGAAATTCATTTCCGTCTTAGCGACCAGATATAAGTACCATTTTTATACATAAAATGGGTTTATATGCGTAATGAAAAAAAAAAAACTCGCAAAAATCAATATCGAAAAAATTCGGAAATGTAACCTTTTCGAAATTGCAAATTCAATTATTAGTCGAAATTTGTTTTTTGAAAAGCAATAAACATGATTAATATACGAACAAGTTAGTTAAGAGTTCAACTTCCGACGAAGAATTCCCCAAATGCTATACCCTTCCTTGCTACTTTATATGATCTTTTATGATAACACACGAATTTAAATAAATCATAAATATTTTTTCCAGGTGGTTTTGTTATATTTGGTGGAAAACATGCGATTGGAACTTTTTATAATGATTTGTGGTTCTACAATAACACCGAAAGTGGTGGTAAATGGAAGCTTTTGGCAACAAAATCTGAATTACAGCCACCAGCGTTAGCACGTCACACTATAACCTTGGCCGGTGATTATTTATATCTTTTTGGAGGAAGCTTAGAGACGGGGGAATTTTCTTCGAAGTAAATATTCTAGTAAACTCATATCTAAATCATAAACAATTTTATTTTTAATATTTTTTTAACTTAGAATATTTCGCATACGTCTACCAATGCTTGCAACAACAGATAACAATCCAGGCGATGATGGTCAATGGGAATTAGTACGACCACGTGATGGAAAATCACTAGATGTGCGTCTTGCTGCACATACAACAGTATACTATAAAGCAACTAATTCTTTAATTGTTTTCGGTGGTATTATGACAACTTTTACTAACAAATCAGTCCTTTCGGATGCATTTTCGGCAAGTAAGAGCACGAAATTCCGAAAAAAAATGTTATGTTTCGCCTTTTATAACATTCGGCTCAAAAGAAATCACCCGAGTGGTGGATTTATGTATGCGATATGATTCCATTCATTAATTGGATGCTTTTACACAATCGTGCCCAGCTGATCACGATATAATCAATCATTATAAATTGCAACAGGTAATGGAGATTAAAGTAAAATTTAAATCAATTAATTGTATTCCTGTTTTGTTATTTTAAGATGCTCAAAATGAAAAAGCACGTTTACAACGTCCATTCCAATTGATATTTCCGAATAAAGAAATACTTCAGATCGACCGTTGGAAGCAAAACTTAAATAAATACTTTAATTGGAGTGTATACCATTATTGAAGTTTAATTACGTTTAAGGCTAAAATGTTTTCCTTTTGCTTCATCTGTTTCTTTTTAAGCTGTTTAATCCCATCAACTGCATAGAAATTAATTTAAATTTACTTTAAAAGTTACTATGTTGACTAACAAAAACACCAAGCAAACGAAAATCTTTTGTAAATACAGGTTTTACAAAAACATACTTTTAATAATAATAAATGAGTCATATAATTGATACAAGAATTACAATAATTTTGTTATGTTGGGTAAATATTATCTAACAAATATTCGTTTACATAGAATTAAAGATATGAGTCGGGTACTTTCGTGTGATACTTTTTTTTTTTCATTTGAAGAAATGTGACCAGTTTCGTGATACACTTTTTTTTTTTTCATTTGAAGAAATTATAGCACGATCTGCTCATCATACACGTGCTTCAAATTTTTATTTCATTATAGCATGTCATCATGCACGTGCTTCAAATTTTTATTTCATTATAGCATGTCATCATGCACGGGCTTCAAATTTTTATTTCATTATAGCATGTCATCATGCACGGGCTTCAAATTTTTATTTCATTATAGCATGTCATCATGCACGTGCTTCAAATTTTTATTTCATTATAGCATGTCATCATGCACGGGCTTCAAATTTTTATTTCATTATAGCATGTCATCATGCACGTGCTTCAAATTTTTATTTCATTATAGCATGTCATCATGCACGGGCTTCAAATTTTTATTTCATTATAGCATGTCATCATGCACGTGCTTCAAATTTTTATTTCATTATAGCATGTGATCATGCACGGGCTTCAAATTTTTATTTCATTATAGCATGTCATCATGCACGGGCTTCAAATTTTTATTTCATTATAGCATGTCATCATGCACGTGCTTCAAATTTTTATTTCATTATAGCATGTCATCATGCACGTGCTTCAAATTTTTATTTCATTATAGCATGTCATCATACACGTGCTTCAAATTTTTATTTCATTATAGCATGTCATCATGCACGTGCTTCAAATTTTTATTTCATTATAGCATGTCATCATGCACGTGCTTCAAATTTTTATTTCATTATAGCATGTCATCATGCACGGGCTTCAAATTTTTATTTCATTATAGCATGTCATCATGCACGTGCTTCAAATTTTTATTTCATTATAGCATGTCATCATGCACGTGCTTCAAATTTTTATTTCATTATAGCATGTCATCATGCACGTGCTTCAAATTTTTATTTCATTATAGCATGTCATCATGCACGGGCTTCAAATTTTTATTTCATTATAGCATGTCATCATGCACGGGCTTCAAATTTTTATTTCATTATAGCATGTCATCATGCACGTGCTTCAAATTTCTATTTCATTATAGCATGTCATCATGCACGGGCTTCAAATTTTTATTTCATTATAGCATGTCATCATGCACGGGCTTCAAATTTTTATTTCATTATAGCATGTCATCATGCACGTGCTTCAAATTTTTATTTCATTATAGCATGTCATCATGCACGGGCTTCAAATTTTTATTTCATTATAGCATGTCATCATGCACGTGCTTCAAATTTTTATTTCATTATAGCATGTCATCATGCACGGGCTTCAAATTTTTATTTCATTATAGCATGTCATCATGCACGTGCTTCAAATTTTTATTTCATTATAGCATGTCATCATGCACGTGCTTCAAATTTTTATTTCATTATAGCATGTCATCATGCACGGGCTTCAAATTTTTATTTCATTATAGCATGTCATCATGCACGGGCTTCAAATTTTTATTTCATTATAGCATGTCATCATGCACGTGCTTCAAATTTTTATTTCATTATAGCATGTCATCATGCACGTGCTTCAAATTTTTATTTCATTATAGCATGTCATCATGCACGGGCTTCAAATTTTTATTTCATTATAGCATGTCATCATGCACGTGCTTCAAATTTTTATTTCATTATAGCATGTCATCATGCACGGGCTTCAAATTTTTATTTCATTATAGCATGTCATCATGCACGTGCTTCAAATTTTTATTTCATTATAGCATGTCATCATGCACGGGCTTCAAATTTTTATTTCATTATAGCATGTCATCATGCACGTGCTTCAAATTTTTATTTCATTATAGCATGTCATCATGCACGTGCTTCAAATTTTTATTTCATTATAGCATGTCATCATGCACGTGCTTCAAATTTTTATTTCATTATAGCATGTCATCATACACGTGCTTCAAATTTTTATTTCATTATAGCATGTCATCATGCACGTGCTTCAAATTTTTATTTCATTATAGCATGTCATCAGAAAAATTATTAACAAAAAATTCGTAATTAAAGTTTTAGGAGAAAAATTGGTGAAATTTATAATCTTTATTGTTTGGTTTTTTTCATTTGTACAAAAGTTTTTTCTAATGAAAACATGTGCTACCATTTATTATAGCTTTATACTTTATAAAAAATATTAGTTTAAAAATGTATGTAACATTAAGTAATTATATTGTGGAAAATGGTGCAGTCAAAAACGCTTTCAGTCGATGCATTAACTCTCTTAGCATATCGTTGGGTTAAAATATTTTTTGGTATTTTGAAGCTTGGAGAAGAAATAATTTTCTTTTTTCATTTAAAGAGTAAAAAGCTAAAATCTCTGAAATCACACATAAATAAGGAATTTTAAAAAAAAAAATAAAACTCCTTTTTCTCTAAACATGAAAAATGTAGATGTGTAGTTGTAGTTTTAATCCGACGATATTATTGTTAATAACAATACTAATATTTTTCCCTTTTTGAAAATAAAATAAAAATTAATCATATCGATACCTTAGAGCGCTATAATCCTATCTCCATTTATCTAATTGTTGGGAAATGCAAAAAGAAGATTTCAAACAGTGTTTTTTGGAATTGGCTGCCATTTTGATATAACGATACATGAAATGATTTTACTTATAATATATTTTAACATAATTTAATTAACTTCTAACGAAATCCCAGCCAATTTATAGTATGCCATTACTTTTGCCCTTGTATAAAATTCCACTACTATTCAAAAAAACGACGTATTTAGTACATTTTTTGAATTTTTTCCACTAAAATGTCGAATATTTTGGTGTTTTAGTGGTATTTTGACATCAGACAGTTTTCCACACGGTAAAGAAGCTCACAATGTTGCCATAACTGCAAAAATCTCAAAATCGCAAAAAGTGGAGATAGGACTATAGCGCTCTAAGGTATCGATATTCAGAAGAGAGCACATTCGAAAACGTTTTCAACTTAGAAAATTATATCGTTATCAAAACCGATTATTAACATACTAAGGGCCATTTTCACAATATCCAGTTAAAATTAAACTTCCAGATAAATAAAATTTTTGAATGAAATTTAATGTCAAAGTGTCAGTTAAAGTTCCAGTTAAGACTTAACTGAGCATTGTGAAATCGGCCCTTAATTGGTTTTTTCTAAGGTATACAATAAATCCTACTTAATTGAATTTGTTGTTGGTTTAACCATATTTTGTGTTGGTCGTGAGTACACGATGGGTTGTTGAATATGATTTTGTGTCTGTAAGTAAACAATTTGTTGTATAAACTGTCGTCGAATCTGACTTTGTTGAGGCACGTACACTTGACCTTGATTTATTTAAAAAAATTTACATCATTCAGTTGAAAATAACTTTTAATGAAAAATAGCTTAAAACTAATAAGCCAAAAATATTTGAAAACACAGTGGGAACCTAAAGTAGTTGCTTGCAGTTGTTTAAAAATAAGATGTTTGACACGAGTAAAGTCAAATCAATATTTTCGGGTAAAAAAATTGCGACAAGTATAATGAATTTATTCGATAAAACATGTAAATGAAATCTCGTAAACTCATAAAGAATCCAATAGTTTTCTGAGCATTCATTTCAATGATATAGAATCATTATGAAAAGCATAACATTCATTTAAGCCAAAAATTAGTCTATAAAACTCTTCATATAATGCTATGCATAGTAAGTGCAGTGAAATAAAAAAAAAAAGAACAACCATAATCAAATAGATTAACAAATAATTGACCTAGCAGGGAGTGATGACTATTTATTTTTTTCTTTTACTATTTTCGAACGCTAGTTTCGCTAAATATATATTTTTTATTTTTTTAGCCTAACAAAAATCAAAAAAAAACTACCAATTCATTTTTTTTTTTTTTATTTTTTTATTTTATATGTACCACGCTACACTATACTAAAAACCTATAGCATAAAAATATGTCATTTTTCAAATAAATATTTTTTGTTAATGCTCTCGTTCTCACAGGCTAGTGTGAAAATAATGCATGCCCCGCCTATTAACATGCCCGTCGTGAGTTCGTACGAAATAGGAGGAGTTGCCGTACCAAAAGGCCTAAGTACCATTTCGAGGCAAAAGTAAAATGTTTAGTGAAAACAGAAAACAATTTTATTAATTTCTAACAAAATGCCACCCGTTTCATATTATGAAACTACTTTTGCCCTTTGGTACGGCCACTCCTCAATTGTTCTATAGAATGCCGATCACTGATACACTTACTGTTATTTTCCATTTTAATGTTTGATTTTTGCAATATCTCCGTATTGTAAAATTTATTTTCTTGAGCTTTACAATTTTTTTCTCTCCGTGATACACACGCAAGCCCCGCCTATTAGGAAATATCAAATATTTCTATATGGAATTGGGGCGGGTCATATTTATTAAATACATACAGCAAATTTTATGTTTTTCCAGGATTTTGCTACCGTGCTTTAGTTCCGCGTTTTATTTCTATGAAAAAATCTTCAGCGCAGTTTATTCTTTTGAGAATAATTTGGCAAATTTTATCTTCGTGTGGAAAATGATTCAATGAAGTTTTTCCGTTTGATGTATTTTTTTTTTGTTTCAGTTCATCGTTTGTCAATAATCGTAGTTGTATGTAGTGATGGGTAACGCATACAACTGCGCTATGCGCTGATACCGAGCACGGCACTGCTGGCGCTGATACACATATTCATAAGGCGCTAGCGCCAATAATGCCAACAGCGCCAATAACGCAAACTGCGCCTTAATGCCAATTTGATACGTTTTGTGTGTACTTCTTTGAATCTTTTCTTTTCTTATACGAGATAAAATTGTATGTTTTTTGTTTATTTGCACTTGTCTGTGGAAAAATTGTTTCTCGAAAACGGCTGCAGCGATTTTAATGAAACTCGGAATAATGACAGATATAAGCACTGAACGATACTTATAAGAGGGCGTGACACCGCCCTACATTTTAAACTTAATCTGGTCATAACTCGCAAACCGTACAATGTAATTAGATACCAATACCTTGTAACAAACGAAAAGTGAGGGGTATTGAAAAAGTGCCACGCCCACTTTTTAACCATTGAAAATTTTGAATCAATATAACGCGAAAACGACTCCAACAATTTTAATGAAACAAGGATTAAAATGTTATATTTTGCTGAATTGAAAAAACTTGTTGAAGGGTGTGGTACCGCCCACAAAAATATAATACGCTGTTAAAAGAAAACTACTAAAGTATTTTCTCTGAATTTACTTGCTATTAGGCACCTACGAACTGAAAGCGGGCGAAATATCGTCGGTGCGCGTGGAACCTCTCATACAATTTTTAATGAAATTTCATTTCATATCATTTATTTCATAAATCACATATGTACTAAGTTTATCCCTTCAGCTTAGAGCTGGTGCTGGGATATTAAATTTGGTATGTAGATTTCGTTCATGATGATCTAAAGCAAAACGAAAAGGAGACGTTGTTCAATAATTGCGGCGCCCACTTTCTACCAAAGTAAAAGTTTTAGGTACTCAGGCACAAGAAAACAATGAAGTGAATTTTTTATTTCTTTTTACTTATTTTATTTATTTATTTTGGACTTAGCGCTAAATTTGGGCGTTGATCCCACGATTTACCATATACAAATAAATCTGAGGTTTGAGGTAAATCTGAGATTTAAAGTTAAATCTGTGCCTTAATCTCAGCAAGGCTACCGATTATGGCAATTTTTAACCTAGTGACACCCCTGGTGTGTCCCATTATAAAAAGTATTATTTTTTTTTTTCCAAAATTTTCAATTATATTTTTTCCAAAAATGTTTCATTTACATAATAAGGAAGTCTGATTTATTATCTTTTAACTGATAAACCATTTTTTTCTGTATTTGCTGCAATAACTGTAATTCAATGCAGTAAAGATTGGCGCTACACTAGTAGCGCAGCCTTGCGCGCAAAACGGCGTTATACCAAATTGGTATTAAGCGCTATTGGCGCTGTTGGCTTTATTGGTGTTAGCGCAATGCGTTAATACCAGTACTGGCATTGGCGCTATGGAATCAACGCACCAAAAATCACTGCGTTACCCATCACTAGTTGTATAATTTTTTTATTCGTTTGAGAATAGGCCTTTTTACACTATCAATATTAAGTGATGCCAAGTTCACTTTTTATCCATCAATCTGAGAATGTATGCAGATTGATGAGAAACTCAATATTCTGTTTTGTCAATCTGTATTCTCAATCTGTTTGTCGAAAAACAAAATTTTTTTACTTTCTGCTTTATTGATGACAACAATAAGTTGAGTAGGTTGACTGTGTAAATGCAATGAAAAATTTCCAGTCAGTTAAGAAAAGATTTCAAGGAGTGCACATCGTGATTATAAATAGTACTATTACAAGTTATAGCGAAAGCAATTTTGACTTTTGCACTACAATGTATGCAAAAAAAATTCAAAAAAAGTTCAGATTCGTGATTAAGAGGTCCCAAACCACCATAATTGACTTCAAAAATCAAGAGAGGAAAAAAAAGTGTCGAATTTGCAGGCCTGTGTAATTTATCCAGAAATATGTGAAAATTTAATAATTAAGATAGACATTTAAGATTATGTTTATAGTAAGGGGATATACATAAACAAATAAATGCCTAATCTCATTTTTCTTTATTGGTATTGTGATTGCTTTGATATCTGTGTTTGGTTCAGATGTTTTATACACAGCTATTAATTTTAATGTTTTCTTAATCAAATCTGTAGTCTTAATATGCATGTGATTAATCAAAGTAAAATTAAGCTTAACCCAAGGAGAGAATAGGCGTTTCAAAAGGCTTTCATAAGCATTTATATTATACTTTCGTAGGATTGTGATTCCACTAAAAGTGGACAATTAGAAAAGAAGAAAAGCGCATCAGATTTTTGTAAGAATGATTGGTTTTTATGTCTTTCATAGGGATATTTTTAATAAGGAATTAAAGGTACATAATCCTGGTGGGATTTGTTTGTAAAATCTCGTATCTGTACTCATTACCTAAAGAAAATGACTTGTTTGTTTATTTTCCAGTAGCAAGAAGACTCATTTTCCGAAGGGGCGGATCGTTGCAAAAAAGTCAATATAAACTTCTGAAGTAAGCGTTTTCTTAATAAAAAATCACAACTTTGCATTTAGATTTGAATTGCACCAGTGACGGACGTCAACTAGTAAAGGGAGGGGAAATATATCCACAAGGGAAAATAAATTTCAAATATTTTGCATCGATTTCGAAATATGTACGATACGTCTATATGATACGTCCAACGTAAAAGTTGGTAACTCGAAAATCGTAGTTTTTAGTTATGATCATTTTTGTATTGTTTTCGTTAAAACAAAAAAACCAAAAACAAAAATTGAATAAACACTTTGGTAATCTGTAGTTAGTCTAAATAAAGGTTTTTCGACTATTAAATCGTTGTCACTATTCCAAATTGATTTACAGAGATATTAACAATTTCAACTTATAATTTGGATATAATGTAACTCTAGTTACCAACAAATGTTCTCTTTCAGTTCCATGAGAAAAGTTGGTAACTTAACTTGCCAACTAGCATTAAAAATATTTTACGGACATTACGTCGGTATGTAGGACTTACAACCACTGACTTTTAAAGAAAAATTAACTAATAACTATGTAAGTTAAGTTACCAACGCAATTTGTTATTTTTGTCCCGTGCATAAGTTTTCAACTTAAGTTGCCAAGTTTTTGCATGAAGACCTCACTAAAATATACTTAGGTTCTTAAACTCCAGTGAAAAAATACTTGGGCTTCGACCCTCGAACAAGAAGCACTGGATGAGCGAGGAAACGTGGGGTCTTGTCGAAAAAAGAAGAAGCGCGAAAAAACTGAGAGACGACGCTAAAACTAGAGCGCAAAAGAACGTCGCCGAAAAGGTCTTTAACTCTCTCAATAAAGAAGTCAGGCGATCGTGCAGACAAGTCAAAAGAAGAATGTATAACGACCTCGCGAGCGAAGCCGAAAGCGCTGCAAATGCTCAAAATCTCAGGCAGCTTTACGATATCACCCGCAGATAATCAGGCAGAAAACTCTAACAGAGCCGCCCTATCAAAGACAAAAATGGAAATCTCTTAACATCTGCGGACGACCAACTAAACAGATGGAAAGAGTATTTTTGTGATATACTAAATCCCATGTCTACCTCATCCCTGCAACCAGAATCACCAACTACAACTGCCGCAGTGACTCGCAGTAGTAGTCGAATACAAACACCGCCGCCTACAATTGATGAAATAGTGAAAGCTTTCCAAAGCATGAAAAACATCAAGGCCGCCGGTATAGATCAAATAACAGCTGAACTGCAAAAGGCATGCCCCATAACATCAGCTAAAATTCCTCATCCTCTACTCACCAAAATCTGGAGTGAAGAGCGTTTGCCAGAAGATTGGCTACATGGCATGTTAGTCAAATTGCCGAAAAGGGTGACCTAAGCGAGTGCCGAAACTATAGAGGCATCACCTTGCTCTCAGTACCATCAAAAGTACTGACGAAAGTGCTTCTGAGCAGTGTAAGCGAAAAACTTGATTCGGCCATTCGAAAGCAGCAAGCAGGATTCCGGCGAAACAGATCATGCGTGGATCAAATCAACACGCTCAGAATAATTGTCGAACAATCATGCGAGTGGCGTGCTGCACTTCAACTTGTCTTCGTTGACTATAGCACTGCCTTCGACAGTGTCTCCCGAGAAAACATCTGGGCGTCACTGCAACGAAGAGGTATTGCCGCAAAGGCCATAAACTTAGTACGTGCACAATATGAAGGCTTTAAATGCAGTGTGTTACACAACGGGTTGTTGTCACCGACATTCACCACTAATTCAGGCGTACGGCAGGGGTGTTTCTATCACCATCTCTCTTCCTTATCGTTCTTGACGATATTCTAGATAAAGCTCTTAATAAGGCCAGAAGGGGTATCCAATGGAACTTTACTGAACATCTAGAAGACCTCGACTACGCTGACGACATCTGCCTCTTATCGTCCAAACATTCAGATATGCAAAACAAAATTGAAGACCTTGTCTTGGAATCACAAAAGGCCGGCCTGAAAATCAACGTATCCAAGACTAAAAGCATGAAGTTAAACGCAAACAGGGATGACATCACGTTTAGAGCTGGCAGTGATGACATCGAAAACGTCGATAGCTTCACGTATTTAGGCAGCATTATCTCCATGGATGGTGGAGCAAAAGAAGATATCAACTCAAGAATAGCAAAAGCAAAAGGCGCGTTTGCTCAACTGAACAAAATATGGTCTTCATTCGTTATATCCACCAAAACGAGAGTACGCATTTTTGATTCGAATGTGAAATCGGTTTTGTTATATGGGTGCGAAACATGGCTTGTTACTGAACAACTAACGAACAAGCTGCAAGTATTCGTCAACAAATGCTTAAGGCGTATACTAAAGGTTTGGTGGCCTCGCACTATATCAAATGCCGAGCTACATCAAAAATGCAAACAGAAGGCTATAGGATTGGTCACACTCTCCGGAAACCACACAGCGAAGTTTGTCGCCAGGCCCTTGAGTGGAATCCACAAGGCAGTAGAGGACGTGGTAGACCCAAAACCAACTGGAAAAGGTCGTTGGAAAAGGAAATCCAAGAATCGGGAAAATCGTGGCAAGAGATCAAAGTCATCGCAAGGGATCGTGACAAATGGAGAGATTTCATATTGGGCCTATGCTCCTCCTAGGAGTTAAAGGAGAATACATACATACATATATAGTTATATATAAGCAAGCCTGTTGGGCCCATATGACATGGATGGCTCACCCACACGCTTTTTATGACAATCATAGCGGGTGAGACGCAAACGCGCTTGGGGAATGGTCTCAATTGAATCTGTTGTGAGAAAATTAAAAAAAAATTCATCTTAATGTAAGAAATGATAATAATGTTTAGCTTACCTATGGGTTCCAAAAATATGTTTTGATGTACGGCCAGTTTTCACATGTCACAAAAGAAAACGTCTTCTGTGTTGAATGTGCATAAGCATTTAAATAAAGCACCAGCATAAAGTAAAGCTTTTCATTTCATTTCATTTCATTTCATTTATTTCATTTATTTATATATAATATGCATTAGTACAATAAGAATATATTTCTTTTGCTGTACAACATAATTTGCGGTGGTCAATTGGTTACAACGTTTAATTTAAAAAAAAAAAAGTAAAAATAATTACATACATTTATAATATTAAAATAAAGTAAAAACAACTTAACAAATGAGCTGTCTGGATACTAATAAGTAAATAAGTTATTAAAAACAAATATGGAACTGGGGGACATAGTTAAAGGCTCGAAAAATGTAGTAAAACAAAATGCTTGAAGTTGTTGAAATTTGCTATGGTTTTGATATTGCTAGGCAAAGAATTCCAGATTCTAATGGCATTGATAAAGAATAATCTCGTGGAATTATAAAATTTGTACTTCGGTATGATCAGGTTATTACACCTTAAAGAAACACTAAAATGGAGTTTTTCATACAGGTAGAAAGGAGTTTTAGAATGGATGACTTTATAAAAGAATAAACAATTCCTGGCCATAAGATAATGTTCAACCGAGCATCCTAGGATCTTCGTGTTCCAAGCAGAAACATGATCATATCTTTTTAATCCATAAACATATCGTGTGGCATTGTTAAGCGCAACCTGTATCTTATGAAGAGATCTTGAGTCCAACTTACTGAAAACAACTTCAAAATAATTAATGTAGGGAACTATAAGTAGCTTTACCAGTTTAAACTTTAAATCAGTAGGTGTGAAGGCAGCAGACATACGCAAACATCGAAGCACTAAATATATTTTGCTAATTACATTGTTTACATGGTTTGTGCATGAAAGATCAGTGCTTAAATGATACCCATGGCTTAAAGCCTTACTAACTAATTTTAGTTCAGCGTTACCAACATATAGAGACGGAATACTTTCAAAATCAGGTAACGTCCGCGCAATGGGTAAAATACAAGATTTGCTGGGGTTTAAGCGAAGATCATTGCGTGAAGCCCAATTACTCACCGCTGACAAATCTTCATTAAATCTGTGTGTAAGGTCCTCAAGTAAGCCAACACGACGCGACAAGTACATCTGAATATCGTCAGCAAATGCATGTATTTTAACATTACTGCACACTAGAAAAATGTCGTTTATGAACATACTAAAAAGGAGAGGGCCTAGGACGGAGCCTTGCGGGACACCAGCGCGACAAAACTTTCCATCAGAGAAAAAATTACCAATCTTGACCTTTTGTACTCTATCTTCCAAATAACTTTTCATTAAACGTACGGAGCTTTCACAGAAGCCATAATAAGATTTAAGCTTTTTGCATAAGATTGAGTGGTTCACACAATCAAATGCCTTAGAAAAATCTAGAAGACAGAGGAGGGTCAGCTGGTCCAAGTCATATGAAATACGTATGTCATCAATGACCTTAATCATAGCGGTCGAGCAGCTATGTCCTGACCGAAAACCTGATTGTAAGGGTGATAGAAGGTTGTTTTGTTTTATATGTTCAGATATTTGATATGACAGGATTGATTCAAATACCTTAGAAAGGCATGACAAAATGCTTTTAGGCCGAAAATCAGCAGGAGCAGATGCAGACCGTGTTTTTGGTACCGGCGTTACAACTGCTACTTTCCACAAATTAGGAAAACAAGAAGTTGTAATGCAGTGGTTTATTAAGTGCGTGATAGGACCTAAGAACATATGGCAAAATGAGTTTTATGAACCTAATTGAAATCCCATCATCTCCGACTGCATTAGACTTAATTTTCATAATACTTCAATGTACCTCATACTCATCCACAACACTAAATTCGAATTGGTTAGCAGAAGCAAACATGTTATTTATGTTGGGCTCAAATGATGTAGTACCGCTACAGCAGGCATTAGCTACAAAGGCATCATTTACTAAATTAGGATCAATGTTACATTCAATAGTTTCTTTTCTATGCACACCAAGCTTCTTCAAGTTTTTCCATAATTGCTTAGTTGGAAGCGATGTGCTAAGTTTAGAGCAATAATACCTCTTTTTTTCACTTTTAACAATAGAAACTGCAGCATTACGAGCCAACTTATAAGCCTCCCAATTTTCACTAGTAGGCCTTTTTTTCCATTTCACATGCAATTTACTTCTTAGTTTCAGGTGGTGCTTTACTTGGGATGTGTACCAAGGACAAGAGTTACTATTAATTTGGAATGACCGAGTGCGAACATGTCCCACTGCAAGATCACGAATCTTGTTTGTAAGAAACTGCAATTTCTCATCCATCGAAGCTAGATATAAGCTTTCATTCCAGTTTATATTAAAGGTATCATGACAAAGAGCAGTTAGGTTAATAGAATTGTAGTCCCTATAAGAGATGGTGGTTATCTCAGTTCGACGACACAAATTAATATCTAACGTGCAGAAGATTAAATCATGGTCCGAGATGAATGATAACTGATCATAGATGAGTACTTCTATGTTATCGGATACAATAAAAAGATCAAGTAAACTGGGACAAACATTAATACCAAATCTAGTAGGCACAGCAGAGTTAACAATTGACAGTCCAGAGGCACTGACCTGGTCACAAAACCTCTCAGTCAGACAATCAGTCACTAGTAGGTTGGTATTAAAATCACCACAGATCACATAATGATCAGAATCAATAGATCGCAATGATAACTCAGAAAAAAAAAGAGTCCAGGCTGCAGGCTCTACTAGGATTGTATACACAAGAGACCATAACCTTACAATTGCCATCAGTTAGCTCCAAATTAAGGTATTCAACCAAACCACTAGAGGACTTGCTTAACATTTTAGCATTGAGATGCGTTTTAAATGTTTATTAATATTCTTTGATCAACGCCATTTCTATCATCAGTGCCTAAAACCATTAAAGGCAAAAACAGCAACAAAAAGCATTTTTAGAAGGGGCCTAATAAAGTAGTACTGAAAGATAAATAAAAGGTATCTAAACATCTTTACATATAATAAATAATCAGAACTTATGACGAAAATAAAATAATAAATAATTATAATAAAAATCCCGCTTAAATTTAACTCTCTAGAGTGTGAGGCACAGGAGTTTGATGCACAGGAGTTTGAGGCACAGGAGTTTGAGGCTTTGAAGCTAAAGACTCTGGAGTTTGAGGCTCTGAAGCTAGAGGCTCTGAAGTTTGAGGCTTCGAAGCTTGAGCCTGCTCTTGGCGGAGTATATATTGGTCCAAGTCTTCTACACTTAATACAGAGACAGCAGTGTTGTCCCTCTGACCTCTCACATGCACAACTCCTTGAATTGTAAAGGCACCAAATAAATAATGTTGCTTTTTCAGCTTTACCGCAGCTTGCAAAATCTTACGATTTTCAGGTGTAAGGCTTTCTTGTATAAATATTGCACCATTTCCACTGAAACCTACATCACGTAATGTGACAGATTTTTGCGCTTTACGCCTATAGCTTCCAAAGGCACCAAGGACACGGTTTCTGTCAGACGCAGTAAAAAATTTCAAAATAATCGTAGAATTGGTTTTCGTACGAAAAATATCCCGAAGACAGGGTGGCTGAAACTTAACAAATGAACAAATATTGTTAAAAACGGCTCTTAAGTCTTCAGCCTCAAAATACGGAACTCCAAACAAAACACTGTCAGATGAAATATCGGCCTTATTGGCTTTTTGATGTTCTACTTTAAGATCACAGAAATCTGCTTTTAATTTCCGCAACTCTGTCAGCTCAGTTTCAACAGCCTGAACTTTATTGTCCAGTTCCTTAAACTTAGATTTCAGTAAGTCGAGCTCTGAATCAATTTTGGCTTTTAATGAAACTTCAAGAGCAGTGATTACATTTGATAATTGGATGAAATGTTGTTTGGTGTGAGAACGCAACCTCACTTCCATCGATCTCAAATGCAAGAGAATATTATTATTGGACGGTTGTTCATCTGCTTCAAAAAAATCATCAATTTCACCAACTTCAGTAATTTCATCGGTACCGAGAATTTCATCAGATTTTTCAGGTTTTTCGGATTTACTTGGCTTATTAATTTTATCAAGCTTATGAGTTTTTTCAAACTTTCCGGTTTTTTCCAATAAATGTTTTTGTCGAGCTAAAGTAGCTCTAAGCGCTCTAGCTGCAGGTGAATTCATCTGCTAAGTCGCGTAATGTAGTCGAGGCTTAAAACGTGTCAATTAAATATAACTATGTAGTGAGAACAGGAATCAGTAACTGCAGAACAATAATGAGAATTCTTGAAATCTGGTAACCTGACACCAATATCAGAAGTGGTTGTAGTATTTGCAATCTAAAGCGTGTTGAAAGCTTCGACAAACTTAAAGCTTCTATATAGGTTTGTGCCTTTGCTAACCCAGAGCCACCTTGTGGAAAAACACCTCAGTGATGATAATGCAGTTAATAGGTTGTTATACTCAATGCGGTTTGATTACACAGGCCGACAAAAATTATACCCAGAAACCAGATTATATATTTCCGTAGGTTTTCGATGCGCTGATTCCGAATCTGGTCGCAGAATTGCTCCATCACGTCAGGTTTTTGAGTCCGAATCTGGTCGCAGAATTGCTCCATCACGTCAGGTTTTTGAGATATCCTAACCTAAAAGTGCCAAAAATGACGATTTTTCTCAATTTTGAGGTTAAATAGCTCTAAGGATTTGATTTTTGTAGGAAAACTATGAACGGCATCTTAAAATACTAGTCTTCCTCTTTCAAATGCCGTTGAGTTAGTTTGAATATCTTTTTTTTTCTCTGAGATATGGGTGTCCGTAATTGTCTGCGTATGTGTCTGTGTCTGTGTCTTATGTCTGTGTCTTATATGCATTCTTCAAAATGCCATATCTGAGAGAAAAAAAAAGATATTCAAACAAACTCAACGGCATTTGAAAGAGGAAGACTAGTACTTTAAAATATCGTTCATAGTTTTCCAAGAAAAATAAAATCCTTAGAGCTATTTAACCTCAAAATTGAGAAAAATCGTCATTTTTGGCACTTTTAGGTTAGGATATCTCAAAAACCTGACGTGATGGAGCAATTCTGCGACCAGATTCGGAATCAGCGCATCGAAAACCTACGGAAATATATAGTCCGGTTTCTGGGTATGTACTTTGATCAAATTTTGTCGGCCTGTGTTATTACTCGCTTCAACTACTCGTAAGAGAAAGTTTTTTGTATTTGTTTGTAAATTTTAGCTTAGGTCCAAAGTCCAATTTCTGCTCGATTTTTTGAGACACCACTTTGCCAAAATATGCACCAAAATGAGACAAAGATGTGGGACTCACCTCACCAACCGCAGATGCTGCTGCCTTCAAGTTCCGAGCTTTCGCTGTCGATCAGCTGTCAGGAAGCCAAGTTTCAGTCTGGTTTGTTCGCTTTTTCCAACAAATTAAAGCTTATTTACGGATCACTTGTTTTTTACTTGTAACTTCGAACAGTGTTACCGGTAGACATCTTCGGAGGAAACACCTCCAGATTTTCAAGCACGAAAAGCAGCATCAATAACCTAAACGAAATCCAATAAATACATACATACTGAAATGTAGTTCCCTTTTTAATTCATTTCCATACAATCTTTTACCTTACAAATGCTTTTCGCAACGGCAGACACAATAAAACCAAAGTTATCGGTATCAGCATAACTGGCATTAAGTGTAGCAAAGTTTACCACAGCATCACCAGCAGCAGGTGCCTCAGCATAACCGATACTTCTGTTGTTTCCACGCTTGGTAGCAGCACTTGAGCCAACAGCTTGTTGCAAATCGGCAAAAGCTAAGCTTCTTTTTGATTGATCAGAGAGCCACCAACAGCAATATGTAATGTGGCCAGCGGTATCCTTGCACGCATCACCACCATACCAACTGGCAGAATCAGCTTTACCTTTTCCAGTTGCAAGTTCAAGACTTTGAGCCTATGTGTGGTGGTCTATTAAAAATTTTGGTTTTTACTTCACAAATTTTTTTTTGATTGTTTGATTTTTTTGAAAATTTAAAACTGACAAATAAAACAACGTTTACATGTATATAATGTATGCATGTGTTAGTGAAATCACAGTTCGTAAGCGATTCGCTTTGGGTACGCAATTTACGAATCGTAAATTTTTCTTGGAGGGATGATATAAAAAAAAAAATAATTTTAAATTTTTTTTTTTCTTGTATAAATCTGCAGTTGATTTTGACTTTTTTTTAATTTTTTCGGAAAAAAATAATTTTTTTTTTTCAGAAATCAATTTATTCCTCCGACACGAACAAACCAGCCAAAAAGTGATGTGTGCATTATTTATAGTTAATTTAATTGCCTTTACTATGACATATAATAAGTTAAAACACTAACATTGGTTCTTGAGATATTTGTATTTAAGTGACACTATCTTTTTTTTGGTCCAAAAACCGAAAATGACCGATATCTCGAAAACGACACAAAAGAAAAAATAATGTGATTTTCGGAATCATCAGCTACAATTTTTTTCTCTTAATGTAACCGTTAAAGAGATACATATTTGTAAAAAACTGATTTTGGACGCCATTTTTCCAATATGGCGGCACGAGCAAACACAATTCGAGGTCACACTGGGCCTCAATAAGTAACAGGTGCGAGTTTAATCTCAAAGGAAACTGAATACGTACGTCGATATATTATTGATTCCTGATGAAAAATTCGTTGGATTCAAAATCCTATCTGTACCTTTTGCAAAGTTATGCTTTTTTTTTCATTTACACACACACTTTTCACTTCCGCATAAAGAAGAAATGTATATATGCATATTAGGGTGGGCCAAATTGTATGGAGGAAATTTTATCGACCTCAGCTACCCCCCTATGTGAAAGTTCATTCAATTCTATGAATATTTGCCCAAAGAACTATATCCCTGCGTTCAACTTTAGTTCGGCGCATTTTTGATCGAAAATTGTACCTTTCATCAATATTTTTTTTTTGTTTTCATACTAAATTTTACAAATTTTTATAAAGACAAAAGTAATGTCATTATATGATTTGGCTGGTATTATGTCAGTAATCAATTAAATTGGATTATGTTTACATAAAAAGTTTACTTGATGGAGTGAAATTGATGCTATATATTTAAAATAAATGATATGGGTTAAATAGCCGATTATTATGACCGACTTTCAAAATAAACGATTCATATTTTTGGATGAATTTTTTCAAACAAAATACCAACCTAGGCTGAAAGTTCATTCAATTCTATGAATATTTGCCCAAGGAACCATACCTCTACGTTCAACTTTAGTTCGGCGCATTTTCGATTGAAAATTTTACCTTGCGTTTAATATTGATTTTTATGCTTAATTTTCAAAATTCTTATAGAGACAAAAGTAATATCATAATATGTTTTGGTGGTATTCTGTTAGTAATTAATAAAATTGGGTTCTGTTTTTACGAACAGTTTACTTGATAGCGTGGAATTGATTATATTTATTCCAAAAAAATATATCGGTCAAATTATATACATTTATTATAAACGATTCATATTTTCACATAGATTTTTGGTATATTGTTCTGTAAAATTAAAAAAAGCGGCTAATTTATTTCCTAAGACTGCCACTAGATGTTGCCCTGGAAAAAAATGAGTGTAAGATTCGGCATCTTAGCATCCAAAAATACTTGGGTTGGTGTTTCGATTGAAAAAATCCATGTAAAAATATGACTCGTTTATTTTGAAATCGGTTATTTGACCGATATAATTTTTTGGAATAAATATTATCAATTCCACGCTATCAAGTAAACTTTTCGTAAAAACAAAACCCAATTTTATTGATTACTGACAGAATACCAGCCAAAACATATTATGATATTACTTTTGTCTCTATAGGAATTTTAAAAACTAAGCATAAAAATAAATATTGAACGCAAGGTAAAATTTTCAATTGAAAATGCGCCGAACTAAAATTGAACGTAGAGGTATGGTTCCGTGGGCAAATATTCATAGAATTGAATGAACTTTCAGCCTAGGTTGGTATTTTGTTTGAACAAATTCATCCAAAAATTTGAATAGTTTATTCTGAAAGTCGGTCATAATAATCGGCTATTTGACCCATATCATTTTTTTAAATATATAGCATCAATTCCACACCATCAAGTGAACTTTTTATTTAAACAGAACCCAATTTAATTGATTACTGACATAATACCAGCCAAATCATATAATGACATTACTTTTGTCTTTATAAAAATTTTTAAAATTTAGTATGAAAATAAAAAAAATATTGATGAAAGGTACAATTTTCGATCAAAAATGCGCCGAACTAAAGTTGAACGCAGGGATATAGTTCTTTGGGCAAATATTCATAGAATTGAATGAACTTTCACATAGGGGGGTAGCCGAGATCAGTTTTCAAATCGGCCCACCCTAATGCATATGTATTAGACCTATCGTTAAAATTGAAAATGAAAAAACCTTGCTTCCAGGGGCTAAAAAGTTTCCTATTGGTGTAAGTTTCAATCATAAAAATTTTGGTTCCGATCGGAAAATATTTGACCGTGCCGCAAGGCCGTTGAAGGTCGGAAAAACGCTATTTATATGGAAAAATGGGGCCTTAATCACAAGAATCACTCCTATCTTTGAAACTATTTGAGATAAGTGAATGAGATTTAGTATGTGTATGAACAATGCTAAAGTTATTTGCATCCAATAAAAAAATGGGCGATGCCACGCCCCCTCGACCCGAAATTCTTGTATCTCTGGAAATATTGGACTCAGGGGAATGAGACTCGGTACATATGTAATTGGCACTGGGCAAAAATTTTTAATAAAAAATGGGTGGGGTCACGCCCCCTCCTTCTAAAAAAATCAAATTTGTCATATCTCTGAAATTATTTGACACATATGAATAAGATTTGATTTCAGGTAATGTGAAGTGAACAGGATATGGCACTGTAAAAATGTTAAAGCAATTAAAGGTACACCATGCAAAAAAAAATTTGGTCCCGATCGGAAGATACTTGACCGTGCCACCAGGCCGTTAAAGGTCGGAAAAACGCTATTTATATGAAAATAAGGAAACAATCAATCCCATCTTTGGAAATATTTTACATAGGAGGATAAGATGTAGTACATATGTATATGAACAATACTTGAGTAAATAGTATCCAATAAAAAAATGGGCAGTGCCACGCCCCCTCCAACCGAAATTTTTCGTATCTCTGAAAATATTTGACTCGGGTAAATGTGGTTTTGTACATACCTAATTGGCATTGGGAAAAAAAAAATGTTTATAAAAATGGGCGGGGCCACGCCCCCTCATTATAAAAAAAGCAAATTTGTCATATCTCTGAAACTATTTGACACAGGTGTTCCCATCACTTTATCCAAAACAAATCTTATCCACCTGTGGCAAATTGCTTTGTTGCAATTAGAATTTGAAAATTTGAAAACAAGGTGTTTACTTCATTTTGACGCTCACTGTATATTAGAGCGCCCACAAGATATATGAAATGTGGAAAGTTGTAAATTTGTTTGCTCCCCGTCCATTTCCTGAAATTAGAGGTCAAAAAAATAAGATCTCAAAAAAAAAATTTGGAATCGGTAGTGGAAAAAACCCAGCGGGTTTTCGATTGAAGGTCGAAAAATTTGCTAAAAAAAGGCAAGTCGCTTTGACTGCCCGTTACTTCAAAACTATTAATTTTTTCGTAATGTTTTTAAGCCAACTTTTGTAGAGAGTGACTAGGTCGACATTATCTTCTTAGAGGGTTTTGGTCCAAAAATTAAATTTGTGGCTATGTCGGTGCGAAAATTAAAATTTTTTAAGAAAATTTTCATGACTTTTTTTCTATAAACTATTTTCTTGTAATTTTTTAAGGGAGGAATATTTGTTTTGGAATTATAATATTGCAGGGAATTAAATGTTGATTAATTTAACAAAAAAAAATAAAGGTATGGAGCCGGTCTCAACGTTGGAAAAAAATAAGTATTTTAATTTTTTTCTTTTAATCGCTACTTTATTGGATGCAAGAAAATACATTGCTGGTTGTTATTAGATGCATCATTTAGAACTATTTTTTGCCTTCAAAATGAGCTATAAAATGGGGTTGAGCGACTTTTTTTCAAAAAGTTATGACCATTTTAAAATGACATTATGAAAGTTAAAAATCATGTGTGAATTCTCTATAGCAATTGCCATATTTCTATATCTTTTATAATGTTATTTTAAAATGGTCATAACTTTTTAAGGAAAAATCATACAAGACCATTCTATAACTCATTTTGAAGAAGAGAACAGTACTAAACGATTTTGTGCGTGTTCTAGACAGCCTCAAAAATCGTGTTTTTTGAAAATTAGGGGTGAGATATCTCACAAAACATAAGTGATATAGCAATTTCGCGTCCAATTTCGAATTCAGCATTTATAAATACATCTAAAATGACTACTTTGGTTTTGGTTTGTTGTTGTTTTTTTTTTTAAATACCGTTTTTCGACCTCATTTTAAAAAACATGCCATGAACCGATTCTTAAAACTTTTTTTCTTATTCAGTAAATGCTCACGTGTAATTTCACATCTATGTGCAGTTAACGACAACTTGATTGAAATTTTTTCCTGGGCAGCGTGCACAAAATTTGAAATTTTCGATTATCTCTGCTGGAACAGCCCAAAAACGCACTAAAACGAAAACTAGTAAGGGTGTAAAATTTGGCCTGGCCAAACATTAAATACCCTACACTGCAGTATTTTTAAAATTTTGCTCTTATGGGAGGTGCTACGCTCTCTTGTCCGAGTTCTCCCAGTTTTTGTCCAGAGCTTGCATTTATAGTTTTTAGTGTATGAGTGAAAAAGTTTTCAGCTTTTGCTTGTATAGGAGGTGCCACGCCCTCTTGTCAGAGTTCGACTAGTTTAAGCTTAAAGCGTGCATTTAGTCTTAAATGTTTGAGTGAAGTTTGGTTGGATTATCTCAAAAAACTCTTTCAGTATATCCTTTTGAGACTTTTGCTTATATGAGAGGTACCACGCCCCCTTGTCCGATTTCACCCAATTTTTGTTGAGAGCTTTAATTTATGATTCTTAGTGTCTGAGTCGAATTTGGTTCAAATATCTCAAAAAACGCTTTCAATATAGCGTTTTAAAGCTTTTGATTATATGGGAGGTGCCACGCCCTCTTGTCCGAATTCGTTCAGTTTTTTCTTAGAGCTTGCGCTTACAATTCTTAGTATTTATGCGTATTTTGGTTGCAATGTCGTGAAAAATACTCCTAAAATTGCATTTTGAATAAATTTTTTGTATGGGCGGTAGGCGTGTCCGTTGACCGATTTCGATCATTTTCAATCCCACGAGCTATCTTTGACGACGGAGGCAGTGTGTCAAATTCCATTGAATTATCATGCTAAGTTTCCCCAAAAAGTGTATTTCAACACACAGCCAGCCACCCAGCCACCCAGCCAGCCAGCCAGACAGACGGACATGGCTGTATCGACTCAGGAGGTGACGCTGATCAAGAATATATACACTTTTCTATATCTGCCACGCCTCCTTCTCTGCGTTACAAACGGAAGGACAAAGTGAATATACCCTGGGTGTAGGGTATAAAAAATGCTATTTTCGTGTTCAACAGTCCCAAATTTGTTTATAACTACCAAAATGGTTTCTTACCAAATTAAAAATTAAGAAGAAAAAATAAAAAAATAAATTTTTTTCTTAACTTTGAAACGAGCTCCATTTCTTAAAACTAATATTTTTTAATAATTTTTCTTTTAAATTAATTAGCATTTAATTCCCTACAATAAAAGAATTCCGGAACAAATATTCCGCCCTTTGAAAATTACAAAAAACCAATTTATAGTAAAAAAGTCACGAAAATTTTCTTAAAAAATTGAAACTTTTGTACCGAAACAGCAACAAATTTAATTTTTGGACCAAAACTTTTTAAGAAGATAATGTTGACCTAGTCATGCTCTACAAAATTTGTCTTGAAAATATTAAGAAAAAATTAATAGTTTTGAAGTAACGGGCAGTCAAAGCGACTTGCCTTTTTTTAGCAAATTTTTCGACCTTCAATCGAAAACCGGCTGGGTTTTTTCCACTACCGATTCCAAATTTTTTTTTGAGATCTTATTTTTTTGACCTCTAATTTCAGGAAATGGACTGGGAGCAAGCCAAATCAGAATTTTGCACATATGGGCGCTCTACTGTATATATACCCACGTGAAAAAGAACGGTGGCCACTAATAATACTGATAAACACTAATAGTGCATAAGTGTTTTCGCGGTCGAACCACTAATGAACACTTACCGTGGCAAATAAACCACTGATGACCACAAATAGTGGCAATTGAGCCACTGATGACCACAAATAGTGGCATGGAACCACTGATGACGGCAATTTTTTTTTCATCGAGGCAGGTGGTTGAGGCGCATCGATACCATTGGGCCAATTCAATAAAACACTCAATTTCTTATCCTTCACAGTATCCAAAGTTTCGTCTTCAGGTAAGTCCCACGTAGGCGACATCGATTTTGTTGCTGTAATTCTCGAACTCGCACAAAATTCAAATTTCCAGATCCATTCTGTGAAAAAAAAGCACATTCACTCTAACCTCAAAACATTTCGCTAAATCCAAAATTTTAGTCGTAACAACTATCGTTCATGCACAAACCGAATTTCCCTTTTCTTTTCTATATTGTCGGAAGCCATTTTCACTTTTGGATTCACACGACGCACAATGGCAACATTTCTCAAAAGTGGTTGCAAAAATCAATTTTGGTGTGGTGAAAATTTGCAAATCTAATGAAGCAGTTCGATAAACAAATGATCAGTGCTTAAGGATGTAAAATTTTAATTCATTTGAAAAAATGGTTCGCTTTGTAGAGCTGGTCAAAGTCGATGGTTTTTTCGAGTTTGTAATTTTTTTTTTTTTTTTTTTTTTTTTTCAAGACGTGGTTCTAATTTTTCTGCAACTTATGAAAGAAAAGTTAATTTTTTTCTATTTATGCTATAAGCGGTTTTAGTACTATCAAGTAACACTAAAATTAAATGATTTTTTTTTTTAATGTCTGAGGTTTCTGTACTTTCCTGAAACACTATTTTTACCCTTTTTTTCAACTTCGAATGGAGTTTCAAAAAAATGTTCGCAAAAGATATCTTACGGACTACTAAAACTAAATAAACTCAACAATTCTGAACACAATATAAAAATTTTAGCTGCGGGAAATTGCAGTTTTATGAGTTATAATGATTTTCATCAGGAAACCTGTGGCTCATGACGTCATTTTTCGAAAAGGCGTTGCAAAAATCAATTTCGAGTGGGTTCATTTTACAAATCTGATATTGCCATCAGATAGAAAAATATTAGGAGCTAAAGGATTTGAAAATTTGAACCCATTCGGGCAAGTGGTTTGGTTTTTACGGCCTCTCAAAGGTGAGTAAATTTTAAAGTTAGCGAAAAAGTTAAATTTTTGAGAAAAATGCTTCACATTTAGGTTGAATACTTTGGCAAATGGTTAAAAAAAAGCGATTTTTTCTTTCACTTAAAGCATTATTGGTCTTGTCTCATAAAACTGATTAGCAAAAATCTAAGTTTTTTTAATAGCTTTTATTTTTTATGAATTTTTTTTGAAGACATTACTTTTAGCGTAGTTTTTAAACTTTGGGTTGAGTTTAAAAAAAATTTTCGGTTTTTGTAAAGCTCGGCTTGCTACTGTAACGATTTGAGTAGATAAATAAACATTTTTGTTCCGTGACGTCGAAGCGGGCTCTGCACGCCTAGCTCTGCTTCAGCTTAGCTCAGGGAAAATGGGGGTGGGTGTTGCCTCTATTCACGAAATAAATGAAACATAATCAAGATAAGGTGCAGATAGGCAAAGTGTTGGGAAATCCAAAAATTCGATTCTAAACTTAGTGATTATGATGAAAAACTGAACTAGAAACTGAAACTAAAACTGAACATTCGTATCTGCACAACTATCTTATACACGCGACCTTGGTATGAAAAGAGAAGAAGAACATTGGTGTTGTTGTCTTCTTCGTCTCAACCCGCCCATCCTGTTATCGAATAAAAATGGTTAATTTCAATAACCCTTGTGAGATCTTAAGATCCTCTCCCAACCTAACCTACATAGCCTCTAGATGGTAAAATAATGAAAAATTTAGCAATTCATATTCAAAAATTTAATAAACATTAGTACAAATTAGCCACATATTTTAAAGTTAATAGCTCGTGTGAATTTCAAAATGAAAGTTACCACAGTAAGTGTTTTATAACAATACATAAATCTTAATAAATACTGCACTACTTCAATCTTAAAATGGGTGTTCTAGATATATCCTATATTCGCAATTCATTGCATTTGAAGATTGAAATAATGCTCTTATCTATTCCTTAATTCTATACAAATAATGAATTCAAAAAAAATTGCGAGTAATTTGTAAGAAAAAGTATTTAACTTATATTTACGAATCGCGTTAACCAGCGTTTACTGTACTTGTTACTAAAATCAACAAAAAAAAACTTTACTAGCATGGGCCATAGACAACGAAAGGTGAATTTACATCTTTAGGAACTAGTGTAAAATGGAATAGCAAAAGCTACTGCAGTGAGAGTGGAAATCTTATATTCACCTCTCTCTTTACTTTTCTTACGCGAAACAAGCAAACACTGATTAACACTTAGGTGGTATGATTGAATTGAAACATTGCAAATAAAACATAAACTAATTTAGAATTTCACCATATAAAACCAATTCATACCTTTAATCTCTGCTCTCTGCTGATCTCTGAAGGCCTTCGTTGATCCGCACGATGAACTGACGATTGGCACAGATGAAAGTATCTTACAAATTATTAGATGCAATGCAATTACCACATTATGAAATGGAATACACCTTTTCTATTAATGTACGTTAACCTTTCTTAGAGTAATTTTAGATTTAGATTTTTCGATTTTAAATTCATTAGATTTAAGTAAGTTATTAATATTTTAAGTATTAATTCATTTTTTTATCTGAGTAATCTCTTTAGCCAAATTAAGTTTTAATTACAATAATATTAATTATTTTTTTTTTTTTTTTTTTTTTTAGGGTATTCATATTTATCACCAATACGAAATATTCTATAAATCTAAACAACTTTATGAATGCATAATTTTTAAGTTTAAGTTAAGTTAAGTTAGATTCTAAATCGCGGTAACAATTAAGTTTAATAGGACTCTTTAGAACCAGTAAGTATTTACATTAAAATATTTTGACGAATTCTAATTTTAAGATATTTCTCTATTTTTTTACGAAGATTCAGAAGAATAGGCTAAGCGAGTCTTTATGCCCCACCGTATCAAGATGTTAATATATTCTTCTGACTTCCAATTTTTGTTTTTGAAACGAGTGATGGATAAAATTTAATTTTTAACTAATGTAATCTTTAGTTTCAAGATCATCTAAGACCATAAATTTGTGGTGATTCTTTTAACAATGAAAATCCGTGTGACTTTTGCAAATTTAAATTTGTAGACCGCCCAGACATGAAATTTAATTTGTGGACAGCTTTATCATGCATATATGTTCAGCATACAAAATGGTGACTGCTCTTGCACAGCGTGAATTTTGCTGGACGCTAAGTGTCGAAATGGATCTTATTAACACTGGAGCGACTCCTGTGGCTACGCAAGACACACAGGGCGCTCCGCTGAAACGATCAAGAGGGGAAACGATAGTTTCTAGGTTGTTCACTGAAGTAAATTCATGATGACTTACCAATGTTGGTAGAAAAGCAATGCAAATTTTCTTAAATTCCACTGCTATGAATTTGAGGTCCTCAATAACCAGTAAAATTTAGTTGCAATAGTGATGAATTTTAATCAACTTTTTAGTATAACGCGTGTCACCTTTTGGTGAAGAAAACCACGTTTTTGAAATATATGTATTTTTTTTTGAATTTTCTCACGTCCAAATTACACGTACTGCAAGCTTTTCGAGGTGATCGCCAAATGGCAGAGAAATAATTTTCTCTGAAGGTCTAAGGCTATGCATGTGCAACTTGCCAAATGACCAAATGACCGTACGGTACTCGGTTTGATCCGAATTTATAATCGGTCACACCGACTACTAAGTACTATGCCCATACCCATTTATGCGAAACTTTATTTTTACACCGATTATAATATATTTCCGAAACATTTTCAGTGTTCCCTACGGCGGTTTTCTTTTGCAAAATGTTTTCAATTAGTTATGTCAGAAGTATGAAAGCAATGTCTGAAGTTATTTATCTAGCAAATGCAAAGTTTATATGACAAAAGTGAATAATATGCATGAAATTTAATTTTGCATAAGAAATTTAAAATAGCTAAAGCTCAAATTCCATGATTTTCCATGTCGTAAATCCCACCCAAGAGTGACAATATCCTAACGAGATAAACGATAATATGCATATAATTTTATCAACCATCAGTAAAAATTTTCTTTTTCATTTGTAACTTTCAACAAAAACTCAAAGTGCCAGCTGTAGGGTATCCCAAATGCAACGGAGTTTATTTTACCAAAACGCATAGCAAAAAAATTGCATATATATATCTCAACTTTGTTGCTACATACTTTCAAGAGAAACGCAAAATACTAAACAGCGGACTGCAAACTCGAAAACGTGCGGGTCATTCGAGATGCTATAATTTAGCGAATGTCACAACCTTTTTGGGTTACGATATCCCCAACGATAAAGTTTATGTCTATGAAACAAAGGGTAGACTTTTATATCATAATTTTGACTACGAAAAATTAAATAAAATCAGCAAAGACGCTATTGAACAATATAGGCCATAATTCATCCTTCCTCACAAAACAGGTGCTAACCACGGATTACCAAAGGATAGAAACTGGAAAAGGAAGTCGAAATTTGCAATTCTAGCAAATGTTTTATTGCCTTTGAATTTTAGTATAAAATTCACCTCAAAATTTCATCATTAAGGTCTTAGGTTGGTTTTTCTAAAAATTGATAAGCTGAAGTAGACCACTATTTTCACCAGATATCTTTTGCGTGATATGTTCCAATTTCTTTACCTTGCAGGTTTTCTAGTATGTAGTAGGAGTTTCCCAATTTCTTCTTAATTTTGGCTTTTATGCCTGTTGGTGCTAGTTTAGCATTAAAGTTTTTAATCATGCTGCTTTGTGCAAAATTTCTGTGAACAACTTCCTCGCCCACGACAAAATTTCTTGGTCTTGCTCGAAGATTATAAGTTTGAGCATTTTTCTCGTAAGATTTTTTTAATTTGGATAAAATTGAATTTCGCAATATTTTGAACTCGTCTTCGCGTGCTAGTTTTGTATCATTTTCAGACACGAAATTGAGGTTCTTGAGAAGCTTGAAGTCATCTCCATGCGTTACCATATGTTGGCCGAAAACAATATAATATGGAGATTGGCCTACTGATTGGTGTATGCTCTTTCTAAGAGCGCCATTGATGCTACTTAAATAGTAGTCCCAGTCACGTTGATCCTTGCGTAGGTAAGAACGTAACGCTTCATTTATCGAACGGTTGACTCTTTCAGACGCGTTTGACTGAGGGGAGTAAACCGCTGTACATACATGGCTAACACCAAATTTTTTTAGGAATGACTCGAATTCATGGCTTTTAAACTGACTGCCATTGTCGGATACAATCACTTCAGGCACACCGAAGCAATCAAAAATTTGTGATTTAAGAAATTCAATAATATTTTTAGAGGAAAATTTACGAAGAGGACTTAAAAATGTGAATTTTGAAAAGTGATCTAGTATGATAAAGACTCCTATGTTGCCCTTCTTTGACCTAGGGAAAGGTCCAATTAAGTCGAGGTACAGCTTTTGGAAAGGTCTTGCGCTTTCTGACATCTGACCCATAGGCGGACGAAGAGATCGTGTCGGGACTTTCGATGTTTTGCATAATTCGCATGCAAGAACGTAATTTCTCACTTGTAACACAAGTCCTGGCCAATAAAAATGACGCCGGATTCGGTCAAGAGTTTTCGCGATACCACCATGTGCTGCACTTGGCGTATCGTGAGCCGCATAAATCACTTTTTCACGTAGCTCTTCAGGGACCACAAGTTTCCAACTATCAGATCGATCTGAAGAAAAATCATCACGATGATATATAAATTTTTCGCTGATTTGAAAATCTGGCAAGTTTTCTGAGTTTAATTTTTTCCTAAGAAGCTTATATTCTTCTGATTCAAAAGCTGGTGAATCTAAGTCAATTTCAGGTAACACTTCAATTTCTATAGCTCCAACTTCATTTTCTTCGTCGTCAAATGCTCGCGACAGAGCGTCTGCCACCACATTTTCAGTTCCTTTTCTATGCTCTATACTAAAATCATATCCTTGTAGTTTTAAGGCCCATCGTGCTAATTTTCCATTTAAATCCTTCTGCCTCATCAACCACCTTAAACTAGCATGGTCCGTCACTACTCGGAATTTATGTCCTTCGATATAGGGACGAAATTTTTTTATCGCCAGTACCACTGCAAGGCACTCCAACTCCGTCACGGAATAGTTTCTCTGAGCTTTATTCAATTTTTGCGACATGAACGCGATTGGGCGTTCATCGCCATTATCGTCAATTTGAGCTAAGAGACCACCAATTCCATGACGGCTGGCATCACATTGGACAATAAATTCTTTTTCATAGTTGGGATGCACTAGAAAGGGTGCTGAAGAGAGCTTGTCTTTAATGGAGTCAAAAGCACTTTGAGCCGAAGAATTCCACTCAAATTTTTTATTTTTACAAAGCAGTTCTGTCAAGGGAAAAGTTATAGAAGAATAGTCGTTGATAAAACGACGATACCAACCAATCATTCCCAAGAATTGCCGCATTTGACGAATACTTTTCGGAACAGGGTAGTCAGTAATCGCCTTAACTTTATCTGGATCCACTTTAAGACAGCCGTAACCCACCACAAAACCAAGATATTTTACTTCTTTTAAGCCAAAACTGCTCTTCTTCACGTTAATCGTTAGACCTGCTTTACGCAACTGTGACGCAACCTCTAGCAAATGAACAAGATGTTCTTTAAAAGACGATGACACCACCAATAGATCGTCTAAATAAACGAAAACATGGGTTTTTAAATTATATGGAATCACCTTGTCCATGAGCCTGCACATGGTCTGAGGTGCGTTACACAGCCCGAATGGCATGCGTGTAAATTGGTAAAGCGGTCTATTTGGAATAGTAAATGCAGTTTTTTGGCGTGAAGAAGAATCGAGTTTGATCTGCCAAAAGGCATCCTTTAAGTCAATTTTTGAAATTATCTGCACAGGGGGTAATCGAGCAATCAGGCCGTCTAAGTTTGGAATAGGGTACGCGTCTTTTATCGTAACTTCATTAAGCTTACGTGTGTCTAGACAAAAGCGGACCTTATCTGGTTTAACAATTAACACTGCAGGCGAAGACCAGGGAGAACTTTCAGCCTCTTCAATAACTCCCATGTTGAGCATCCTATCGATTTCTTGGCAAAGCAACTTCTCTCTGGCGGGAGATATTGGATAATATCTTTGCTTTATAGGAGCCGCCCTTTCAGTATCGATAGTGTGCTCAATCATGGTTGTTAATCCAAGACCATCAGTCTCAAAAGATGGGAAAACCGCAATGGTTGCATCTAATTTTTTCTGCTGATCTGCAGTAAAATATAATTTATCAGAAGATTCTGCCTCGACGACTTCGCTAACATAATTATCAAAACTAATTTTTAACCCAAATACCTTCCAAAAATCGACACCACAGATAACATCTTGTTTTATGGAAGGAACAATGAGAAACTCAAAGTTTTTAGTAATTTGATCATATAACACTGAAATCTCAATCGAACCTACGACCTGCTGTTTTTGTCCATCGGCAGTTTTAACGTTATTTAAAAATTTACAATATTTGTGATCTGATATTATGGCCTGTGCCAAGCTTCCACCAACACAACTTTTGTTGGCTCCACTATCTAAAAGAGCAAAATAATTTTGATCGAAAATGTTGAGCTTAGCGTATGGTCGATTATCCGATTGTTGAAACGCAACACAAGAAAGAACACATTTCCGTAGAGACTTCTTACGTTGCCAAAATTTACGTAAACGAAGTGTCGAGCGTAAATGTGACTTTGATGGTTGTGAAAAAATTTTTGCACGAGCCTCTTGATATTCAAGAAGGCGTACATGAAATGGTTTAAATTGAAGAAAATGGTTATTGGGCTGCAAAGAATTTGCAAAATTTTGTTGATGATCACTATCATTTTTTAAAATCGTTATTCTATTTACATCCGAGGACGCATCGGCGGACGTCCGTTTTTCCGCTGTCGAACATCCGCTAAGAAGTTTTCCGCCTTAGGGGAACATTTGGGACAAGTAGGTTTATAAATATCTACTGCCCCACATCCATAACAAAATATGCGCCGCGGTTGAAGGCATTCCTGGTAACCGTGACCATCTTCTTCACAGTTCCAACATTTCAAAGGGGATTTGCTTATCGCATTGATTTCGACATCATCATTAGAAACATTTTCTGCATGAGTCGAACAATTTTCTAAAGAATCTGGTTCGTGGTAAATTTCTGAAACGTGTTTCCGTGAAGCAAATTGTCGTGGAAAAGAAGTGAACTGAATATCCTTCAGAAATTTTTCATGCTTATAAACTTCGCGCCTTAGATCCGAAATGCTATTAAAATTAAAATGCAGTAGCTCGTGGCGTAAGCCTGGCTTTAAATTTCGAATTATTGTTTCTACCAGTTCATTCTCGCTCATAGGAACCCTTAGACGATCACACATACCTACTACTTCGTCTAAATAGACATCGAAAGATTCTGAACTTTTTTGCTTTCGTTTACGAATGTCGTCTTTTATATCGAAATCGGTCGTAAAGTGTTTGTATTGCCTACGTAATGCTTCGCATAACTCAAACCAGTCTATATTATCCTCTTGCCGATGATAGCGCCAAAACCATTGCTTGGCCTTACCCTCGAAAAGGGAATGCACATGTTGGCAAAGGACGTTAAAGTTACCGTTTAGGTGAACTGACGTTAACATATTTATTCTATAAATGAATTCGTCCACGCTAATATCATCTGACGAGCCATTAAATTGTATGTGCCAATTGTAAATTATTTTCGAAATGCGTTCGTTGGACATGGAAAGTCGATCAGAAGCAGCAAAAGAACGATTTGGCCGGTGTGATTCGTTTGGTTGGTCATTAGGTTGATAAATTCTGGGAGGAACATTTCGTTCAAATGAGAGAGGATCCTCTTGAGGAGTATTGGCTGGTACCGGACGTGAATTTGCGTTCAAATTTAAATTTCTGAATAAGGTTTGCAACTCGTTAGAAATAGTTGAAGCAACTTCATTGCGAAAACTATGCAAAGAGTTTGAAATAAGTTCGTGAACTCTATCTTCACTAATCTGGTTTTGATGTAAACGTCCAGGTGAATCATTGCGCCTCGGACGTGGACTTTGGTGTGGAAATCCTTGAGTTTGATGGCTTGCAGCACTCGAAGCTTGCATACGAGCATACATTCGAGTCTGAGGTCGGTCACGCGAAATTGCACCACCTCTACTCCGATTTGCACCGCTAGATTGAACTGGCATATTAAGGTCTGTAACCCGAATATCTGTCAATTCGGATGTATTACAAAATTGTCTACAAACGGGACAAGTGGAATTATTTTCCAACCATGTGCTAAGGCAAATGCTGTGGAACTTGTGTCTACATGGAGTTTCTACTTTATTACCATCGCTCCCTAGTATCTCACTGCAAATGGGACACAGAGTCTCATTAGCAGAAGCTTCTGCTACTTGACTGGGAATATCTTCTGAACTGCGAGTGACTGGCATTATCATTTAGACGTACCGAAGCGAACTATTGAGTAACCCCGATAAACTGAATTTCAACGATAAAATTTTTCGAGAAAACGTAAAATGTAAGAGTACAAAATTTTTGTACGTACTTAAAATTTCCGTCAAACGTAAATTTCAAGATCGATATATAAAAAGAAAAGTGTTTAATATACAAGAGAAAATTTATTTTACCATCATTTGAGGACTTAATTGTAGGTAATCTAGGAGGACACAAAATTAACATACCAAGATCACTGTAAGTTGTGTGGACATAGAAGTTAAACCAAAAAAACTATAAAGGGAAAATTAAATTAGAAATTGGTCAAAATTTTTAACGAGTTTATAACCGTAAATCTACAGATACAATACAATCTCAAAGTAAAAAAACTTAAGAGCCAATTCCAAAAAAAAAAGTAGAAAAACATTAGAACGTTGCTGTATTTCGTACATGACCAAATAGGCACTAGTCATGCAGATTCAAAAAAAACAAGCAGTACTAAGTTTTAAACAAAATAAACCGGAAAATCATTTGTATACGATAATAAGTATTCTTTCGGTCAGAATCCGAGCTAGCCAGACCTCTGCATTTCCAAAAAGAAAAGCTAATCGAGATAAATTTACTAAATGTTTTTAAAGGAGAACAAAGAGAAAAAAAAAAAAATATTATATTACTTAAAGGAATTTTGGACGAGGGAAAAGGAAAATATGATGGGATATTAAGCAATGGGGCGAGAATAGTAGTTTTCCAGGTGTTGGAAAAATTTTTTTTTAAAAGCGATATCCTATGCCCCACGTTGGGCGCCATTAATTATGTAACGATTTGAGTAGATAAATAAACATTTTTGTTCCGTGACGTCGAAGCGGGCTCTGCACGCCTAGCTCTGCTTCAGCTTAGCTCAGGGAAAATGGGGGTGGGTGTTGCCTCTATTCACGAAATAAATGAAACATAATCAAGATAAGGTGCAGATAGGCAAAGTGTTGGGAAATCCAAAAATTCGATTCTAAACTTAGTGATTATGATGAAAAACTGAACTAGAAACTGAAACTAAAACTGAACATTCGTATCTGCACAACTATCTTATACACGCGACCTTGGTATGAAAAGAGAAGAAGAACATTGGTGTTGTTGTCTTCTTCGTCTCAACCCGCCCATCCTGTTATCGAATAAAAATGGTTAATTTCAATAACCCTTGTGAGATCTTAAGATCCTCTCCCAACCTAACCTACATAGCCTCTAGATGGTAAAATAATGAAAAATTTAGCAATTCATATTCAAAAATTTAATAAACATTAGTACAAATTAGCCACATATTTTAAAGTTAATAGCTCGTGTGAATTTCAAAATGAAAGTTACCACAGTAAGTGTTTTATAACAATACATAAATCTTAATAAATACTGCACTACTTCAATCTTAAAATGGGTGTTCTAGATATATCCTATATTCGCAATTCATTGCATTTGAAGATTGAAATAATGCTCTTATCTATTCCTTAATTCTATACAAATAATGAATTCAAAAAAAATTGCGAGTAATTTGTAAGAAAAAGTATTTAACTTATATTTACGAATCGCGTTAACCAGCGTTTACTGTACTTGTTACTAAAATCAACAAAAAAAAACTTTACTAGCATGGGCCATAGACAACGAAAGGTGAATTTACATCTTTAGGAACTAGTGTAAAATGGAATAGCAAAAGCTACTGCAGTGAGAGTGGAAATCTTATATTCACCTCTCTCTTTACTTTTCTTACGCGAAACAAGCAAACACTGATTAACACTTAGGTGGTATGATTGAATTGAAACATTGCAAATAAAACATAAACTAATTTAGAATTTCACCATATAAAACCAATTCATACCTTTAATCTCTGCTCTCTGCTGATCTCTGAAGGCCTTCGTTGATCCGCACGATGAACTGACGATTGGCACAGATGAAAGTATCTTACAAATTATTAGATGCAATGCAATTACCACATTATGAAATGGAATACACCTTTTCTATTAATGTACGTTAACCTTTCTTAGAGTAATTTTAGATTTAGATTTTTCGATTTTAAATTCATTAGATTTAAGTAAGTTATTAATATTTTAAGTATTAATTCATTTTTTTATCTGAGTAATCTCTTTAGCCAAATTAAGTTTTAATTACAATAATATTAATTATGATTCTAAGATTAATTTATTTTTTTTTTTTTTTTTTTTTTAGGGTATTCATATTTATCACCAATACGAAATATTCTATAAATCTAAACAACTTTATGAATGCATAATTTTTAAGTTTAAGTTAAGTTAGATTCTAAATCGCGGTAACAATTAAGTTTAATAGGACTCTTTAGAACCAGTAAGTATTTACATTAAAATATTTTGACGAATTCTAATTTTAAGATATTTCTCTATTTTTTTACGAAGATTCAGAAGAATAGGCTAAGCGAGTCTTTATGCCCCACCGTATCAAGATGTTAATATATTCTCTGACTTCCAATTTTTGTTTTTGAAACGAGTGATGGATAAAATTTAATTTTTAACTAATGTAATCTTTAGTTTCAAGATCATCTAAGACCATAAATTTGTGGTGATTCTTTTAACAATGAAAATCCGTGTGACTTTTGCAAATTTAAATTTGTAGACCGCCTTGACATGAAATTTAATTTGTGGACAGCTTTATCATGCATATATGTTCAGCATACAAAATGGTGACTGCTCTTGCACAGCGTGAATTTTGCTGGACGCTAAGTGTCGAAATGGATCTTATTAACACTGGAGCGACTCCTGTGGCTACGCAAGACACACAGGGCGCTCCGCTGAAACGATCAAGAGGGGAAACGATAGTTTCTAGGTTGTTCACTGAAGTAAATTCATGATGACTTACCAATGTTGGTAGAAAAGCAATGCAAATTTTCTTAAATTCCACTGCTATGAATTTGAGGTCCTCAATAACCAGTAAAATTTAGTTGCAATAGTGATGAATTTTAATCAACTTTTTAGTATAACGCGTGTCACCTTTTGGTGAAGAAAACCACGTTTTTGAAATATATGTATTTTTTTTTGAATTTTCTCACGTCCAAATTACACGTACTGCAAGCTTTTCGAGGTGATCGCCAAATGGCAGAGAAATAATTTTCTCTGAAGGTCTAAGGCTATGCATGTGCAACTTGCCAAATGACCAAATGACCGTACGGTACTCGGTTTGATCCGAATTTATAATCGGTCACACCGACTACTAAGTACTATGCCCATACCCATTTATGCGAAACTTTATTTTTACACCGATTATAATATATTTCCGAAACATTTTCAGTGTTCCCTACGGCGGTTTTCTTTTGCAAAATGTTTTCAATTAGTTATGTCAGAAGTATGAAAGCAATGTCTGAAGTTATTTATCTAGCAAATGCAAAGTTTATATGACAAAAGTGAATAATATGCATGAAATTTAATTTTGCATAAGAAATTTAAAATAGCTAAAGCTCAAATTCCATGATTTTCCATGTCGTAAATCCCACCCAAGAGTGACAATATCCTAACGAGATAAACGATAATATGCATATAATTTTATCAACCATCAGTAAAAATTTTCTTTTTCATTTGTAACTTTCAACAAAAACTCAAAGTGCCAGCTGTAGGGTATCCCAAATGCAACGGAGTTTATTTTACCAAAACGCATAGCAAAAAAATTGCATATATATATCTCAACTTGGTTGCTACATACTTTCAAGAGAAACGCAAAATACTAAACAGCGGACTGCAAACTCGAAAACGTGCGGGTCATTCGAGATGCTATAATTTAGCGAATGTCACAACCTTTTTGGGTTACGATATCCCCAACGATAAAGTTTATGTCTATGAAACAAAGGGTAGACTTTTATATCATAATTTTGACTACGAAAAATTAAATAAAATCAGCAAAGACGCTATTGAACAATATAGGCCATAATTCATCCTTCCTCACACTACACAACTAATTGGTGTTTATCTCTAAGCTTGTGTTCCAAAAACTGTATGGTTTTACTTACAACCCTTTGTGTAAGAGCAACTTTTATGGCGAAACCTATGGATGAAAAAGCTAATTTCACGAAGTTTTAAGTACAAAACTTTATATTTTTAATTTTGTTTTTGTCGATTACAGCGCCATCTAGGATGGATAAGAAAAAATTTTTTGGACAAAATTTTCTTATTTTTTTACAAAAAATCCGAATCTGCAATAAAAATTGGGGGTTTCTATATAAAATTTTGTTTTTTTTCCCCCGCCGCACCCCCGTCGGAGGGTGAGAGGGGGTCAAGATTCATATCGTTGAATAGATCTTTAAAAATTATTGGACACGTGTTTTTTTGTTTTTAGATTTAACATCCAATTTCTCAAATATTTGACCGTTCCGGGATTTTCCTAACGATATGTATGTAATTTACAGAAAATCGGATTTCAACAAAACATTACTTTTCACCCTGCAATGCTATCTAAATGAAATTTAAAATAACCATAGCTATGAGAATTTTCTATCCATAACCGAAAACAGAATTAAAATATCTTAAATGGTTCAGAAGTTATGATTTTTGCAACGAGGAATGCCAAATGTCGCCACTGTGCGACGGGAAATTGCACGTAAATTAATATGTACTATTATATCCGCACATCGATTATTGATCCCACATGTGATCGGACTATCGAACGATTGCGCATGTGCAGACTTATCACGTCAGCACTTTCGCTGGTACTGTATATCTGTCTCTGTATTTCCTTATGAACACAACAAGGATAGACATACTCAGCACTGCGAAAAAAAGCGCCCCTGTGGAATTTTTTTCTCATATTTGTTGGATTAAAATTATTTTACTTTTAAAAACTGACCAACAAAATTATGTCACTTGAAAATATTAATATATAAGTGAATATATTATTAATATTAATATATAAGCGAGTGTAAGTAAACATCAATGGTGCACTGTAGTGGTTTATTAGTGGTAAGTAAGTGGTCATAAGTGGCGTATTAGTGGTATGTTAGTGGTCATTAGTGTTTATAGATGTGCATTAGTGGCGCATTAGTGGTTATCAGTATTCATCAGTGGTGCATTAGTGGTTATTAGTGGCCACCGTTCTTTTTCACGCGGGTATATTTACTTAAAATTGAACTTTTCGAAGATTTAATATAAACATATATATATTATATATACTTTATACATTTTTAATATATATATACACAAATACATATGCATATATACATTTCTTCTGTATGCGGAAGTGAAAAATGTGTGTGTAAATGAAAAAAAAAGCATAACTTTGCAAAAGGAACAGATAGGATTTTGAATCCAACGAATTTTTCATCAGGAATCAATAATATATCGACGTACGTATTCAGTTTCCTTTGAGATTAAACTCGCACCTGTTACTTATTGAGGCCCAGTGTGAGGTAGCAAAGCTGAAATTCTGTAAGAGCAGATCGAAATCTATAAAATAACTCATTTGCAAAAATCCCGCAAAACTTTCCAGGTAACATCATTTTATTCTCCCAAATGATTGTAGTATTAGAGAAATTCAAAAAAATTTTAAAGAATTTTCTGTTTTTTTATTGCTATCTTTGAACAATTTTCGAAAATAAATAAATGAAATAGACTACCTGGCTAAGAATGCCATTATTTAAAAATTACACATTTTCCCAATTAGTATAAAAAGGATTACATTCAACCTGATACAATATAGTTGATTGTTAACTTTAGAAGTGCGAAAGGCTTTGTATGGTAAAATCATGGCAGAAATTACATCAAACCTGAAGAAAACAAGTGAACAACAGTTTCAAAAATTGGTGAATCTGATGAAGAAGAATCCACTTGGCAACTTTGGGTCAAGTAAGGCTAAGAATAAAGAAATGTGGAACAAATTTGCAGCTGAGCTAAATTCCTTAAGAACTCCGATTCGTGATGGAAGCGCTTGGAATAAGATGTGGCTAGATTACAAATTGAGACAGAAGAAATAGATTGCTTTAAATAGAAAAGAGACAGTTGCTACTGGTGGTGAGCCATACACTCATTTATCACTTTCGCCACTATAGCAAGCTGGAGATTCACTTTTGAGCCTTCATCGTTTAGTTTACAAATCTGGGATCTGTTTTGGCTTGAACAGACCTCATCATCAGCAGCAATTGAAGATGAAACTAAAGAGGTTATTCAAAATGAAGCAGCAATTGAAACTGAAGCGATAAACCAAAATAAAAATCTATTAGTGAACCTGAAGCAGGTTTCAATGGAGCAGGTGCAACACCTGGAAGAAGAGTTCGACCATCTGCGATGACTGTAAATGTTAGAAAAAAAAAAAGATTGGAGCTTTTAAATAAACAAACAGCAGCTCAAGAAAACACCCTTGCAATTGCAAAGAAGATAGAGGTACATCTTTATGACATCGCAAGATACAAATGAAAAGGCTACGAACTTGAAACCCTCAAAGAAAAACGCAAAATCCAAGAAGCCCGACACAAAATGCAAAGGCACAAAGAAAACTTAGAGCTTAAACTACGTGAAATAGAAATTAAAGAAATAAAACATAAAAATAAGTAGATTATAACTTCTGTATTTTTCATTAATTAATTTATGAACTAAGTAATAAACATGGATTTAATTTAAACAAACATCAATTTTTTATATGAATGATTTCCCCAGTTTCCTATTGGTAATTTCTGAATTTGCGACTTGGTACCCTTGATTCTAGATATTTCAAACTTCAAGATTGACGTTTTAGCTTCAAATTCTGAATTGGCAGCCTTGGCGTTTGGCGAATCGAATAGACCTTTTTACATTAACAATCTAGCCATCAATATACCAATGATGCCAAGTTCACTTTTTTTCATCAATCTGAGAATGTATGCAGATTGATGAGAAACTGATAATGTAAACACTCATCAATCTGTATTGACAATCTGATTGTCGAAAAACAAAATTTTTTGACTTTCTGCTGTATTGATGACTTTATTGATGAGTAGGTTGACTGTGTAAACGCAATGAAAATTTTTCAGTACACTTTTAGTCAGTTAAGAAAAGATTTCAACGGGTGCACAACGTGCGGCAATGAAAATGGTTTGCAAATTTGATTTGTTTTTACTCAAAAACAAATAGTTCAATGATTTTGGTTTTTGCTGAAGCTTAATGGGAGCTTGAAGAGAACCTCTTAATTTTATGACTGGAACAAAATCATTTTACTGAAACCTGATTGTTATTGTTTTTATCAAATACTCTTATTTTTAATTTAAAAAAAGGTTTCAATAAAAAAAATTTTAATAAATGGCCAAAACCCATTTTTTTTGGTGATAAAGTGGGTTTGAAAATGACAAATTGTTGCTGTGGACCCATTTAAATAAATTTATGGTGTATATTTTTATGTTTCCACTATTTTTAATGAATTTATTTCTGTTATTTCCATCAGCATATTAATTTCTATCATAAAAATTGTATCCGCTGTTGCTTTGTTTCCTCTTTGGCGTACAAAGCACCAGATTGATGGCTACACAGTTAATGTAAAAGGGGCTAATATTCGTGAACCATCTTACGGAAATGCAGCCGACTCTGCAAATCAGCCGAGTCGACAAACTCAAGAAAATGGTTATAATAGCCGTGTTTTTTTTTTTGACGCGTATATACAATCGTATATACAATATAATTTTCAAATTGCGATAACTTATGATCGGTGAGTCGTACGATAAAAAGTCCAAGGGTCTTTTTCAGGGAGAACCACATGCTCTACAAATAATTTTAATCTCTTGTAAAAAAAAAAAATAATTATTTAGAAGTTATTTAAAAAAGTGATTTTTTGCCGTTTATCGGCGCTTAACCAGTTTTTATAGAATAACTGCTAAAAGATTAATCTTTTTAAATATCGCTACGATTTTTTATTAAAAAAATATTTTAATATCAAACTATATTTATTCAATTCCAATTCTACACTCCAAATTTCTGATCGATCTAAATAACAAGTTTTGCTTTTTTTATGATAAATAAATTAAACAATTGATAAGTGAAAAAGTGAACAGGTATTTGGTAGTATTGTAACATCTCTCTTTGTTTTTAAGAAGCCTGGAAACGAATTGGAGACGTTCTCTTCCTATCGGATCTTCGAGTAGTAATGTTATTGTTATTATTGAAATTAATGTCATCAGCCGTAGAATCATCAGGTTTACATTTGATGAATCGTTTCCGAAGCTGATTTGAATTCGATCTTATTATAAACTACTTTTCCAACTTTTTCAATGATTTCACCTGGCACCCATAACATTTTGTTTTGCTTATAAATTTTGGCGTAAACTTTATCACCGCAGGTATATTCATGCGGCAAAGCTCCATTTTCTTATTAAAAGCTTGTTCCTTTGAAATGTTCCTTTCTGTAGCAGGTAAATCTTTGAATTTGATAAGATAATAATAATAATCGAGTTTAGCTACTGCAGCTAATAGCCTTCTTAGCCAATTAGCAAAAAAAGGCTATAAATTAAATTTTTAGCTTTTTATAAAAATTTCTGAAAAAAGGGATAAAAACCATGCAAGTTAATATTATGTTTTGTTTCATATCCCGTAGCTTTATCACACTTTCACAACATACCGCTCTAGCATATATGTACATGAACATGAAAGAGTATTTTCATACACTTTCATATAAATATTCATATAAATCAAAGATGGGATGTCTGAAAAAATTTAACCCTGCATGCTATTTGGCTCGGACAATACACTAACAAAAAACATGCATTACGCAAAATATGACAAAAAAATCGTTCTAAGTTATGACAAAGACAACTAACTACAGTTATTTTTCAATCTAAGTTTGAGTTGACCTTTTGACAAGTTAATATTATAAAATTCACAATTATTGACAAGGGTTGTCATTCGATTAAAAGGAGCTGAAAACATATACTTAATTAGTTCTGCTAACCGGCTGATAAAATAATTGCGGAGAATTACGATCGCTTCTCCGATTTACATTGAAAAAAATATAGTTTAAAAGCTCTGGAGCAGCAAGGGACCCAGTGATAAGTTGGTGCAAATAAAGAATATCTGCATTATCTCTGCGTTCCCGTAGAGACTGCATTTTAAGTAGCTTCAAACGATCCTCATAAGGAGGAAGATTTAAAGAATCAACCCAATTTAGGCCATTCAGAGCAAATCGAATAAAATTGTTTTGGATTCTTTCGATTCTATCAATATGAACATTATAAAATGGTGACCAAACTTGACTAGCGTACTCCAAGTGAGGTCGCACAAACGTATTATATAAAGTTATCGTTACTAATGAATTATTAAATTCCTTGGCCCACCTTTTTATTAAGCCAAGCAGAGAAGCTGCTTTCTTACATATTTGATTTATATGTTCATTAAATGTTATTTTGTCATCAAAATAGACACCTAGATCTTTAACAAAATACAAACGACAAATGTTTTTGTCTTTCAATACATAATCATATTTTATATTGTTTTTCTTCCTAGAAAACGTTATTGTTTGGCATTTATCTGGATTTAGATGCAAGTTATTTTTAAGGCACCAAATTTCGAATGATTTCAAATCAGACTGAAGCATAACAGTATCATGATTTTCCCTCACTGACTTGAAAATTTTCATATCATCCGCGTAAACTAGCAAGTTAGAGTTTTTAATTATATGGGTTACATCATTTATAGCCAAGATAAATAGTAACGGTCCTAGGTGACTACCTTGTGGGACACCTGAAGTCGCCGTAAAAGAAGAAGATAAGACTTTACGAAATCTTACTTGATATGGTCGATTTAATAAATAAGATTCAATCCAGCCAATGAAGATGGAAGGAAATCCAAGTTTTTTTAGTTTAAACATAATCAAACTATGTGGTAGCTTATCGAATGCTTTACTAAAGTCTGTGTAGACGCAGTCAACTTGGCAGCCAGAGTCTAGTGAACTCAAAGCAAAAGAAGAAAAGTTAAGAAGGTTCGAGGCTGTAGATCTGCCATTAACAAATCCATGCTGACGTGTTGAAATGATTTCACCGCAGTAGACCTTGACTTGATCATATATAACCTTTTCAAAAAGTTTAGGAATTACCGATAACTTAGCTATTGGTCGATAGTTGGACACATCACTTTTACATCCCTTTTTAAATATTGGACTTATAAACTATTCTTTCCATTGTTTAGGAAAATAGCTATCATTTAAAGATTTATTAAATAAAAAACTGAGCAACTGGCTCAGAATTGAGCTACAATTAACAAGTACTATGGCAGGTATGCCATCAGGTCCTGGGCAAGAACTATCTTCAACAGATAAAATATATTTCGATATAAGCTCAGGTGAAAAAGAAAGCTCAGTCATTGAAACTATTGGATCATTATCCATGAATTCGAAGTAAGTTGCATCAGGAGAAAATTGATCTGTTGAAAATGATTTTTTGAACAAATCGGCAAACAACTCAGCAATAATTTTAGAGTTATTTGTATACCCTTCCGATGTCTTGAATTCAGACGGAAGCCCGTCCGATTTTTTTTTAGAATTAATAAAACCCCAAAAGTTTTTGGGGTCTTGTAAAATATTCAACTTCATTTTATTCATATAATCATAATAGGCTGAAGCTGATTTCATTTTAAATTCCTGAAACAAACGATCGTATGTCTCAAGGTCATTTTGATTTTGACTGCTGACGTATTTTTTCCAAGCTCTATTTCGACAATTTCGTATATTTTTCAACTCTTTCGAATACCAGGGGTATGACGAATTATCGAGTTTTTTTATAGTACGTGGTACCGACAATGATATTGCTGTAGATATTTCACTGTAGAAAAAGTTAATACAGGTATCTAGACAATTGTCATTGAAAACATGAAGCATATTGTTAAGCTTGTTTTCCAAAATAGCATTCAGCTTCACAAAGTCAGCTTTTTTAAAATTATATTCATAAATTTTAGTCGGTGAATTTGAATCAAGTAAGTTATTATTGTCGATTTGAAATAAAATACACAATGGAGGATGATATGCATCAACCACAGATAGGGCATGGAAAGCATTGTCGACTACGATATTGTTACTATCAGTAGCCAAAACTAAGTCAAGTTGTCGCCCATGACAATTTGTTATTCAACTAACTTGTTGTAAATTGGTTAAAATTTCATCAACAAAAATATGTTGTTGTCGAGTTGTGGGATTAAACGCATACTAATATGCGTCATCCTCAGATAAAGTCCATTTAAGGCCAGGTAAATTAAAATCACCCAACAATAAAATTTCGTCGTTATCGCTGAGTTCACTGATGATAGTATCTACGGACTGTGACAGATTGTCATAGACTTCAGTACTACTATCAAGAGGTATATAAGCGTTTTAAAAGTATAAGAGAGATTTTCTTAGTAAAACTTTAACGCAGATAACCTCCAAATCAGACGCACAAGGTATTTCGAACAGTGAACTAGTCAAATAATTTTTAATAGCTATTAGTACACCTCCACCAACGGAGGAGAAATCATCCTTATATCTCTCCCTTCTAAAAACATTGAAAGTATGGTCAAACAGTTCTGAACTAAGTATATTTTTATTTAACCAAGTCTCAGTAAAAACAATAATGTCATCAGAAAAATTCTGAGTTTCTAAAAAAACTTCATGCGTCTTAGACCGTAGACCCCTTACGTTTTGATAATAAAGGGACAATCTACTTAGTTTTTTGGAATGCAACGCTGAGTAATTTTGGAATTCTTATTATTGTGCTTGGGCTTAAACTCAGATATATATATATTATCAACCCATAGGCTCGAATTGATAATTGCATCGAAATTGTACGAAGCCACTGTAATAGTAAATGAACCATGCGTTGGTTTATTACCAATTTTTTTACAAGATATAAAGGCATCGGAAGGAATTATATTATTTTGGCTTATAAAATCTTTAACATTGTAAGTTGTTGTGTCGGGATGCAAGCGCGAAATGAAAATTGTCCTTGGTTTAGGTAAAGTCCTCAAGGAAATAGGAGGATCAGCGCTAACAATCGCGTTTATGGCTAGCACAGGCTGAGATTCTAATGGGCTATCATTAGTGGAAGAAATTAATTGAATATTGCATGAAGTGAGGACTTGATTACTAGGCTGAGCTTTTGAATTATTGGCTTCGTCACCACTCGCAATAATTAAATTTTTGCGAACTTTCCTTCTTGCATTATTTCTTTTTCTTTTTTAAAGGAATGGGAGATTTGGGAGAAGAGGTCAGTGAAACCCCGGGTGCTTCATTCATAACTTCATTGAAAGCCACAGTTTCATTAATAACTGTCTCATTTATGGTTACATCCGTAGAAGGAGTAACATCATGATAGTTGGAAATAATATCTTTGAATTTTGAATTCAAATCGTTCAAATTTTCCGCAAATATCATAATCTTTTTGAAAAAAGACGAGGGAGAAGTTGCTCGACAAGAAACACAGTACCACTGAAGCCCTGAACGCGGGGAATTAATCACATCAGTTATAGAATTAGAAAAACCCACGCAAGATGCATGAAACATCTGTTCGCATGGACCTGAGCAAGGAAACATTGCATGTAAAATGTTATGGTTTTGACATTTTACACCCAGTGAACATTCTACGAGATTATCCGAAGAGAAATAATACATTGAGAAAGAAAAAAAATAATTTTTAAAAAGATATAAAAACTATAAAAATTTTTTGAACCGCTGGGCTAAAAGCGGTTAAGAACTGGAGAAAAACAAAATATGTATGTATGTTAATTGTTCGGATATCAATTTATCAAAACTGTAATTTTAGTATTCTTTTTAATTTAATTATTTTAGACTCTTGTTAAAACACACGAAAAAAATTAGTCCATCAACCGGCAAACAAAATAATAGTTTTTTATTTTTTATTTTTTTTGTTTTCTACAAAGCATTAACATACATATGCACATACATAATGCATGCAAAGTAAAATGTTGAACAGAAACAACAACAACACTGTTGATGAACTTCGCGAAGCACAAAAAGAAATGCAAAACAAGACGAAAATGCGCGCAATTACTTTGCAATTGTTATTGCTTTGTTAATTCGGTATTAAAAACAAAACACATTTAATATAAAAAAACTAAACGAAAATATACATCAAATTAGTTTGAAACATAAATTAGTATTAAAAGCAATTAAAAACACTAGTTGTTATAATAACAAATATTAAGATTAAATAGTTTAAAATTAAATGCAAAAAAACACAACCAACACCGACTATGTGACGAGATCAACTGAAAGATCTAATGGAGTTGTCAATTTTCTACCTATAAAATACTCAGATGGTGATTTGCCATCTAATGTGTTTGTATTTGGGGTGGAGCGGTATTGTGCTAGAAAAATGAGAAGATTCGTCATGTCGTCTTTAGAACATTCTCCATAAGCTTTTGTCAAGGCTCTTTTAATGGTATCGACAAAGCGTTCTGCCTGTCCATTTGACTGAGGATGATGTGAAGGACTAAATATATGAAAATTCCTCTCTCCTCACAAAATCGTTTGAAAGTTGAACTGATAAATTGTGTTCCATTATCAGGAACAATTGTTTTTGGTTGATCATATCTGCATAAAAATTCATGTAAATGATTAATTATTGTGTGTGACGAAATTGAAGTTATTTGAGCTACTTCAGGCCATTTTGAAAAAGCATCAACCATTATAAAGTAGTAATAGCCACGAATAGGTCCGGCGATATCAATATGAATCCTCTCTAAAGGTTCCAAGAGCTTAGTGTAGTTTTCATTGGTGATATTGCAACAGCAGTACAATTTTCACACTGTCTGGCAAAATTCTTGATGTCTTCATCGATTTGAGGCCAATATACATATGATCTGGCAATGGATTTCATCCTTTCAATGTGTAGTTGTTTTAGGATTTTTCTCTGAAGTTTGATAATACTGAGTATTTGAGGCAACAAGCGTTTTTGATGCCTATTTTTTGCGAAATAAAAACGAGACGAATTTTCGATAAACTTTATAAAATTTTATTTAATCTAACCAAGTGTTGATTTTGCAATATACGATTTAGTTAATTAAACAATTACTTCACTAAGCAAGAACGAATTTTAACTTATTTAAGCAAGAGCCGAAGAATAACTGAATTGAACTTATTATATACCAAGTGGCAAAGACAAATTATGGCAAACAACTATTACATTCCAGTGATCTAACTGTTAAAAATTGAGATGAACTTTTATAGGAAATGAATAGCCTTGCCATGTATTAAATTTAAATTCAAAAATAAGAAAATTAAATTCATAAAAAATGCAATATAAAAATACAAAAATGTTTATGACAGCTGCTCAGAACATCCTGCCCCCTTTGGAAGGTTCAAGCTTCCAACAACGTCATGATCAATTGGCAGAACGCAAATTTTTTGAACTGCTCTCTTAGTGATACCATTTCTCGTTCGCAAGACGACAACCCGGACAACACCATCTTCACCGTTGATAGGTTCAACAACTCTAGCCATCTGCCATTTCAGTGGTGGCAAATTTTCATCTTTTAGCAGCACCATTGTACCAGCTTGAATATTTTCTGTTGATGCTCTCCATTTGTTACGCTGTTGCAAAAGGCTTAAATATTCAGAGCTTCATTTTCGCCAGAAAGTTTGTTGAAGATAGCAAACGCGCTGCCAGCGCCCAAGAGTGTTCACATTAAGGCTCGTAACATCGGGTTCAACGACTGCTGTTAGAGGTGCACCAATCAGTGCGCTGGTGTCAAAATGTCGAGATCGTCTGGATGCTATGTAAGTGGACAAATAGGACGAGAATTAATTATTGCTGCAATTTGACAAGCTAAGGTTCTGAGCTCCTCAAAAGACAACAAAGCAGATCCAACAGTTCGATACAAGTGATATTTGATTTCTTTGACTGAGGACCCCCAGAGCCCTCCAAAATGAAGGGATCGAGGGGGTATAAATTTCCAATCGGAACCATCGCTGAGACACTGCTGTTTTAGCAGCTCCTGATGAGACTCATTTGAAAACAGCTTCGCCAATTCAGACAACTCATTTTTAGCACCTACGAAATTTGTTGCATTGTCTGACCAAATCACCTTGGGTTTCCCTCGAGTACAGATAAATCTTGTTAAAGCTGCTAAAAACGAAGCCGTCGACAGGTCCTTTACCAATTCCAAATGTACCGCCTTGGTAGCGAAGCAGATGAACAGACAGATGTAAGATTTTATAGGTCCCTTGTTGCGAGTTTCAACTCGGTAAGAGAAAGGTCCGCAGAAATCAATGCCAGTGATCAAAAATGTACGACTGGACTGAACTCGCTCTGATGGCAGCTGTCCCATTATGTGCTGTGCAATTTTTGGTCTAACATCTAAACATCGTACGCATTTATAAACCACACGACAAACAGTTTTACGTCCTCCAACAGGCCAATATTTAAGTCGAATCGATCCAAGTAACGCTTGTGGTCCTGCGTGCAGAAGTTTTTTGTGGTAAAATTCGATTATGGCATAAGAAAGCGGGTGCCCCTTGGGCAAAATAATTGGGTGACTAGATTCAAAACCAAGCGAAGAGTTTTCAAGGCGAACTCCTACTCGAATGAGTCCAAATTGATCCAAAAATGGTGAGAGTGAATGTACGTTCGATGATGACGCGATATTTTTACTATTTTGTAACAGCTTGTATTCAGCAGCGAAATGAACCTGTTGAACCATACGAATTAGCAGTTGAGTACCACACTTTATACCTTCTGCTGTAAGCGGCTGCAATTTTCTACCCTCTTTACTTCCAAATTTGTATATGTAAGCATATATACGTTGCATCTTTTCAAAAGAATTTATAAATTTTGAATCAATTGATAAGTCGATTGTTGGTATTGTTTTTTGATTTATTTCACCTTATTGACAATAACTAAATTTACAAATTGATTGTTTGGGGGAGTGGAACGTAAGGGGGGAATTAGAATGGTTTTAAACTGGGAAACTAGGGAAAAAGAAAACTGGGAACCAACTAAAATTGCGCGGGAAAGTGCGGTTGAAAATAAAAACACGGCGGTGTCGGTTTAAACAAACTTTATTCGCTCAGATCACTTCACGAACTGAAAAACTTAAAACTTAACATATGTGTATAATACATAAAAAGAGCAGGAGCGAACAGTGCTGCCCATCGTTCCAAAACTTGACGAACACCACAGGGTGTTCAATCTTGGCGCAAACACAAATAAAACGCACAACATAAATTATACACAATATTTATTTAAATCGAATGCATTTCGAGTCTAATTCGACCTATCATCAGCAATACGCTAATATTAGAAGAAAAGAAAGATTCGAACAATGTAAAAATGAAGTAAATTAGAATCGTAGCAAGAGTAAAAGCAATTACATTGTAAATATAAATTTTAACTTAAGAGTAAAAAGTTCTCTTATAAAAGAACTAGAATACAAAAACCTTTAAATTTACCACTTATTGACACTATTGTGGATATTGAAACTTGCATCAAATTTAAACCACAATCAACAAAAGATGCGATTAGAGACTTCGTCAAACCAACCCGCTAAATCAAATTTTAAACGTGACACAAAAATTGACGAAATAAGGACTGCCCCGGAAAAATTTGTCCCTTAGTTTTTCATTATCAAAAAAATACGTAATGAATTTTTTTTAAATTTTGTTTTTTATTTATTAGTGAGTAGTATAACGAACATAAATAACCTTACACTTTTAACAAATATTTTACTTTTTTCTTAAGACCTTTCATTAAGTATTGTACAGTTATTTCGTCGACAGTACCGTACGACCTTCGCCACTTATTTTTGAAATCTTTTAAATTTTTTGCAGTGCTTTTACTCTTCTGAAGATCCAATTTCATTAGAGCCCAATATCTCTCAATAGGTCGAAGCTGTGGGCAGTTAGGTGGATTCGCATTTTTGGGAACAAAATTTACATTATTGCGTTTGTACCATTTTATGGTGGTTGTAGAGTAGTGAGAGGTTGCTAAATCAGGCCAAAACATTACAGTACCTCAGTGCTCACGAATAAATGGCAAAAAACGTTTTTCAGAGCATTCATCAATATAAATTTTTGAGTTAATTGTGCCCAGTGTTAGAAAAAAAATGCTCCTCAGACCGCAAGTGCATATGGCCTGCTAAACCATATACTGCTTGGGAAATTTTTTAATTTTCTTCTCTTTTAATTTGCTCTGTATCTGTCCCTCCTCCGAACAGGTGTAAAATTCGTGTCTTGTTGGCTGTTTAAAATCTGCCTTAACGTATGTTTCATCGTCCATTATGCAGCAGTCAAATTAAGTCAGGTAACCGACATATAACTTTCGAGCTCGCTTTTGAGCATCTAACTGCTTTTCATCGGAACGGTTTGGTACTTTTTGAACTATGTAGGTTCTTAGCTTAAGTTTTTTCTTTAGTCTGTTTATAGAAAATTTTGAGGTTCCTGCTCTGGCAGCCATATCTCGTTCTGAAGTGTTGGGATTCTGATTAAAAAGGCGCTTCACTTTTTTCACCAATTGTGGGTCTATACTGGCTTTTCTACCTAAACTCTTTTTCCGCGTAATAAGTTGACCCTTTCTTTAATTCGAAATAACCCTTTGGACAGTGATTTTTGATGCACCTATTTTTTTAGCTATGGCTGAATATTTTAATTCTGGTTTTCGCATGCAAGTGTACAAAATGAGTTTGCTCTTTTTGTTTTGATTGCTAGATATCTTTATCGTCTGAAGTTTGTTTGCCAAGTGTTATATATTTTTTTAATCGTCATGTTATATAGAAAATATAGCACCCATATTTCGACCTGCATGATCATCAGGTAAATCATAATCTTAAGGAATAAAAGGGTCAAATTTTTCTGGGGCAGTCCTTACATGAAATAATTGGGGAATTGAAGGGAAAAGAAGTGTACTACATTAAAGCCAACAAAGGTAATAAAGTGGTTATAATGAATAAAACAGATTATGTTTCAAATGTAACAAAATCGATATCAGAAAGTGCTTACAAACTACTAGAAAAATCACCGTTGCCCAAAATGATACGAACCTCAAAAGAAATAATTAAAAACATAAACTCAGTTTTTAAAGTACCAACTTGGAAGCTAAATGTTTCAAATCCAGAGGTACCAAAATTATATTCGTTACCTAAAGTACATAAACCAGGGAACAAAATGAGAAATATTGTTTCAAACATTCATTCACCATCAGTTAAAGTGGCCAAATGGTTGGTGAGTGAATTAAAAAGTTTTCCAATTGAAAGTCTTTCAGTCAAAAATTCGTTCGACTTTGTAGAAAAAACAAAAAATATTAACATCAATGACGACGAAATCATGATATCATTTGATGTAGAAGCTTTGTTTCCCAGCATTTCGATACCTGACGCTTTAAATGCATTAAAAATACATTTGGAAAAATTTGATATCACACTGGAAAAAAGAGAATTATTCTTAAAAACTGCAAAACTTTGCATGCCCCACAATTATTTTAAATTTCAAGATAAATTTTTATAAAATAGAACATGGCACAAGTATGGGAAATCCACTATCACCATATATTGCTGAAGTTTTTATGTCTAATTTTGAATTAAGACTGAAAGAAAAAGGCTTACTTCCCCGAATCTGGTGGCGTTATGTCGATGATGTGTTTAGCATTGTGAAGCCCACAGAAGTAAATAAAACATTGCTCGTTTTAAATTCAGTAATTGGAAGCATAAACTTTACGATGGAAATAGAAACTGATAAACAATTACCTTTTTTGGACCTTTTCTTAATGAATAAAAACAACAGAATTGAATATTGCATTTACCGAAAGCCAACAACAACAGATAGATATATTACCAATGATTCGCATTGCCCTATTCAACATAAGCTAGCTGCCTTCCATTCCATGGTTCATCGTCTTTGCAAACTTCCACTCTCAACAACAAATTTTACAACAGAATATAACTACTTAAAAAATGTTGCTACAACAAACGGTTTTAACGATAATATAATAGACCGACTAATTAAAAAACACACAGATAAAATTAAAAAATCAACTCTTTCGAAGCTTTTCAAAGTACAGTCAGATTAAAATAATATTCAATTTAACACAATCACGTATGCTCCAGCTATAACATTAAAATAGTATTCAACAAACAACAAAATTTAAAAAGTTTACTAGGCTAGACGAAAGATAAATCTAATTACTCCGAAAAGTCCGGCATTTATCAGTACCAATGTACAAATTGCGATAGCAAATACATTGTCCAAACTAAACGCAGTGTCAGTACAAGATTTGCAGAACACACCAGCCACATCAAATACAATAGACCTGGAAAATCATCCATAGCAGCGCACGTTCTTGTCATTGTATCGGAAATGTATATCAAAATGTATATCATTTTGATATATTTTTGATATCATTGAAAAATATGTCAATTTTGTATCAGAAATGTATATCAAAATGATATCAAAAATTTATCAGCAGCTGATATCCTTTTTTTTTTGTATATCATTTTGATATATTTTTGATATCATTGAAAAATATGTCAATTTTGTATCAGAAATGTATATCAAAATGATATCAAAAATTTATCAGCTGCTGATATGTCAAATTTTACGTTTTCGTTTGTGAATTTTATGAAAAGATAACTATAGAAGACGAACGCGCAGCCAATTTTAGTGAAGAAGAAGTGAATTTTCTAATGAAATTAGTGCAAAGCACACAAATATAATTGAGTGCAAAAAAACCGACACTCCATTCAGTTGCTGCATGCAGCCTGTGGTTGGGAAAACAAAAATTATGGAAGCGGACGCGCAGCTAATTTTAGTAAGTAGTGAATTTTCTAATGAAATCAGTGATAAAGCAGAAAAAATATAATTGAGTTCAAAAAAACCGACACTTCATTCATTTGCTGCATAAGGGCGATTTCTAAAAACTTATTGCCGACGATCAACCACAATATTGCAAAATTTCGCCATTATCTGCGTCGCTTTAGTTATCAGACTCAAAATTGGTTATGTCAATTTTGTATCAGAAATGTACAAAAATCGTATATCATTTTGATATCTTTTTTTGATATCATTTTGATATCTTTTTTTGATATCATTTTGATATCTTTTTTTGATATCATTTTGATATCTTTTTTTGATATCATGGTGATATACGAAAAGCGTTACATTCCGTATATCACTGTGATATCCTTTTTTTATCAAAATTTAGTATGTCACTGACAAATTTTGGATATCATTTTGATATATTTTTGATATACTTTTTTTGATCGGGTTGAGCAAGTTAAACTCTTCAAACAAGTAAATGATCATAAACGGCTTGATGCTTATGAAAGCATCTTCATCCAGAAAAACAACAATAACCATTTGATGAACAGCGATAGTGGCAATATATTCTCAACTCTTTTAAACTTAACTTAAATATTAAACATTATCGGCTTTATTTTGGTTTCTTTTTGTTTTCAATTGCTTTATATTTCGTAAAATTACTTGCTGGTAACAATTGTTTATTCCGTTTTTGTATTCTAGTCCTTTTATATTTTTTAATAAATAATGAGAGAACTTTTTACTCTTAAGTTAAAATTTATATTTACATTGTCATTGCTTTTACTCTTGCTACGATTCTAATTTACTTCATTTTTACATTGTTCGAATCTTTCTTTTCTTCTAATATTAGTGTATTGCTGATGATGGGTCGAATTAGACTCGAAATGCATTCGATTTAAATAAATATTGTGTATAATTTATGTTGTGCGTTTTATTTGTAAATTTAGTTATGGTCAATAAGGTGAAATAAATCAAAAAACAATATTAATTAAAGCGACCATAAGCAAAAGTTCCGATTTTCTCTGTTAAAAAAATTAAATATTAAGTAAAATTTAAAGAATACCGAGAATAAACATTATAATAAGTCGATTGTCTTTGAAAAGGTAACTTAAGCATTTTTGCGCCTTTCTGGTAACTCTTCGCAGAAAACAGGAGCGGACGGCCAGTGGCGAGGGCTTAATAAAAGAAAATCGGGTCCACATTTCCACAGTTTGGATTCAAGTAATTCACGAGGAGAAGCTCCCCTCGATAATAAATCAGCTGGATTTAACAAAGTTGGAACATGATGCCAAGTCATGTCAGCTGTATGTTGTTCTATAGTAGCAATACGATTTGCAACAAAAACATTGAAATTTGATGGCTCTTGACTCAGCCATGAGAGTACTATTGACGAATCCGTCCAGCAATGAAATTCACATGAAAAAATATTAAGTTTCGAAATAGAGTAAACGAGTTCCGAAAGTAAGGTGGCGGCCGATAGCTTTAATTTTGGAACTGTATAAGTTTTTAACGGCGATGGGCGTGATTTAGAACTAAGTAAATTTGTTGCGAAGTTTCCAACAACCTCAGACCGTACATAAACGCAAGCTCCATAAGCCGATGTACTTGCATCACAAAACGCGTGTATTTCAAATTTTGAGTCAGGAGCAATTACTACTCGAGGAAACCATGCAGCGTCAACTACATCGAACTCTGAAATCAAATTAGTCCAAGCAGTGTGTAACTCTTGAGATAAGCTTTCATCCCAGTAAATCTTTTGTTTCCATAGATTTTGCAGGAATATTTTTGATTTTGCAATTACTGGACCAATCAGCCCCAAGGGATCATAAAAGCGAGCTATGGTTGACAATATTGAGAGTTTGGTAACAACTTTCAAGTTACCTTGCGGCTTGAAGGAAAACAAAAATTTATCAGCTTTGGGTTCCCAAATTAAACCGAGAGTTTTGGTTATATCCGATCCATCATGAAAGGCTAAAAATGTTTCCCTATCACAATCAGGTACATCGGCTCGTACCTTCAAGTCACTTGAGCACCATTTGCGCAACTTGAAATTGCCTTTATCAAGTAACTCAGTAGTTTCTTTCATAATAGATGACACCTCATCAATTGAGTGACCACCAGTAATATATCATCCACGTAAACGTCGCGGCGCACAGTTTTAGAACCTAAAGAATAGTTTGCTTCCTCATCAATTGCTAGCTGATGCATAGCGCGAATCGCCAAAAACGCTGCCGGTTTAGTTCCATATGTCACTGTATCAAGTTTGTATATAATAATGTCATCTTCAGGCCGATCCCGCCAAAGTATGCATTGAAGGAAATTATCTGGGGATTCAACCCTAACGCACCAATACATCTTACAGATGTCAGCAGTTTTGCGATTTTGAAGGTTCTAAAGCGAAGCAAAATATCGAACAGCTTAAGTTGAATGGTAGGACCTACGTGCAACAAATCATATAACGATATTCCAGTAGTGGAAGCAGCAGACCCATCGAAAACGACGCGCAATTTTGTAGAAGTGCTATCTTCCTTAAAAACACAGTTATGTGGTAAAAAGTGCATCTTTTGATGTGAATTATTCTTGTCAACTAATGACATAAGAACTGCGATTATTTTAATTTAAGCTGCGAGTTGCGTTGGAGCTTTTTCTCTAAATTGTAAAAACGACGAAGTGATGCTTGGTACGAATCACCAAGCAAATTCAGATCTAGTTTTAAGGGTAAACGAACGGAATATTCGCCGGATGGCAAACGTTTAAAATTTTGCTCAAAATGATTTTCGCAATCTATATCCGATTGTGTGCATTTTCGAAGCGGTCCTTAACAATTTTCGACCTCCCAAAATGATCTGACAAGCTTGTCCAGTTGAAAATCAAAATTTTCTGCACCAGCTTTGCATGCTGCATTGAGTGCAGTCTTTTTTCCAATGCTGTATTGGCCACTGCCAGATACCACCCAGCCAATTTTGGTTTTTTGCATTAATGGTAGATTTTTTTCTATTTTTAACTGCCCAACACAAATAAGATCGAAAAAGAGATCTGCACCAATTAAAACGTCTATACGTTACGTTTTATGAAAGGATGGATCAGCGAGCTGCAGATTTGATGGAATTTTCCACTGGGTGATGTTTAAATTTATGTTTGGCTGACTATCAGTAATGATTGGTATAACGACGGCAGACAATGTTGCAGAAAAATCACCAAATCGTGATTGAAATTGTAATCCAACGATGCTATCAGCTACAATGGCTGACTCGCCAATACCCGATACTAAGGTTGAAGTTTTATTTGTTTTCAATTGCAATTGATTTGCAAATCTTGACGAAACGAAATTCAATTGAGCATGCCTGCTCTGTTTTTTACGAAAATAAGCACAGTAGCAAGGAGCACGAAATCATCAGCAGGTAACATTTTGTTATGTTGGGAAACTAGGGCCGATTGATTTTGAGGGCTAGTTTGATCAGAGGCAATGTTTTTATTTTGCTCAATTGATGGAACTGAAGTTAGTTTTTGGTCAGATATTGGAGCAAAATGCTGCATTGTGTTGTGCTTGTATTCACACTTATTGCAGCAGCGTGAATGACAATCTTTCAAAAAATTACCAGGTTTTAAGCAATTCAAACAAAGATGAAGCTTTTTTGCTTCCTTCAAACGCATCAAGGGTGACAAATCAACAAAGCGAGAGCAAGTATAAATCATGTGTTCAGTTGATGAACACATTGCACATTTATTACCAATTGTGGCATTCGAAACTACAAAAACCTTTCTACTTCTTGAGTTATTATATTTGGTTGTCACCTGTTTGCTATGCGATTATGTTACCATAGCATCCACGTTCTCCATCATTTGGCACCTGCGCTCTAAAAATTTCGACATTTCAGTCCACGTCGGCAGCCTATTAATTGGCGTTTATTCTTTCCAATCTAGTGAATTTATAGCCTCTAGCGCTGAGTCCCTTAAACACGAACGCAAATGTTGGAATTTTTCGATGGGTGTAAGCTCTGCATCATTTCCAACAAGCGATTGAAACATGCCAAAAAAGCTGAACCACCCAGTGTACAGGCCCTTAAACGTTGGCAGCTGCAAATTTGGCAAACGAGTTTTCGGTGGTGCAATGACAATAGAAGTAGGAATTTCATCATTCTGAAGTTGACGATGAATCACTGTAGAGGAATGTGCAGGCCCAGTGGTTTGATACTGCTTCAAATGCCTCATGAGTTTTATTTTTATTTCCGTAAAAACTCTTTGGAAAACTGAACGATCCTCCGAATCAATGTCGTCAAGATTTTCCCTTTCGAGGTTAGATTGTACCTCTTTAAACTCCTTTTGAATTTCTTCTATGGTTTCCATACTTACAAGTAACTCGCTCTCGTCAGCCTGTTGCAAAACAGCATCAGAAAAATTATCTTTTAATTTAGTTATTTGAATTATTAGAGCTCCACTCTTTTTTTTTATTAAAGGTCGCCATTTAATTTTCAATTCTTCAAAATTATAAAAAACACACTAGTTGTCAAATTTTGTCTGCTGTTCTTTTATATAGGGGGTTATCGTGAATCAAGATTCCCGGGGAATTTTCCTAAAGTGCAATAGAGAATGCACGGCAGTCTGAGAAAATTCCCCGGGAATATTTATTCACGATAACCCCCATAATGTTGACCGGCGAAACTGCAAGCCAAAGAAGAGTAGAAATCAGCGGCAGTGCTGTAAACGAAACTAACGAATGTGAATGTTGTTGTTGTAGCGATGAGCAGCGACACGATGCACAAAAATTTTCAAACAATGACATCAGCGGTTATGTAGAATGTAAAAAATGTAATCCACTTGTCGTTATGGGCAGCGAAAAAAATATGCAAATTATTAGCAGCACAATAAATTTTAAGCCACCGATTGCTGTGAGCTGAACGCAATGCAACGAACGAAAAATGATAAAAGAAAAATGAAGAAAATCAGCAACTTCCACGAACAGTGTTGCCGGAACTTGAAAATCAGAGGATTGTTGGCCGATTATTGAACAATGCGATCCACAAAACGAACTCGAGAAAAAGTGAATTCGATATATGCTTTCAATGATGTTTGAATGTCAAATACTTGCGCTATGATAAGCGGTACTTATGTACTTTCCAAGACGATATGTGTTTGTGGATGTAAGCACATTTGCTGGAACAGTTCGATATGTTGCGTATGTACTTATATGTTTAGCGAAATTAACCACGAAAATTAAGAGGATAACGAAATTTATTCTGCTTGATGCGATGCATTGCCGAAACTTATGCAACCGAATTACGAAAGGTTAAAGTCCAATAAGGCACAAAATCAAGCGAAAAATCTAAATACCCGATCAAAAAAAGTATATCAAAAATATATCAAAATGATATCAACATTTGTCAGTGACATACAAAATTTTGATAAAAAAAGGATATCACAGTGATATACGGAATGTAACGCTTTTTGTATATCACCATGATATCAAAAAAAGGTATCAATATGATATCAAAAAAAGATATCAAAATGATATCAAAAAAAGATATCAAAATTATATACAATTTTTGTACATTTCTGATACAAAATTGACAACCAATTTTGGGTCTGATAACTAAAGTGACGCAGATTATGGCCAAATTTTGCAATATTGTGGTTAATCGTCGGCAACTAGTTTTTTTTTTTTTTTGTACTCAATAATATTTTTTCTGCTTTTTCACTAATTTCATGACAAAACTCACTTCTTACTTAAATTGGCTGCTCGTCCGTTTTCCATACTTTTAGTTTTCCCAACCACAGGCCACATGCAGCAACTGAATGGAGTGTTGTTTTTTTTTGCACTCAATTATATTTTTGTGCTTTTCACTAATTTCATTAGAAAATTAACTTCTTCACTAAAATTGGCTGCGCGTTCGTCTTCTATAATTATCTTTAAATAAAATTCACAAACGAAAACGTAAAATTTGACATATCAGCAGCTGATAAATTTTTGATATCATTTTGATATACATTTCTGATACAATATTGATATCAGCGGCTGATAAATTTTTGATATCATTTTGATATACATTTCTGATACAAAATTGACATGTTTTTCAATGATATCAAAAATATATCAAAATGATATACAAAAAAAAGGATATCAGCGGCTGATAAATTTTTGATATCATTCTGATACAATGACAAGAACTTGACAAGTTTTTTTGATCGGGTATAATGTTTGATATGATATTACCACGAATTTATTTAAAATGAATTTTATTCAACGAAAAATCAATCGAAGAAGCGAAATTATTTTGCTTGATATGAACCACCACAATTTTAATTAATACAACGAAATTATATAAAAATCGAAAAAACCGAAACGAAATCACGTCGGGGTCACCAATATTTGAGGCAACAAGCCTTTCTAATGCCTATTTTTTGCGAAATAAAAACGAGACGAATTTTCGATAAACGTTATAAAATTTTATTTAATCTAACCAAGTGTTGATTTTGCAATATACGATTTAGTATATTAAACAATTACTTCACTAAGCAAGAACGAGTATTAACTTATTTAAGCAAGAGCCGAAGAATAACTGAATTGAACTTATTATATACCAAGTGGCAAAGACAAATTATGGCAAACAACTATTACATTCCAGTGATCTAACTGTTGAAAATTGAGATGAACTTTTATAGGAAATGAATAGCCTTGCCATGTATTAAATTTAAATTCAAAAATAATTAAAATTAAATTCATAAAAAATGCAATATAAAAATACAAAAATGTTTATGACAGCTGCTCAGAACACTGAGTGTTTCTTGTCTTTTGAAAAACGGTTGCACTTCGGGAGATCTTTTGATGTATTCGGCCAACCAGTTTCAATATAACGACATACTTTACAAAGTGTTGAGTCTAATTGGGTTTCTTTCCGTATTATATTAAATGTGACAGGTAAATAATCTATGTTTTCCTGAAGAATATTCCTTACTTCACTTTCTACACGTGCGACTACGAAATCGTCATTACCATGTCTTTGATAACACTAGTTTACAAATGATTAACAATTTTTTTCCCATTGAATGCCATTATTCATTCATTCATGTGCTGCTGATTCCGAAAAACGCATTATTTTTTTTTCGTTTTTTGGACCAAAAAACAAGTTAGTTCCATTTAAATACAAATATCTCAAGAACCAATAATTGTGTTTAAATGTATTATATGTCATTTTAAAGGTAATTAAAAAATACCCGTGTCTCGTCGTTTTTCTCCAGCACGTCAGATTTTTTTTTTAATCGATTTTTGAAGTTTTTTAATCCACTGTACATGAAAAAAACAAAAATATCGCATTCTTGTGTTAAATCGATGAATTTAACTATATGATCCTTACATTTGAGATGTATCATGTGTTCAGTAAACTTATGCAGGATATTACGAGGAATATTTTTGTAGACAATTTTAACCCTCTAAAACCCCCACATGTAGGTCATTTTGACCTAAATGTGGGGGGTCAAAATTACCCACATAAAGGGTCTTAGAGGGTTAAAATTTTCTACAAAAATATTCCTCGTAATATCTTGCATAAGTTTGCTGAACACATGATACACCTCAGATGTAAGGATCATGTTAGATTCATCGATTTAACACAAGAATGCGTTATTTTAGTTTTTTCATTTCATTGGATTAAAAAATTTCAAAAATCGATTAAAAAAAAATCTGACGTGCTGGAGAAAAACGAAGAAACACGGGTATTTTTTTTTTAACGCCTACTTTAAGAATTTTTTGGATTTTCTCATGTGTTTTCCAAAAAGCTTCAAGTTATCGAACAGTTTATTACAAAAAAACGAAAAAAAAATAGGCAAAAACGCATTTTAGTAATTTATCAATGAATTGTATACAACTTTTGCATTTTTCCATCGATTTTCTTAAGTGGAATCTTATTTTCTTCATAAATATATAGCCTATGATACAAAAAAACAAAGTATTATAAAAAAGTTATTTTTTCTTGTATAAATTTGAAGTTGATTTTGATTTTTTCCCAATTTTTTTGAAAAAAAAAAATGTTTTTTTTAGAAATCAATGTATTTCGCCAAAACTAACAAACCAACTAAAAAGTGATGTGAATAACATTTGAAGGTAATTTAATTATCTTTAATATGACATATAATACGTTTAAACGCAATCATTGGTTCTTAAGATATTTGTATTTAAATGGAACTATTTTTTTTGGTCCAAAAACCGAAAATGACCGATATCTCGAAAACTACACAAAAAAAAAAAGAATGCAATTTTCGGAATCAGCAGCCCATTTTACATATAAAATGAATAATGGCATTCACTGGGAATTTTGGCTGTAAACTAGTGTTATCGATAAGTCGCGATAGAACATCAACATTGCCAAATTCTTTTGTGTTAATCAGCGCTTCCGAAATAAAAAAAAAATTGGTGCCCATAATTTTCAAAAATGGTGCCCGTTTCGAGCAAAACTTTTTTTTTTTTGAAAGTGAGCATTAATTTATAGTCCTCTACTTTTTAAATAAATGGTTTATTTTAGTTAAATTTAATTTATTTACACCTCAATTTGTACTACAACTAGGTATACGTAATTCAATTCAAATATTCTTTTAAATACGCAATGGTAACGTTTTCAAGTACACGTACTCTGATCAGAGTAGAATGTGCACTAAACCAAAGTTAATATCATAGGCCACTTACCCCAAAAATTATAATTGAAAGTTAGGAACAGCGGCAACTACAGCTTCAACAATCTGTTCAACGCTTAACAAGTTAAATTTTTTTTTTTGGAGAACCACAGGTAGTTTTAAGTTAAAGCTTGAAGGATTTATAGACTTCACTTATAACTACTTTTTAGACAAAAATTAAAGTGTAAAATTGGAGAAAACGATTTTTTTTTATATAAATTTTTGGCTTATGTGTAATTTACTTTAAGCAAATCATTCCTTATCATAAAACTTAAAATTTGATTAGTAGAACCAAAGTTATAAGTAGCTTTTCAAAAAAAAAAAAATTCCTTTAAAATTCAATGTTCTATACCTCCGCCACTTTTGAAAAGTTTTAACAAACATTTGATAGTGAATTTCTTCAGTATAAAACTATAGCTTTGCCCAAATTATAGCCAGTTTTGTTTTTGTTAAAATTTCATGAAGCTAAATAAACATGAACTCCGCCTTTCTAACAAAAAAAACTGATATTTCAAGAGGCTGTACAGATAAGAGAAAATTTTTGTCAGGCTTCCTTATAAAACAAGAAGATAAATATCCTCTGATATGAGGAATTTGCAAGAAAACTAATACTTATGTCAAAATTCATGACTTCCACCCTTTTAACATTTGCCAATACAAATATCTGGAAATAAATTAAATAGAGAACAATGCTCTCTCCCAGACTCTGAGGACTTAATTTTTGTAGCTGGACAAAAACTGAGTGCCCAAACAAGATTTTGAAAGTGCCCAAGTGCCCAAAATTTCGGAAAGTGCCCGTTTCAGAAGCGCTGGTGTTAATGTACTGAATTTCAAAATCGTAGCTCATCATGGTTAATGGCCACCTCTGTAATCTATTTGCAGTATATGTTGGTATACCTTTTTTGAACAAAACATTTTTTAGCAATGGTTTATGATCCGTCCAAAGTGTAAATTTACGACCATAAATCATACGATGGAACTTTGTACAAGCAAATACCAATGCTAATGCTTCCTTTTCAATTTGACTATATCGCTTTTCGGCTAGTGTAAGGGCACGTTAAATATGGTAAATTACCTTATTGGATCCATCAGACATCTTGTGAAAAATTTGTGCTCCAATTCCTGTGATCGACGCGTCCGCTGCTACAACAATTGGGAAAGATGGATCCTAGTGTGTTAGGAGATCGGACATTAAAATTTGCTTAAAGTCTTGAAATGAATTTTCGCATTGGCTACTCCAGTTCCATTTAACACCTGATCTCAGCAATTCATCCAATGGATTTCGTTATTTCCTCATTTCAGCTATAAATTTCGCATAATAATTTACGGCTCCCAAAAAGGATCGAAGTTCAAAAATATTTGTTGGTCTTGACATTTGTTGAAATGCTTTTATTTTGATGGATCTGGATGAATGCCCTCGTTATAAATAATATGACCAAGGTATTCGATTGTGGTTAGAAACAAATCGCATTTTGCCCAATTTACCGTAAGGCCATGTTCTCGGAATATTTTCATAACTACCATTACTAATTTATAGTTATTTTCTAGTGTAGAAATTGTTATAATGACATCTTCTAAATAAGCAGTAACTCCATCAAGTCCTGAAAGTATGGTATCCATGGCCTTTTGAAAAGCCCCCGGTGCAGATTTTACTCCAAATGGTAATCGGTTGAAAAAAAAAAGTCCTTTGTGAGTATTGACCATAAGAATTTGTTTTGATTCATCATCTATCTCAAACTGCAAATATGCATTTGACAAATTAATCGAACTAAATATTCTACATTGAGACATTTTTGCAAAAATCTCGTTAACATGTGGTAGTGGATACTGATGTTCCATACATTCATTTAGTCCTGTTGAATAGTCTGCACAGATACGAATTTGATTATTTGGTTTCCGTATCACAACTATAGGAGCAGCCCATTCTGAATGTGTAATGGGTGTAATTATATTTGCTTCTTCGAGTCTTTTTAATTCGGTTTCAACTGTTTGGAGAACAGCATATGGAACAGGTCGTTTTGGTTTGAAAACAGGTGTTGCGTTTGATTTGATTTCCAACTTGATACGAAATTTTATGCAGTGGCCTACCTTCTCTTGAAGTTCTTCAGGAAAATTACCTTTTATGACGTCAAAAATCTTTGTTCATATTTGCTGAGATTGTATTACAAGTAGAGTAAAGTGATTGATTCCAATAATCAAATTTGTGTATGAGATCAAGACCAAAAATGTTCAAATTCGGAAGGCTTGTGACAAAAATTTTACCTTCACAAGCTTTGTTTTGATGATGGACCGGCCCTTCAAATTCACCAATTAGTTGAATTTCATTATTAGAAGCGTCCGAAGCATAATGAAAATAAGGCGAAAGTGTAGGTTGACCAATCATGTTCCAATTCAATTGTGAAATTATTGTGATATCAGATACTGTATCAAATTGAAGCCCAGAAAAATTAGACGAAAAAAGAGCTGCTGTGCCAAAAAATTCCAAGTAAATTTTTTCAAATTTATTTATGCACGGTTAATAATGTGTAAAAAGTCCATTGAAGTCCATTGTGCGCATAAAAAGTTATTCAGGCTCAAAGGTCGCTAAAATCAGTTTTTTGCAAATATCTCGGTAACGCAAACATTTACAGAAAAATTTTTCTCCACAATATTGTAACACAGGAAATTTCCTATGTAAAGATGTAAAAAATGTTTTCATGTAGCTTATAGTTTAGGAGATAACCCAATTTAAAAGTTGTGCACAGTTTTTATTTGTAAATGCTACGTATAAGTTCATATTAAATTATCTTTCTTTTAAAATTGCGAATACTCTTTAACGAGAAGTCGTACAAAAAAACTTAAAAAACCGTTCAAAAGATAATTGGATTCTGTATACACCGGTTTTTTGTCATTTAAAGGTTTTTTTTGAATATCATCATGAATTACAATAATTTTGATGAACTGAAACTAATATATTGCTTACTTGGTTTAAAGTACATATTTTGTTATAAACATAAATAATTACTTTTTATTTTATAAACATAATATTAAATATTTAACGGAATCTGAAAATAACATATATACAGTCAAAAATCTCTAATATGCTAGGGTACTTAATTAGACCAAATATCGCCATATTTATTAGTATCTCTTTTTAATCTTGATTCTGGCTCTTTTTCTGGAATTGCTTTTTCTTTAGCACGAACCAAATAGTTTTCTTGAGTCTGTTGCTGGGAGGTTTGTTGTTTTTTTAAATATTCATCTCTATTACGCTGGCGAAGCTCATCATATGTTGTTCCCGTCTTGGCCGGCTCAATTGGTATTTCGGGTTCAAAATGTTGGGATGGGCCTGAAAAACAAAACAAATAAAGAAAAGTAAAATCGCCTGGTAACTTATAATATATTAAATTTCCATGACGATTACAGAATAAAATAAAATAATAATAAAGCGATGTGAAAGGCAGAAAAAAAAATTTTATTTTCGGAATCAGAAGCTGATTTTACATAAAAAATGAATAGTGACACCACCTATAGTTAAAAATTGTTTTAATCATTTGTAAACTAGTGTTATTTTTTGACAACTTAGACTCTGCTCTAGGCGTTTCTCTTTTTTCGTTCAGAGTAATCTGAGTTGTCAAAAAATAAATTGTGTTTCTTTATTTGTTCAGAGATATTAGAGCATAAAATTTGTTTCTTTTTTGTTCAGGGTGAAATCGGATTGCGCTCTATGAGCTCCGAATGAAATGACCGAGCATTCAGAGTAAAAGACGGAGCACATCAAAATTGACATTTGAAAGTAGAAAAATAAACAAAATAAAATAAAAACCAAATTCCAAAAAATTCATTTTGGACTGTGCTGGTTATTTTGATGTAAACGTCGAGTACGTCACGTCGGTTTTTCCGACTGACAGCTAAGTTGAAAATCGTGAGTTTATATCAAGTGCGACCCAATCAGTACGTCTACGTCAACGCAACGTATAAAAGTTGCCCAACTCCCAACTTTCGACGTACGTCGTGTGATTTGACAATCTTGAAATAAATTTATTTTAAATTTCATTTGCTGTTTTTCTTTTATTTTTTTAGTTAAAATTGAAACATAAAATTACACAGTGCAACAAAATGAAAAAAAATGTTGGTCCCTGGGGTCTCAGAGTTTTCTGAAAGGTAATGAAAAAAAATAGACATGTATTTTACCGAATATGTGTATCAGTGATTTTTTCCAATTTATGGCACCTCAAAGTTTAAAGTTCGCGTTTAATATGAAATTTAGCGATTTTGTGAAAAAACCATCTTATTATGAAATGTTGCTCATGTCCTTATCTTTTATTTAAGCCATGAAACTTGAGAATCCGCTCAGTAGTTTTTGTTTTATAAGCAAAACCAATTGTATTTTTTTTTTTGTCATATATTTTGTAAATTAAAAATAAGAAAATAGTCAAAAGTTTTTTAATTTTGAAATAGCAAAATTTTTACATTTTTGCTTATAAAACAAAAACTACTGAGCGGATTCTCAAGTGCTATTGCTTAAATTAAAGGTAAGAACATAAGCAACATTTCATAATCAGATGGTTTTTTCACAAAATCTCAAAATTTCATATTAAACGTAAACTTTAAACTAAGAGGTGCCATAAAATGAAAAAAATCACTAATACACATATTCGGTAAAATACGTGTCTTTTAATTTTTCATTACCTTTTAGAAAAACACTGAGACCCCAGGGACATTTTTTGTGTTGCACTGTGTTTTAAAGTGGGCAAATGCAAAATTAAAATTTAAAATTATTTTATAATAAATGTTTTGATGTTTTAATCCGTTTTCAAAGTATATATTGGGTGAGGCTTCTCCGTCAAATCCGTCGCAGTCAGTTGAAAAAACGACGTGACGTACACAACGTATTCTATGGACCGTTGGCTTAACAGAGCGAACTTGGTTGACGAATTTTTATTGACAGCGAATATTCGTCGGGCGAATTTCGTCGTACGCTCCAATTGTGTTTAAGCTATATCTGAAAATTATTATATTCAGTCGTAACAGTTATGCTGTGTTCATTCTTCTTCTGAATGCGTTGCTAATCGGTCACCTATGTCTCTAAGATCGCGATGTGCTATTTGCGCTAATGCATTAAGTAAAGAAAATATATTAAACTGTTCTATTTGCAATAATGGCTTTCATAAGTCTTGTGTAAAAATATCTGATCTGAAAGTTTTTGAGATTATTAAAAACATTGCCAACGTCCAATTTAATTGTGATAATTGCATAAAGACTAATTCTAATATGCTATCAGTTGTTGTTGCTTTAGTTGCCGAAGTGAAAGACCTAAAAACAAAGATTATTGAATTTTTGCCGAATAATATTTGTGCTTGCAAAAACAAAATCACTACTTTGCCTAAAATAACTCAAACAGACGAAGTCTGTTCTAATGTTGTTGTTCCTGTTGCCGGTGTGCCTGCTAATGGTAGTTTGCCTACTTTTAATGTTGATGAGTCATCTGCTAGTTCAGACTCTCGTCTTTCTGTTGATTCACGATCTAGTTTGAGTAGCCCGAAGTCTGCTGCTGATGTGCTGCCTACTATTCCTATTGCTAACACAAACAATAAAACTTAAATTTCCACCACTAAAGTGTCTAGTGCAACTAGTTCACCATTGCCTATTACTTCTGCTCCTACGCTGCTTGCTGTTAATAACAACAATGCAACTAACATAAACAATAAAACTTCATTTACAACAACTAAAGTGTCCAGTGCAACAACTTCACCACTGACTGTTACTGCTGCTACTATGCTACTTGCTGTTAATAATATCAACAATAACAATGTAACTAATGCTAACAATGCAATTCTTAGTAATGTTGTTTTGTCTAGTGCGACTAATTCACCACGATTTTTGGATACTGCTGCTCTGCCGGAGCTCGATAACAACAACAACAATAACAATGATATTAATGTTAATAACATAAATGATGTTTTGCCGTCGGCTAATCAGTGGGTTACTGCGGGAAGTAAAAACAAAAATAAAAACAGGAAAAAATCTACTATTGTTGTTGGTGTAAATACTGATGGCGAGCTTAATGTTGTTGCTGAAAAAAAGTGGTTACATCTGTCTTCGTTCGAGCCATCGGTAACTGTAAAAAATTTTATTGATTATGTTGCTTCGCATGCAAATATTGCTGTTCATCATTTGGAATTTGGTATCTCTCCATAAGATCAATTTTATGTTGGGAGTTACATCTTCTTTGTACGAGAAACTGCTGGTTCCGTCCGTATGGCCATCTGACGTCAGGATTCGTCCCTTTCGTTTTTTTCAGAAAGTGGAGCAGAATCCTCCCAGAAATTAGTGAATGTCAATAATCGGAAGTCTTTAAAAATTTACTAGCTAAATGATATTCGTCGTGCTTCATCTCAGTTAGACTATGATGTCTTTGTGCTGGTTGAGACTTGGTTGAATTCTGATTTTTATGACAATGAATTTTTTGATCCAAGGTTCTTTCATGTGTATCGAAAAGACAGAGATGCTGTGAAGACTGGGTGTTCTAGGGGTGGCGGTGTTTTGATTGCAGTGAATTGCCGTTTACGCTCTGCTTGTTATGAGCTCCATATTGTCGACTAGCTTTTAGACCAACTTTGCGTATCTATTGGTGACTCAGCGGGTTTGCTATTCTTATGTGTATCGTATATCCCACCAAGTAGTTCTGATCAACTCTATGCTGCTCACGTAGATAACATTGTGAATTTAGTTACGGCTAACAATGAAAAACATGTGTGTATTTTTGGTGATTTTAATCTTAGTAAAGTTGATTGGTGTTCGTTGTCAAATAGTGGCTGACTTCCTAAACTAAGGTTGCAATGCAACACTGACACTGCAATGCATTCGGTTCCTAAATAAAGTAGCAACATTTTTGACAATGTCATATGTTCCTTTTTGAACGGCAACTGTTTTTACTATACAACAGCTGCGCAACTAGCGCATCAATTTTAATATTGTTGCTTAAAATTTGGCGCGAAACAATATCGATGAAATAAAGTAAATTTATTATTGCAGAAACATTACTGTTTGGAGAATCTGCCAATTCGTCAACATTCTTTAATAAACTGGATATTACAAAATTATTAATTTTAACAACACAACAACCACCTCGAGCAATTTTTGTGTTCCTTTATTACTGAAATATGCAACGTCAAAGTTTGACAAAGCAACATTTATAACAGTGTTGCCGTGTAAATGTTGCGCATGTGAAAACATGGTTGCATTGCAACTTTAGTTTAGGAAGTCAGCCAGTGTTTCCCTCATTCCTTCAAACGTTAATCATTCGAATGAAATACATTTAATCGATTCTTTTTTTGAAGTTGACCTTTCACAAGTCAATTGTTTGCATAATAAATTAGGCAGGCTGCTTGATTTAATTTTTATTTCAGAAAATATAAAATTTAAGTTGTATGAAGCCATGTTTCCAATATCTCCCTCGAGCATGCACCATTTACCTTTAATTTTGGAACTTGAATTTTTTGAGTTCATGGTTAGCTCTGATGTACGCAATGTTGATTTAGATATAACCTTAAGTTATGTAACTTTGAAGCTCTAAACAATGCTTTTGGTTCTACGGATTGGATTGCGCTTTTTGACAACAAAGACTTATCAACTTGTTTTGATGTGTTTATTGATAAATTTCACGCTATTTGTAAAAGCATTATTCCCATTTTGCCGAGAAAAATTCATAAGTTACCCTGGTATACTAGAGGTTTAAAAAAACTGAAAAATTTAAGAAATAAATTCTATAAGCTCTTTGATGCCACCAATATCTTTGTATATAAAACTAAATATGAATACTATGCGAGGGAATTTAATTTCCTGGACAAATTCCTACATAAGCAATATATTCTTCAAATGGAGCAAAATATTTTCGTAAATCCGAAATCGTTTTGGCAGTTTATTAAAGCAAAAAAAATGTTTCTGACATTCCCACATCAGTTTTTTGGGGCGACAGAAATTCTAATTGCATTAAAAACACTGGCGATATCTTTGCCGATTTCTTTAAATCTAATTTTGCTGTGGATTCGGAATTGTTCGACAAATCTGTTCTTGATGACATTCCTTCTACTATGAATTTTGGTTCCTTAACTTTGTGTCATAATGACGTGTTCAGTGGCATTTTGGGTCTTAAACCAGCTTCAATGCCAGACTCTGATGGCATTTCCTCACTGGTTTTAAAGAACTGCAATCTTACATTGGTTGTTCCGCTGCTCTTTTTATTCAATAAATCACTGAGTTCTGGCATTTTTATACGCAGATGGAAATCTGCTTCTGTTACCCCTATTCACAAAGGTGGTAAAAAGAATGATGTCACTAATTTCAGGCCAATATCAAAATTGTCGTCAGTTGCAAAGATTTTTGAAAATATTGTCGAAGACAAACTTTACTTTGCAGTAAAAAATTATATTTCTCCTTGCCAGCATGGCTTTGTGAGTGGTCGGTCGACGATTTCTAACCTTGCTGTCTTTTCAAATTTTTGTATTGACGCTTTTGAAACTGGTTTTCAAGTTGACTCTGTTTATACAGATATTTCGAAAGCCTTTGATAAGGTTTCGCACGCTATTTTGGTTGCTAAATTGGCTAAATTAGGCTTACATTCAAATTTTTTGGAATGGGTGAGATCATATCTTAGTGATAGGAACATGTATGTCGGAATTGATAGAGTAAAATCTGAACCCTTTGTTGCTACCTCAGGAGTCCCACAAGGTAGCATTCTTGGGCCTTTACTATTTATTTTGTACATTAATGACATAGGTAATTGTATCTCGAACTCTGGGTATTTGTTGTATGCAGATGATTTAAAAATCTTTAAAAGGATTCGCACTGTCCTTGATGTTTTTGAACTTCAATGTGATCTGAATAAAGTCGTGTGCTGGCTTCAAAGAAATCGTCTGTCCCTTAATATAAATAAATGCTCACAAATCTCTTTTTCAAAATCATCCAATAAATTTCCATCTTCGCATTATCTTCGTGGGAAAAATTTGGTATCTGTTGATAAAATTTTGGATTTAGGTGTTATGTTTGACTCTGCTTTTGCGTTTGTAGAGCATGTCAATTACATAATTCCTAAAGTTTATTCTATATTAGCTTTTATTAGGAGAAACTGTTCAGATTTTTCTGACCCTTATACTTTGAAGGTATTATTTACCTCCTTTGTAAGATCGAGGCTCGAATATGCATCATTTATTTGGAATCCTTTCTACGCTGTACATTCGGGTCGTATTGAACGCGTACAAAGAAAATTCTTGAAATTTGCCTTACGTACTTTAAATTTTTCTGAGCCGTTTCCATCTTATTCAGAAAGAAGACGTATTATTCAATCTTTAATGTTTATCTACGATATTATTGGTGGCAATATTGACTGCGATGTACTGTTAGATAAAATTTCTTTTAATGTACCGTTGAGGGCCTGCGCAATGTTTCCTTCTTTTATACCAAGGTTCATAGAACAAATTATGCTCTCAATGAGCCTATTAATAGAGCTTTATTAGAATTCAATAAGCTAAGTACTAATATAATGGTTGATTTTTGTTTTAGTAAAGAAAAGTTTAAAAATATCTTATTATCTTTTTATACTTAATTTATCCTTTGTTATTCTTAGGTTATTTATTTGTAAATATAAGATGTAATTGAATTAAAATCCGGAGATCTTTTAAAAACAAAGAACCTCAAAGTGGCTGATAAGTTCCTTAAAGTATCTTATGTTGATACGGTTCCGGTGAAAATTGTTCCCCACAAATCTTTGAACACTGTCCAAGGGAGAATTTAGTCAAGAAATAATTTAAATTTATCTGAACAAAATCTAACAGATGGCCTTAATTTACAAAAGGTAATTGAAGTTAAAAAAAATATGAAAAAGACAGAGAATGGCTTAGTACGCCTACCTGATAAATTATTCCTTGGCTGGGAAGGAGTTACTATCGACGAATACATTCCTAATCCTATGAGATGCGTCATATGTCAAAAGCTAGGTCATACAAAAAATCGCTGTCATACGCAAAAAGAGATCTGCAAAGTATGTGGTCTTAACATTCCCCATGATGGAGAGTGCATCCGAAAATTTTGTGTTAACTGTGAAAATGAGTCCCATTCAACAAATGATCCTTCCTGTCCAAGTTTCTTGAAAAATAAGTCAATCAACAAAATAAAAATGAATCGACGCTGTACTGTTCGCGAAGCATGGAAAATCTACAATTGTAATCCATCCGCATACCAAATGTTAACAAACAACTTTAACTCTGTCAAAAAATCTTTTGCGCAAGCAATTAAGGAATCTATTCACCAATTTCATCAAATAGAAATCTCCAAAATAACATTTGACAAGAAAATCAACAAATTTCAGACACCTTAAACAAAACTAATTCACAAACCGATAATCTAGTCAATTTAGAAAAAGTAAATATAGCACGCTTCAACACAAAATTTGGGATGGGTTCTCACCTAGCACTTTCGATTACCATTGGAGAGTAGAAAAAAACTACCAAAGGGTTTTTCGAAGTTCGGTCGTTATGCGGCGCTATAACGTTTCAAAGTTCGAAAAATCAAATTAAAATTTTTTACATGAAATATTCATTTTTCGTTTATAATGTCTTTTGAACATAACTTCAACAAACTCCAGTGATTATTTTCTTCGAAGACATTAGAAACATATCTTCTACCGTTTTGGAAAAATTTTCAGAAAACTATGAAAAATTAAAAAAAACCTCAATTTTGTATTTTTTCTCTCCCACGATCAATCTAAAATTTGGGATGGATTCTAGTAGAGCATTTTCAATTGCTATTGATGAGAAGAAAAAAACTGTCAAAGGGTTTTTCGAAGATCGGTCGCAAAGCGGCGCTTTAGCCATTCGAAGTTCGAAAAATTAAGTATGAAGAAAAACCGTATTTTTAGGTTAAAAACTAAATTTTTTTGCATGAAATCTTCATTCCTTGTTTATGATGTCTCCTAAACATAACTTGAACACACTCCGATGATTATTTTCATTACAGATTTTAAAAGCATGTCTTGTACCGTTTTGGAGAAAATTACAGAAAACTGTGAAAAATTAAAAAATTCCCTCAACTTTGCATTTTTTTCCTCCACCTATCAATGAAAAATTTGGGATGGGTTCTAGCAGATCATTTTTGACACTTTTTTATGTAAAAATAACTTTTTAAAGTTCGAATTTTGCATTTCATAACATTAGAATAGTGTGTTGCTACTCGTATATCAAAGTATCGTTATGTCATTTTAATTTAATGCCAAATCGCGTTTTCAATAAAACTTGTATCGAAGTGCGGTATTTAAAGATTTTATATAAAAAATTACAAGAATTTCAAGTGTTTTTTTTTTTTTTTTGTGTTTCAAATACATCGTAAGTATATTTTTTCGGTTATGTACGATAGTTAGGAAGATGGTGGCAGAAAAAATAATGGGATAACATCGTCAGATGTCAATATTCAATTTAAAAAAAAAGCGTTCTGGACGTCTATCGTCCCGAAATTATATTTTGTTAAGAATAACTCTAATGCAATACATCAATGACAGACGTGATGTTATGACATATGGCAGAATTTTTTCCAATTTCAAAATTCCATTAAAAAAAAATCATCACAATATCAGGTAACTATTGTTACGAAATTTCCTGTCTCTATGACGATAATTTCAATCTCTTACTGTTTTCTGATTGTGTAGCAATCAAAACCGCACACTTTATTAAGTTATAAAATGGTTTATTTAAATCACAAATGTTTATTTTCACACGGTGCAATTGTTTATTTCACTATTTATAACATTCAAAATCTAATATTAGGGGAGATGTGTGTACCTTGGTCCGCTTTCCAGTTTTTTCAATGCGCTGGATTTTCCAAAAAAGTTTCTTTGGTTTTTTGATTAAGTTATATTTCTACAATGCTTGCAGCATCAAATGACGTAACAATGATATTTCTATGTCTTACCATTAAGTAGGAATATTACTTTTTCCGTTGCAATCTCAAACGGTCCAAGGTACACCATGCAAGTGTACCTTGGACTATTAAAAATAAAAGAGAGGTAATAAATTATGAAAGAACCATTTATTATGTAATCAAAAGTAACATTTTTTTCAATAAAAAAAAAAAAAAAAATTTATCATAAACAAAAATTATAACACAATAAAGTGCATTTAGTGAAAAACAATTAATGAAACAAAAATGGTTGCAAATAAATACATTTATCACGTAAATAATAATAATAGCATAATATCGAGAGGCGATTATGGCCTCCTGCTTGCCCGTCGAAAAAGGCTTCCTGGTCAATAAGCATAGGTCCAAGGTACACACAGACAGCATGTTTTATAAACTGTCAACACCCATAACATATATTAATGAAAATACATCTAAAACACACTAAAAGCTTAAAACAATAACTAAACTTCCTTCCTGATGTTGTAAAACTGAAATATTTCAAGTAAGTTTCTCAAAAAACGTATAGTAGCTTACTCCAAAAACAAATTTTTACACACAAAAAACACTTTTTCCGCCGCTTTTTATACACGCATACAGCTTGACGGTCTGAGGTCAACTAATATGAGTCACCGGTATGAGTGGAAAATTCCATAGAAGAGCATTATCGTACAAGTGCAACTGTTGAGTGGCAACCGACACTCGGACCAAGGTACACACATCTCCCCTACAATTAGCACTTTATTTACTTTCACTGGCACTGTGTGTACAACCTTTTTGCTTTATTGCATAAAATCAACTGTGTTGCAACTCTCATGAACAGCTCCTTTTATACCAGGATGAACGTTCTAGAATTGCATTAGCGAAACATCTGGCAACATCTCGTTGATTCCTTCGGCTAATAGTTTCTTGACAAAACTTGGCATCAATGTCAAGTACTTTCGTGACGTCACTGGTTTTATTGACGTCTAGAACTGTCGAGTATTTTCGTGAAGTTTCTTTTCATGTGTTCTTACTTTTCGTCACCCCGATCAAAAAAACTTGTCAAGTTCTTGTCAATGTATCAGAAATGTATATCAAAATGATATCAAAAATGTATCAGCCGCTGATATCCATTTTTTGTATATCATTTTGATATATTTTTGATATCATTGAAAAACATGTCCATTAGGCATGCGCTTATTTTACGATTTTCTGATTTTCGTTCGTGCCGCCCCCTGAAATCCTTCTAATGGTCATAAAAACAAATACTATGAAGTTTCACGGCGATCGGATAACGATAACCCGGCCCGCAAGAGAGGTCAAGGTCAAGTTGAGGTTTCAGGCAAAAAATAATGAAAATTTTTTTTAAACTTAATTAAATAAGTCAAAGCATAATTTTATCTTATAGCAAATTGAAATGCCTTTCTAACAAGCTATAAATGTTTAAAATCGGGTAGTTAATACGAATTCTATGAGTTTTTCTTTTATCGACATTAGCAAAATTGCCGCAAAATGCTATTCTACTACATATGGTATTTTGCGGCAATTTTGCTAATGCCGTAAAAGAAAAATTCATAGACTTCGTATTAATTACCCGATTTTAAACATTTATAGCTTGTTAGAAAGGCATTTCAATTTGCTATAAGATAAAATTATGCTTTGACTAATTTAATTAAGTTTAAAAAAAATTTTCATTATTTTTTGCCTGAAACCTTAACTTGACCTTGACCTCTCTTGCGGGCCGGGTTATCGTTATCCGATCGCCGTGAAACTTCATAGTATTTGTTTTTATGACCATTAGAAGGATTTCAGGGGGCGGCACGAACGAAAATCAGAAAATCGTAAAATAAGCGCATGCCTAATGTCCATTTTGTATCAGAAATGTATATCAAAATGATATCAAAAATTTATCAGCCGCTGATATCAATTTTGTATCAGAAATGTATATCAAAATGATATCAAAAATTTATCAGCTGCTGATATGTCAAATTTTACGTTTTCGTTTGTGGATTCTATGGAAAGATAACTTTAGAAGACAAACGCGCAGTCAATTTTAGTGTAAAAGAAGTGAATTTTCTACTGAAATTAGTGAAAAGCACACAAATATAATTGAGTGCAAAAAAACCGACACTCCCTTCAGTTGTTGTATGCAGCCTGTGGTTGGGAAAACAAATGCTATGGAAAGCGGACGCGCAGCCGATTTTAGTAAGTGAATTTTCTCATGAAATAAGTGAAAAAGCACAAACATATAATTGAGTTAAAAAAACCGGCACTTCATTCATTTTCTGCATGCGGGCAATTTCTAAAAACTTGTTGCCGACGATCAAATACAATATTGCAAAATTTCAAAGACTCAAAGTTGGTTATGTCAATTTTGTATCAGAAATGGATATCAAAATGATATACAAATTTTGTATATCATTGATATACAATTTTTGTATATCATTTTGATATCATTTTTTGATATCATTTTGATATCTTTTTTTGATATCATTTTGATATCTTTTTTTGATATCATTTTGATATCTTTTTTTGATATCATGGTGATATACGAAAAGCGTTACATTCCGTATATCATTTTGATATCCTTTTTTTGTCAAAATTATGTATGTCACTGACAAATTTTGGATATCATTTTGATATATTTTTGACATACTTTTTTTGATCGGGACACTATGTATGTCTTTACTAACGGCCCAATTATCTACCGAATCAGATGAACACGGTGAAAAGTTCCTCCAAATCGCTGCACCAATGGAAAATTGGTACAAAGGAAGAAGCCTAAAAAGCTTGTTAGGTGAACTTTATTGGCAAATGCTAAACGAACATGAAGAAAGTTGTTAAATTAAAAAAAAGATCAATTAAAAAAATAAACAGTTTGCTCAACATCGTTGTTGTTTCTTCAGATGTATATACGAGTTCATAACACAACAAGAAAATATTTGTAAAACAATTCTAGCTTACACTGAAATAGCTATGCTTAGAAGATAGCAAAGCCAAAAATTGGAGACGAAAAATAACACATTGAAATACCCAAAATTTGATCGGCTATGGAGCTATGGAGCTGCTTAATGACCCGACTTTACAAAATTCGTACCGCTAAAGCGCCGCTTTGCGACCGAACTTCGAAAAATCATTTAAATTTTTTTCCACTCATCAATGGCAATCGAGAATGCTCTACTAGAACCCATCCCAAATTTTTCATTGATAGAAGGAAAAAATTTTTAAGTTGAAGGAATTTTTTAATTTTTCACAGTTTTCTGTAATTTTTTCCTTTGGCAGTTTTTTTCTACATATCAATGGCAATATAAAGTGCTGGGTAAGAACCCATCCCAAAAAAAATAAAAAATTTTTGTTGAAGCGTGTAATTGTTAACCCTCCAAATTTAATTCAAAACCAAAATGAAACACAAACCAATACCATAAGCAGGTCAACAACAATTCCAGCGATAAGTCCCGAAGTCAGTGAAGATATTCCATTTGCAATTCCTTTTGACGGCATGGATACTGATGATGGACCAAACAACTCCGAAACAAATTTAGTTAATAGTAATAATTTCAATTTATCTTCTTATCCTCAACAAATTTATGAAGATATTCGGAAGCAGTTTTCTCAATAACTTCTTTCCTTTTAAGAACTCTTTCCAATTAAAATTTTTTGTTATTTTGCATAGATACATCTTTTTTTAAACTAAATTAACGTTGCTTAGATGGATTTAGGTATTGATTTACGCATTATACAGTGGAACATACAAGCATACACGAATAACAAATATGCATTGGAAAATTTAGTAGCAATACACCGACCAGATGTAATATTACTTCAAGAGACCCACATGATTGAAAAAAATTTACATTTACTTCATCTTCCACATTACCAAGTCTTTCATCACAGCAAAGATTTTACATATGCAAATTCTGGCATTGCAATTCTCATTAAAGAATCAATGAATGTTTCAAACCATAAAACATCTAGTAATAATCTTCTATTTCAATCCATAACAGTGCACGATTTAAAAGATTTACATATAACAAATATTTACAAAGAAACTGATGTGTTCCTGACTCAACTGCTTGATGATATCCACAGCTACTGTTTAGATCACCATCTTATAGGAGGAGATTTAAATGGAGACAATACATTATGGGGATCCAATAGTGGAATTTCATGCGAGAACTTCGCTAATAACCGGAACCTTACAATTTTAAATGATGGATCTCCAACTCTTTTAAGTACTAGAAACACTCTGACTGCGGTTGATGTTTCTATGGCAAGTGTTGACTTAGCACCAGCTTTGAATGGGACTTGTTTTTCGCAACCAGAATTTAAAGACCATATATCTATTCTAATCTACAACCATATCGAAACCGTATTTAAAAAGCACGTTTCAAATTTTATTGATTAGAAGTAGGGATGCAATACCGGACCAAAAAATGCGACACCGGTATCTGGTATTGAAATTTTTCCAAAACCGGTAGCCCGGTATACACCGGTACTCTTTGCAACGATGAAAATGGAATTAAAAGAGGCCAAATATGAATAACATAGATTTATGCCCAATGATCTGGTTTAATATAAAACTAGTAAGTGTTTACCTTTGGCTTGGCCAAACATTAAATACCCTATGCATCAGAACTGTAAAATTTTGCTCACATGGGAGGTGCCACGCCCTCTTGTCCGAGTTCACCCAGTTTTTTCTCAGAGTTTGCATTTATGGTTCTTAGTATTTGAGTGAAATTTGGTTGGATCATCTCAGAAAACGTTTTGAAGCTTTTGGTTACATGGGAGGTGCCACGCCTTTGTGTTCGATTTTATCCAGTTTTTGCTTAAAACTTGCATTTATAATCCTTCTTAATATCTGGGTAAAATTTAGTTTGATCATCTCAAAAAACGCTTTCAGTAGAGCGTTTTCAAGCTTTAGCTTACATGAGAGGTGCCACGCCCTCTTGTCCGAATTCGCCCAGTTTTTGCTCAAAGCTTGCGTTTACAATTCGTAGTATTTATGTGTATTTTGGGTGCATTCTCGGGAAAAATACTCCAAAAGTTGCACTTTGAAGATATTTTTTGTATGGGCGGTAGGCGTGTCCGTTGACCGATTTCACTCATTTTCAATCCCCCGAGCTAGCTTTGACGACGGATGCTGTGCACAAAATTTCATTTTTCAGTTTTCCCAAAAAATGTATTTCCACACAGCCAGCCAGACAGACGGACACGGCTATATCGACTCAGGAGGTGACGCTGATCAAGAACATATATACATTTCTATATATGCCACGCCTCCTTCTCTGCCTTACAAACGGAAGGACAAAGTGAATATACCCTGGGTGTACGGTATAAAACAAAACATGAATTAGAATAAACGCTTTATTTTTATATTTAATAAAAAAAAAAAAAAAATACATATAGTTCCTCTTCAATTCAAATAAACTAAATACTATAAGCTATATAAAAAAAAATGTTTTAAGGCTTTAGTTATTACTCACATAGGAACGTAGAAACGGAAGTTCATCAAGGTTTTCATCCTCCAGAGTCTGGAGTCCAGACTTACCCTTATTTTTGTGCAAATTACTCTAATAGAAGCAAAAGCCCTTTCAAGTATCTTTTAACGATGTTTTAATTTTCAAAATAGCTTAGTTCTTATCCAACTATTATGGTGTACCTTCTAGTCGATTTTATTTTTGGCGAGGCAATTGAGGGGGTTAGAAGCAAAGGGGTACAAGTGACACAAAGTAAATTTTGAGCAAAACACAGTTAAAGTCAATGTTATTTAGTAAATTCCAGTGTGGGTTAAATATTTAAACTTAACTTGTTTTAGAACCTCTGAAATATCCCCTATCTAACGTATTTTTGAAAAATTGTCTAGGCATCACCAATAAAAAGTTATTAATACTTTACTGAAAGCCTACTGCACTTGTACCCCTTTGCTTCTAAACATCTGTAAATAAATTTTCGTATTTGAACAAAAATATTTTATTTAACCTAACATAGAATGTATGTAGGTTTGTTGTTAATGAATTGGATATGATTTATATTTTAGTATGCTTATAAGCACCATTCTGGGATAATCTATGTCTTAGTCGCCAAATTCATTTATTCGATTTTATATCCTTTTTTAAAAACTGAATTTGGTTCTTCAAAAGGAATTGCGTTATTTTTTTTTTTTTTTTTTTTTCTGTGACTAAATTCACGTGAGAAAATAGGTGTAACACATCCAACGCAGTTAAAACAGCCAATTTTCCCCACGTTTGCACTTTGCATTGAATCTAAGACTTGTACTTATTTTTTTATTGTCACTTGTCATTAGCCAATACTTCAAATATTGTGCAACTACTTTGGGGTCTTGGTTCTTGGAACTTGCAAACTGCATTTCTAGTAACCCTGTAAAAAAAATTGTGTCCCAAGAAGAGCTTAGCAGCTATCTCATCTAAAAAAACAGTCAGTGTTAAGCTTGAAATGAAAGGCAAGCGCATTTGCAAAAGTTTTTTTGCTAAAAACACTAAACACTTGCTAGGAAAGAAAATCCTACTGTAATAACTTCACCTGAACTGCGGGGAAAACATTAACCGGCAAATAATATTCAAAAATGTCATTTTGATTTTGTTAAACAGCTCATCCAATCTTTTCCGAAATGAACAAACACAATATTTGACACAAAATTTAAACTTAAAAAAAATGTATGATCCTTATATTGAATTTTGCCTTGAAAAAATCGAAGACCCATTAAAAAAGGCACATTACCGCCAAATATTTAATACGCACTTTAATCTACGGTTCAAGCGTTCACATACTGACACCTACGCTACTTGTGATAGTTTAGAAACAAAAATCAAATACAGGGAGGACCAGGAAGTAGTCGCTAACAGTATAATACAAAAAGAAAAACATTTGTACACAGTAGATTTAGCAAAAAAAATCTAAGGAATTGGCCGAAATCTTAATCAAAAGTGTTTCAACAGCTGTACATGCAATTTGTTTTGATTTAGAAAAAACACTACCTACACCTGAACAAATATGCAGCAAAATTATTTTATTTGCGCCAATTATGAACATATAATTTTGGAACACACAATTGAGGCACCCAGCAATCTTCAATGTTTATGTGGCATGAAGGTGAAGCCAATAAAAGATCCCAAGAGATGGGTCATGCTTTTTACGCTACGTCCTTCAACTTCCACCACTTATTAAGCACTTGATTGAGTATGTTTTTCTTCCTGTCGAAAATTTTCAGTGCATAAAATGCAACAAAAAGATTTCCGTTCTATTGACAACATGAACCAAATAGTTTCGGACAAGCAAATTAAGGACATCCGTTAGATGCAGTGGCTTCATTTTAGGAAAGAAGAACCTTTCACTTTATTTTACAAAAATTCGTTGGAAAAAAACATTCTGTTTCAAAAAATTTACCTAGGAATAAGAAAGTCAGATCGTCCATTATCAAAAAATTCGATTGATCTTGATGTGTTACATACCGAATCTTTGCCAATTAAAACCGAAAAATACGAAAATTTGAAAAATTAATCGAGTATTACCCACCAGTTCATCATAGTTTTTATAATTGCCTGAAGCATGAAAAAAGCACACCTAATGAAGATATCGATTCAGATTAGCTAGATGCTATTTCTACTTCTACTGCTACCACTACTATTTACTTTTAATACTAGTTATTTATTTTAAAAATTTGAATAAAATATTTTTCTTCTAATATAAAAAATAATTTTTTAATCGTTTAGAAGCAAAGGGGTACAAGTACAAAGGCTTTTAGTAAAGCACTAATAACTTCTGAGAGAGAACCCTTAGAAAAATTTTGAAAAATACATTTAACAGAGAATTCTTTAAGGATTCTTAAAATTGGAATAATTTTTTCTTTCTTAGGCTATGTGAGCTGTTATGCACCATTAACTTTACTATTTATTTCCTATATAAAAAAATTCAAGTCACTTATACCCCTTTGCTTCTAAACAAAACTGTAATTGTGTTAATTGGCTTTTCTTAATGGTGCCCTACAGAGGCTTAGGACCTTAAAATTTAAATTATTATTTTTTTCTCAAATAGATTAATGCTCGCTCTATATATTTCCGTGCTTAACTCAATTTTTCATAAATTGGCACTTGTACCCCTTTGCTTCTAACCCCCTCAATTATCAATTTTTCAGTGTTAAAAATATTACCAACGCATACTACTGATATTTCCATACATTAATTAGCATGGAAAAGCAATGCTAAGCATGATTTTTTACATTTTTTTATACATTTCAGCTCTCAATATTTTTTTGGATTGTGAGAATTCGTTATTCTTTCTAATGTACGAGTTTCCAACTGTCCTTTGAACTCATAACCAAGCGGACAACCACTTATATAGTCTTTAAAGTTCTTGATAATAGGTTAGCATTCTCACGGCAGCTTGCCTCTACTATTAATTTTATCGGAAGTATAATTGAAATTATACATATTCTTAATCAAAAGAGTCTCATTTTCGGACAGGCGACAATCTGCATTCATATTTGAATCTATAATACCCTTCTGGAGAGCAGTTTTTAATTTATAGGTGATGGTTTACGGTGCAGTTCCTTGAAATTGTTGTTTCATTTAATTTCAAGTCGTCTACATCAAATAAATCATGATCATCCAACTCATCGTCAAAATTGTTGTTTCACTATCCTTTTATTTTTTGTAAAACGGAGTTATATTTTTAGTTTTTTATAATACCGAAACACCGGTATTTGGCATAATTTAATACCGGTATTTCGGTATCGAATTTTGGTCCGGGATACCGGTATCGGTACTACCGGTATTGCATTCCCTAATTCGAAGGCAAAGCGGGAAACATTTATAGAAAAAACTAAATCTTTTATAGCATTTTGCACTCTACCCTGATAAAATTTTTTTAAATAAGAATAGAACAAAAAAAAAAATTCCATACAAATCACAAAATTAATTTTCTTTCACAATTGTGGCATTTGTTTTTATTTAATTTAATAAATTTGAATTCAATCGAATGTTTGTAAATAAAAAACCCAATAAAAACTTTCATTATCATCTGTTTGTGAAAAATAGACATTCAAAATTATCACCCCGTCGCACAGTGTTTTACGTAGAACAAGCTAGGTGGACAAAATTAATTAACAGATATCTAAACATTAGTAATGAGGTAATATCAACAATACCCCCCATACATAATATACCTACTTTTTTATGTGTAAATATTTGATGGTGACAAACAACTGAGTGCAGAAGTCAACTTATGAGTGTAAGTTCAATTTCAAATATTTATTATTTTCATTAAGCAACTAAGCAACTTGATTTTATTGTTTCAAAATCAATATTTTGTGACAATTTTAGTGATGGATTTTATAGCAAAAAGAACGTATTTTATGTTTTAATTAGAGTTTTTTCATTTCTTCCTTTGGGTAATGTGTAAGAAAGCTTCGAAAACAGATAAAAAAATTATTCTTTTTTTTTCGTTTTCCAACTTTAAAGGAGACGAAATTGCACGTACCCGCTTGTACCCAGTCTAAATTTTGGATGTATGTTAGCCTCACCTATTCCCTTGTTGAATATATTAGTTGTAACCAGCGCACTGCTGTTCATCTATTTTATTTTAATTTTTTTCAGAATACCTTTAATTTTTTTTTTTTTTTTAATTTATATTCGAATTTTTTGCTTTGTCTTAAAAAGGTCGTAATTTTATGACATTTCTAGTGATGGATTTTATAAATGAAGGTTAGGTTTTTGTGTTTGAATAAGATTTTTGTCATTCCTTTCCTCAGGAAATGTTTCGAAAACACTTAAAAAAATAACTCGTAGTTTTATTATTTTTCAACTTTAAAGGAGCTGGAATTGCATGTACCGCGTGTACTCAGTCTAAATTTTGGATATATGTTAGCTGCACTTATTCCCTTGATGAATATATTAGTTTTGTTTTAATTTTTTTCAGAAAACCATTAATTTTTTTTAATTTATATTCGAATTTTTTGCTTTGTCTTAAAAAGTTCGAAATTTTGTGACAATTCTCATGATGGATTTTTTAACAGAAGGTTAAAATTTTGTGTTTAAATAAAAAATTTGTCATAACTTCCCCCAGGGAAAGTTTCGAAAACACTTAAAAAATAACGTTTATCTCTGTGTATCCAGACTAAATTTTGGATGTAAGTTAGTTGTACCTGACCATTAGATTACAACTATTTTATTTTTTTCAGAACATTTTCACTCAATCTCAAGAAGTGAGTTTTTTCAAGAGTGGCTTAAGCATGACAAGGTCAAAAAAAATTACTGTCTTTACGATTTTATAGTATCAAAATTCAAAGTGTTTGATGTAACTGAAGACTGTGTGAGGGTAATTAAGGAAAAAATTGCCAACTGTTCTTCAAAAATCGATCCAAAGTGGTGTAGGCACTAAGGAAAGTTAAAATAAAACACACCATTCGGCTCGACGGTTACTTTTATTCTGTCGTTTTCTTTCGACATTCTTGTGTTCTTTCGTTATACACATACAATAGCAAAATATATACAAACATTTGCAATGGATAGTTTTTAATAACAAAAGCATATGTCAGAAAGAGACAAATATAGGTATAAAGAATAATCTAGAAAATGTATAAAAACGTAATAGAGTCATGATTGAAATTACACTAAGAGAAATAATATACAAAGTTAAATATACTGTAAATAAATGAATACCCTAATTATATATTGCTACAGTGGGTTTCTGCAGGGAAGTCCAAAGACAAATTGTTCCAATAGGGCAGCTTTCAGAAGAAGCCCAGGAAGCGCGGAACAAAGATTGCCGCAGGATCCGAGAACAAAACACAAGAAAGTGGTCGCGCATAGCCACGAATAAGGATTTATTAAATATGCTACTCTTAACTTCTGATCCTTTTATAAACTCTTTAATAAAATGTACAAACAAAAAAAAAAAAACGAGATAAATTGTGTGCAGAGGTCTTAAAACTAATAATCCCTCCTACAATAGTTCCACAATCACGACCAAATATCTTTCCAGAACCTGAGGAACATTATATTGTATCAGATTCATCGGATGAAATTGACGATGAAACTGATTAGGCAATTTAAAGTTGAAGTAAGTTGAAACCGTTTCATAGTTTGATATGTTATCACTAATTACATTACTGATGCATTTGTATCGTACTGAGTAGTAATTGAACATTTGCAAAAAAAGAAACATTAAATGTTGGTTTTTATACTTTTTCCAACATAAAAAAATTCTGTTGTTTTATTTCTTTTTTGGTTTTTTGTTTAATTTTTTTAGAGAGCTATTCAACGATACCAATTTTTGCGGGTTCAAACCCTCTCTATTAAGATTTTTTTCCTATATATCTTTTTCCTATATATATGAATTGAAAATATTGAAATGAAATAAAATTAATCTGTATGAAAACCGCCCAATGAGCAATTCCTGGTTATGATGGTGATCTATGCCGAATAAGAAAAAATGTTTCAGACAAAAGTGTCGTATTTTTGCACGTAAAATCAGAATCAGCAATAAAAATTGGGAGTTTCCATATAAAATTTTGAAGTTTCTTCCGTCAACCGCGGGAGGAGAAGTGTAGAGGGTCAAAATTGGTATCGTTGCACTGCCCTCTTAGAAATATTGGACACGTGTTTTTTATTTTTTATTTAACGTGAAGCATTAAAAACACTTGACCGTTCCGGAAATTTTGGAACACCCTGTATATCAAAATATTAATAACATGTCGAAATAAGGCTTACACTACCCAAAAATATCAAAAAATAATTTTGTCAAGCTAGCTTGTTCTACGTGAAACATTGTGGGTCGATTGAAAAAAGTGTAAAAATGTTAGTTTTGCCTGCTCACTGGGCAACAATTTTGTAGAAAATTTTAGAAAAGAACATAATATTTTGAAAGCCTTCTCACGGGGCAGAAAAAGTGTAACATTTTTTTGAGAAAAGAAAACGACATTAGTGAACAACGCCTGGAATCTGAAAATGTAAACATGGAAGCAGCGAAAATTAAAAAAGTGCAAATAAATGCATCCCAAAAACAAAATCGCCCAATATGGTTCAATTCTGATATAGCCAAAGTTATAAGTATTAAGAACAAAGCTTGGAAGGAGTTTCGGAAAAGAAGAACACAAGTCAACATTTTAGGTTACATACGCATTTGTGCACAGGTTAAAAGTGCATGCAAACAAGCTAAAAAAGATACTTGGACACGTTTTGTGAACTCCCTTAATCCAACTATGGGCATTAGAACGCTCTGGTGCAAAGTCAAAAAAATTCGATCTCAACGTATTTCAGATTTTCCACCGATTTATTTAGACTAGAGTTCGCCTTGTGGCCGAAATTCGCCCATTTCGATTTGACCATAAAATAAAGGAAAAAGTTTTTATACCCTTCCTTGGTCGATAAAACACAAAAAACTTTTAATATTCTTCCTTAGGGTTCGGGTTATCTGCATCGGTGCAGCAGCTAAGTTGCAATATCGTACTTTCCATTTAGAGGCGTGTAACTCCTACTAAAGAGCAAACAGTTTTTGATATCTATCTATACCAAAATTCATAAAAATCAATCATGTTATCGTGCTATATAGTGCTAACTCAATATCTATACCAAATTTTATAAAAATCGTATGCAGTATTTTCGCCGTGAGAGCGTTTTTTCCATTTAGGGGCGTGGCACTGCCCACTGAAAATATAATGGTAATTTTTTCGTTCCTTAGTGCCAATCCTATCTCCATACCAAATTTCGTTGAAACCGATGCAGCGGTTTAGCTGTGAGAGCGTTTTTTCCATTTAGGGGCGTGGCACTGCCCACTGAAAAACATAATGGTCATATTATTGTTCCTTAGTGCTAACCCTATCTCCATACCAAATTTCGATAAAATCGATGCAGCGGTTTAGCCGTCAGAGCGTTTTTTCCATTTAGGGGCGTGGCACGGCCCACGGAAAAACATAATGGTCATATTATCGTTCCTTAGTCGTAACCCTATCTCCATACCAAAATTCGTTAAAATCGATGCAGCGGCTTAGCCGTGAGAGCGTTTTTTCCATTTATGGGCGTGGCACCGCCCACTGAAAAACATAATGGTCATATTATCGTTACTTGGTCCTAACCCTATCTCCATACCAAATTTCGTTAAAATCGATGCAGCGGTTTAGCCGAACCTTTCCAACAAAAAAAAAATCAAGCAAATCGGTTGAGATTTAGGTATAGAAACAGGGACCTAACCGATTTCGTTTGCCTATTTATACATAGATAACAAAGTAATTTCACATCCTAAGGCTATCGGAGATTTATGGACATCTATCGGAGCAGACAATTCGTTTAATACCACCTTGGTAAATTCTAAAGCTTTGATGAAAATGAAACGGATTGCCATGACTTTGACAGGATTTAAGGAGAAATTACACCACTTGAACTTAATATTGTTCTTAAAAATGCGAAAGGTGTCACTCCTAGCTCAGACTAAATTACATGTATGTATGTATTCTCCTTTAACTCCTAAGAGGAGCATAGGGCCAAAGACAAAATTACATATTCAATGCTAAAATATTCTTCTACAGAGCTGAAGATTCGCCTTTGCAATCTTTACAGAAAATTCTTGAAACTGCGGTGTATCCACACGATTGGAAACATGCTCTTTTGACGCCAATCCCAAAACTAGGAAAAAAAAAATCCCAACTCCTTTTGTGGATACCGTCAGATTTCCCTTCTACCAGTTATTTCAAAAACTTTTGATAAGATACTAGCCCAAACAATTTGAAGTATTTGCAAGAAAAAAATAATTAATATTCAACATGCTTTTCTTCCAAACCACGGAGTACATACCTTATGTCATTCATTAGAGATGCAAATTAAAAAGAACCTCTCTTACAGAAAACATAGCATTGTTTTATCTGAAGATCTTGAAAAAGCTTTTGACAGGGTATTTGCAACTGTAATTATTAAAGAATTGCATGCTTGGGGCATGCCTAAGAAACTACAAAAACTTATATTTTCCTTTCTCACGAATCACAGAGTTACGGTCAGAATATATGGATTTTTATCAAATACGCAAAATCTTGAAAATGTAGTACCTCAAGGATCTCCACTTTCTGTTGTTTCTCGATATACGCCAATTCCTTGTCTAAATCACTGTTAAATGTTGAAGGCTTAGATCATGTTAGCTTATATGCAGATAAAATTTTCGCAAATATTGCAAACAATCTTTTAAATAATTTGGCCAAAACGATACATAATTGGACAACAAAAACGGGAGCAGTAGTTCCAATAGGCACAGCAGAGGCATTATACGTCTGTAGGAAGCACAATTGCAGTGCATCTAGCCTAAAGATAAGAAATCAAGATGTAAAATTGAAAAACAAACTAAGAATTCTAGGATTGATTTTTTCAAAAAATTCACTATGGAATGATTAAATTAATCTTGTCGTTGATAAGCTGAAAAAAATTAATAATCTACTAAAAGTAATTTGCAGTAGAACAAAGGGTCCACTTATAGAAACAGCTATTTCTATATGTCACTCTCTAACAGAAGGTACTATTCAACACTATATGACAATATATGGGTGGACATCTGCTTCAAATAAACGCAAAGTTAACACTGCACTAAATAATTGTTATAGGACAGCGACTGGACTTTTAAAAACAACACCACTAGATGCTTTAAGAGTAGAAGGTCGATTTCATAAGTTTGACTGGCTCCTACATAACAGATCCACCAAACTAGCGGCTAAGTCTCTCACTTGCCCTATCCATCCTTTACATGATTTATTTTGGAGTACATTGAATAATGATAGAAGTAATGTTACCAACATCAATGCTATACAAAATATTTGCAAAATATGGACACGCCTTTACCAATGAAACCTAACAACATTGTTTCTAGAAATCCATTCTTTTACATCGATACCTCAATTAGCAGACTGAAGAAAAGTAACACGAATCCTGTAGAATACATTCAATCTTTTTCAAAAATCAAGGAACATTTTTCTCCTGGTTCTTTTCTGGATGGTGTTTCGTCTTATGGTGTAGTGAAACAATCATTAGAAAACATTCATCACATAGTACACTAATCTCTTCTTCCACTCTATTCTGGTATTTTCAACGCAGAACTGGCAGACATTAAAAAAGGAATATGCATCTACAAAACATGAGAAAATCCTAATATGTTCCGACAGCCTTAGCGTTCTAAAAGTTCTACAATATAAAAATAGCATTCCTTATAGTTTTATTATTGAAGGTGCGAAACTTCTCAATCCAATAAAGATTTTATGGATTCCTGGTCACACAGGAATAGCTGGGAATAATTTTGCTGACAAAGCTGCTAAGGTGGCAATGAGGCTGCCACTCATAACAGAAATGCATTGCTTAGATATAATAAGAATTTATCTAGAGAAGAATGCATAAGACTTGCTCGCCTAAGAGTGGATGCAACTGTATTTAACAGCAGACATTATTTGAAAGAACAAATCCCAAAATGTGTATTTTCTGCAACGAAGTGCTTTGCACAAACCATATATTAACAGCCTAATTCTAAACAAAAATTTCTTGGGAGTTTTTTCTCTTTTCCCTTTTCTCATATTCTGAATAAAAAAATTTGGAGAAAATTCTCCCTTTTCACTTTTCTCATATTCTAAACGAACTTCGAAAATTTGAAAAACATTTTTGCGTAAAAAGTAGGCATCACGAACTTGAAAAAAAGGGAAAATGTAATTCTATTTTTTGAGAATTTTTTCGACAACAATTTGTGAGGGAATAATGTGAAAAATGTTGATATTGAAGTATTTTAGTTTTCTTCAAAGTGAATTCGTAATTTCCTGACATTCAAAAGAAAAGAATCATGACGAGAACCGGGACCGGATGCATCATAGAAAAAAATCTTGAACTCATTATCACACAGTTCCAAATATGTTCGAGTATAAATCTAGTGATTGTAAAATTACAACACAATAGTTCAATGCAATAAGTTTCCTTTCCTGTTGTAGTAAGAATATTTCATACAAATTATATGGTAATAAAACGTCCTTGTGCATCGTTCGCATGATTAATCAACTAATCGAAAAAGCTATTTTACCTAGGTGCGATATAAAAACAGGAACTGACAAAGAAACCATTCGTCTTTTCTGATGTGTTAGCAATATTTATCAACTTTGCACTTCTGAAAACATTTTACAAAGAGAGAAAAGTATCTTTCCTTATTCATTTTCATTTTATCTTAAGAACAATGCAACCAGCTTATTGGTAGTTAAAATACCTTCAATCTGAAGCCAAAATTTTTCAAATCCGTCTTTTATACCTTTTTGTTATTGCAAAAGAACCATTATTTATTAAGCTATAGATTAACAAACATAATAATGAAGACTGGTGATGAATCGCCGCGTCAAAGAACGTACAATTCGTGACGTAAAATCATGTTTTTTTTTATGCAAAATTAATGCGAAACACATGACTTAACGTCACAAATGGGTGCGGCGATTTGACGCCAACTTGTTTTAGCTTGCAATTTTCGAATTAATGTATGCCAAAAAATCACAATTAGAAAGATTCCTGATAAGCAGCCGAAATCTTGAAATCTTTTCAAGCTCAACGTGCAAAACGCGGCAACCCCTGCGGGTTCATAAAGACTTGGAAATTCCTCCTTATTAGCATTGATTGCTCTTGCTCCTCAGTTTATCAGAGGAGTGTTCCTCGTGAATTCACCTCTACATACTAAACAAAATGCTTACCAATCAGGTAAATCGACTGAAACCCCCATATATAGCCGTACGACCAAAATCTAGAAGGCTTTGGGGGACAAGGAATTAGCCCTCTTTTCATCTATTGATATACAGGGAGCTTTTGACAACACGTCTTTTAAGTCAATTGAGGAAGCATTGATTAGAAAGGGAATACCCGAAAATATCATTGATTGGGTCCTCAATATGTTTAAAAATAGGATAGTCATCTATGAAGCGGGTACAGAAAGACTAACTGAGAGAACAACTAAAGGATGCCTTCAGGGAGGCGTACTGTCACCGCTTCTATGGATACTTGTCATTGATGAATTACTAGAAATTCTAGATGATCACAAATTCGAAGTCCAAGGCTTTGCTGACGATTTGATTATTATGGTTAGAGGCAAATACCGTAACTGAACGAATGCAAATAGCTCTCAACTTAGCTCTAGGCTGGTGCCGAGAGAAAGGACTCGAAATTAACCCTAGTAAAACCACACTGGTGCCCTTTACCCGAAGGAGAAAGCTAAACCTAGAAGCTTTAAACTTGGGGGAAACGGTTCTAATGGTTTCCGAGGAGATGAAATATCTAGGAGTAATCCTAGATAAAAGTCTAACTTGGAACAGTCATCTATAATACATGATAAATAAAGCCTTAAGGATAACATACTCTTGCCAAAGGTTGTATGGTTAAACATGGGGACTACGTCCAAAAATGATGGCATGGTCTTACAAAACCATCACTGTACCAATGATCACTTATGCTTCATTAGCATGGTGGCCAAAGGTAAAGGCTCAGAAGGAACTAAACAGGATCTTCAGAACAGCCTGCTTGGGTATCACAGGGGCACTAAGGACGTGCCCGACAGTAGCTCTAGGCATGCTTACGGGACTCACACCTCTTCACCTTATGGTTAAGAAAGAAGCAGCCTGTGCGGCCCTCAGACAGTAGCTCTAGGCATGCTTACGGGACTCACACCTCTTCACCTTATGGTTAAGAAAGACCTTATTTACAACAATTTAAAGAAGGCAATCTAACAGGACATGTCAAAATCCTGGATGTGTTCTGGGATACACCATGTCTTACAGTCTACGATAAGTTATATAAAAAGTTTGTTTTCTCCAGAAAATTCAAAGTGGTCATAAATGAATACGCCGAATGGAGGAGGAAGGATATAAATGTAATACAAGGCTCACAGTTGTGGTTCACTGATGGGTCCAAAATGCAAGATGGCAGCGCAGGAGCTGGAGTCATGGGACCAAGATTCCAAAAAGCAGTTGCAATGAGAAACAGCTTCTATTTTTCAGGCGGAGGTCCACGCTTTAGAGTTGTGTGCCAGAGAATGTCTAAGAAGGGGGCACTTGTGGCACCGACATATACATTTACTCGGACAGCCAAGCGATTCTAAAATCACTAATGGCTTTTTCAATACACTCGAAGCTTGTCTGGGAGTGTTTTGAACTTATTCAAGTCCTAGCCAGGAGGAACAACGTTACTCTTGTCTGGATACCAGGGCACGAGGGGCATGAGGGCAATGAAAGGGCTGATTGTCTGGCCAACAGTAGCTTTAAAAATAACTTAATTCAGAAATGGGAAGAGAATAGCCTGATCAATCACTGGAGCCCAGGAAGACATACGACAAGCGAAAAGGTTAATCAATCCACAACATGTTAAGGTATAAACTGTTTTAAATCTCAGCAGAAAAGATATTAAAACTTACAGTGAAGTAATGACAGGTCACTGTAAACTCAATTATCACCTAAAAAATATGGGCTTGGTAGACGATGATTCCTGTAGACTCTGCTTAGAGGACTTGGAAACAGCAGAACATGTGCTATGTGAATGCCCAGACGCAGAATTAAGTACCTAGGTGCCGAGATTTTAGATCCAGGGGACATAGGTAAAATTAATCCCATGGCAGTAACAAGATTTATAGATAGTCTGGAACTGTTTTGATAGGGAAAGAGGCTGTACAAAAGATCTTTTAGGTCGCAGTGCAATCTAGAGCCTTTTAAATAATAATAATACTGCTCCTCTTCACTAATGGGGCCCCATTATCTTTTCAGAATGTGATGCTATACATTTAATTTCTGTGAAATTTTTAACAACACTTGTTGTTATTGAAAAACGAATATTTTTTATATTTAAACTTCATTCAAAAGTGTCAAATTTACGCAAAATACTTTTTCGAAAATTCGAAATTCTCTTTCCCATTTTTTTAGGGAAAAAGTTTTTTTTGGGAATTCAGAATTGGAATATTTATTTTTTGAGAAAAACAAAATAAGTGAGAAAGAAATTTCTTGAGAATATTTAGAATTGGGCTGTAAGTGAATGTCCTGTGTCGAAAATTAATCTACCAATAGCAAATATCCTTGAGTGCCGATGACAATATAAAACTAATTACTGAAGCACTAATTTTTTCAGCTTTCCAGAAGAATCAGAAGGATTTTAGGGAAACTTTTTTGAAAAGGAAATTTCTCACTGCAAGTTGTCAAAAAATTTCAATATTTATACGTCAACAGCTTGTCATTTTTCAGTAATGCGTACTAAAAATCAAAGTAACGAGTTTCAGTTAAACTCGCACTGAAAAAGTCATTTCATAATTAAACGAGTTTAACAATTTAAACGAGTTCAATATAACTTAGTTTAAACGAAGTTTAAGCTTGGCCCTAACTTTGCTAAATATTTGAAATAAATAAATATTTTAACACAGAAAACTGTTATAATAGGAATATGAATTATAGCATGAACAATTGCTCGTCGAGTCGGGGTGTTAAATACTTTTCATATCTCCGAAAGTAGATCCGACACACTTTTCGAGTGCATATTCTTTCTTAGAATTAAAAGTTAACAAAACAAACTTGGTTTCAAAAAATATATAAGGTGTTGCTAAAGTAAACATGAGCCAAAATTTTAAGAGAATGGCTATTCGGGGGGACTCCCGTACGCGAAAGCTCAATTAGCGTACGCGAAAAAAGCTTTCGGAAAACTTTCCCCCGGGGAGCTTGATTACGCATGATTAATTTAGTGTTCAAGCGCACGCTAAAAAATGTTGCGTACGCTGCGCTAAATTAATCATTCGTAACGAAGCTTCGCTCCGGGGGAAAAAACTTCACTAGATTTCGCGTACGCGAGTCCCCCCGAATAGACAGACTCAAATTTTAATTACTTACTGTCTAATGAAGGTCGGTAAATATCATCCAAGCCAGATAACGATGGTCTGTTATTTACATCCATTTCCAAAGTATTGTTAGGTCGATGAGCATATTCATCAGTATAAATTTCAGATACATTAGGCGTGAATGGGGAAAGTGTCAAACTGGATCCAATGGCATTGTCTGATGTAAGGGTGCCCATTAAACTTCCTTGCTTACGTTGTTTTATGACTTCGGCAAGCTTTGAATTTGGGAGCTTCATGATCTTTTCAGCACACTTTTGCTGGTAACTGAATTTTCCAAGGAAGTATCCTACTATAACGCTAACTACCACTTTAGGAACAGCTCCATATTTAATATTTGGCTGAAAACTCAGAATTTATTGACATATTAAAGGAATACATATTTTAAAATGTCAAATTACTTTTAGATAACCCTGTTGTGTTCCGAGGTATGCTGCTACTCCAAAGCCAACTCCTAAAGGAAGGGACCTTTGAAAAAATGACTCTGTGTTGCATTCGCGAAGGACACGAAGTTCATCATATGAAAATTGATAATTTGCCTAGATATCCAATATATATATTTACATAATAGCTCAAATGGAAAATAACTCACCAATGGGTGCTGCGAGCGGTTATTTGGTTGTTGATTGGAATCAGTATGTGGTGGCGGAATTCCTTGTTGATTCATTTTTATTAAATTATTTATATCGTACAAAATATATAATGAATGCCGTTTAGAGCTGGAAAACAATCGATGTCACTATCGATATTTTTATAAAGTTACTACAATAGATATTTTTTTCGCAACAATCGATTGTTTTCTAAGGGCTAGTTTACATAGACATTCATAATCATGTATTTTTTTTCTTCATGATTAAAACTATATTTTGTTCACATTCATCTGATTTCAGATTATTAGTACTATTTTACTACTTTTTAATGCTATTTATTTAAATACTTTTTTGCATTATTTTTTCATGCGACAAATTTCTGTCAACTGTGAGTTAATTTGGTTTGGTCTCCCGAATTTTGTTGGTACTGATTCAAAAATTGCTATTAACCAGTTATTTCATCCATCTCGTAGATTGCTGCACGAAAACTGGATTATTTTACTCCCAAAAGGAACAAATTGTGAAATATTTTACAACACAATTCTGTTTGATTTCGTGAAGTGACATCGTTTGCTCATTCATTTCATGATTAAATAATCACCAAATATATGACTATGAATGTCTATGTAAACTAGCCCTAATGAGCCTTTCTAAACTAGTTTATAGCGTAGATAGACGGCAGCTCAAATGCGCATTAACAGCCGTATTCATAAACGTTGATTAGAGGCATTTTAACTTTAATCTGCAGATTAAGTACTAAAACGTATTCATAACGAATTTTTTTGATTTAATCAACGTTGATAAGGGCTCCCTGAAATAACGCCATAGGAAATAACGCCAGAAAAATCTTCATACAAAATTCTGGCGTTATTTCTATTTTGTTTTGGAAATAAAGCCAAAAACTTTTCTGGAGTTATTTCCAAAAATTATGGCGTTATTTCCAAAAATAATGTAGTTAAGGAAAAGGAAATAACGCCATAGGAAATAGTGCCAGAAAATTTTTGGGAAATAACGCCAGAAAAATCTGCATACAAAATTTTAGCGTTATTTCCATTTTGTTTTGGAAGGAAGACCAAAAACTTTTCTGGCGTTATTTCCTAGTTAATTTTTGGTTTTATTTCCAAAACAAAAAGGATATAACGCCAGAATTTTGTATGCAGATTTTTCTGGCGTTATTTCCAAAAAATTTTCTGGCGTTATTTCCTATGGCGTTATTTTCTATGGCGTTATTTCCTATGGCATTATTTCCAAAAATTCTGGCGTTGATTCGGCTCCCGGAAATAACGCCAGAAAATTTTTTGGAAATAACGCCAGAAATTTTCTGGCATTAATTTTTGGAAACAAAGCCAAAAACTGATAAGGCATCAACTCCAGAATTTTTGGAAATAATGCCATAGGAAATAACGCCATAGGAAATAATTCCAGAAAATTTTTTGGAAATAACGCCAGAAAAATCTGCATACAAAATGGAAATAATCCATTTTGTTTTGGAAGTAAAACCAAAAATCAACTAGGAAATACCGCCAGAAAACTTTTTAGCTTTCCTTCCAAAACAAAATGGAAATAACGCCAGAATTTTGTATGAGATTTTTCTGGCGTTATTTTCTATGGCGTTATTTTCCATGGCTTTATTTCAGGGAGCCCGTTGATTCCTAATCAGTTTTTGGCTTTATTTCCCAAAATTAATGCCAGAAAATTTCAGGCGTTATTTCCAAAAAATTTTCTGGCGTTATTTCCGGGAGCCTTGATAAGCAGGGGAAATAGGTAGTTAAACGATTTGGAATCCTTTCTACGCTGTACATTCTGGTCGTATTGAACGTGTACAAAGAAAATTCTTGAAATTTGCCTTACGTACTTTAAATTTTTCTGAGCCGTTTCCATCTTATTCAGCTTGCTGTTTGTTGCTGAATTTAAAGTCTTTAGAAAGTAGACGTATTATTCAATCTTTAATGTTTATCTACGATATTATTGGTGGCAATATTGACTGCGATGTACTGTTAGATAAAATTTCTTTTAATGTACCGTTGAGGGCACTGCGCAATGTTTCCTTCTTTTATACCAAGGTTCATAGAACAAATTATGCTCTCAATGAGCCTATTAATAGAGCTTTATTAGAATTCAATAAACTAAGTACTAATATAATGGTTGATTTTTGTTTTAGTAAAGAAAAGTTTAAAAATATCTTATTATCTTTTTATACTTAATTTATTTTTTGTTATTCTAAGGTTATTTATTTGTAAATATAAGTCATACTCTGTTGCTAGTCTGTAAGGATTTTGTCCATAGACTGAATAAATGAAATGAAATGAAATGAAATGAAATTTTGGGTTTTTCATGTTTTTGCTACGACATTATACGAAAATAAAATTAACACAATGGCTTATCTGTATTTTAAATCGAAGTTAAGCTACTGCTGATTTATAAACAATTTTCACTAAAACAACCTTATGTCAACTTTGATTCTATTACAATTTTCAAACGTTAATTTTTGACAACAGAAATCAAAACAAATAATAATTTATTTCGAAGGATTCTTCGGCTGGCCGCGTAAGCCGAAGCACGGGTTTTCGTTTTAAGTGATCAACATTTTACAATAAAAAGTTAAAGTTAAAATAGACTATTTTAAAAAAATAAAATGAAAAAAGAAATATTTTATTTTGTTTAGGAACTTTTTGTATAAATTAATATTATCAGTCTTTTAGTGTAGTGTTTTTAGTTTTAATTGACGCGTTTTTTTTTTTTTATGTTATAAAAAAAAAATGAGTGATACCAACTGAGTTGGTAGGAATTTGTGACATTTGTATTTTTATTTGGAGAGCAATACCGAATGATATAAAAAAAAAGTCTTTTTAAGGACGTGATAAACTGCTTTGCAAATTTGCAAACGTGATAAAAGAACATTTTGTTAAGTGTACTTGAGCGTCATACTTGGAAACATCACGTGTTTTTTGGTTTTTAACATTATAAATGTCGTCATTTTGTTTAATACATATACATATATGTCTTGTAAATAAACAGTTATATCGGTCGATTATTTGTAACGCAAAATTTCAGTTAATTTTTTGCACTAAAATAAAATGGTCAATTTTACCGTTCGTTGGCAGAGATGGGCACAGCTAGTTACTTTTGTAACTTGATACATTTTTGTTACTTGTTACTTTTGTATCAAGTATCAAAATTTTTTTTAGTTACTTGTTACAAAAGTAGCAATCTCATGAGTAACTATTGTTATTGATACATATATGCATAAATTTACATTTTTAATGGTTTTCAGGACTGCCAACTGTTATTTATTTTTATTTTGGTTAAATGGAACTTTTTAAATTTAATTAAAAAATAAAGTTAGGTCTTGAAGTTCTTAGATAAGCTTTTTAAAAAATCCAACATATATTTTTAAAGTTGCCACCTGGTTATTTTCTGGAATTTTGCTAAAATCATACTTTTTGTGACTTAATTCAAATTTTTACTTTAGGACACGCTCAGATAAATTTTTTTAAAATTATAAAAAAACTTTTAGGGTTGCCACGTGATTTTTTTTGTAAATTTTGCTTAAGCCATATATGTATTTAGAAAAAAAATTTAATTTTAGTCTTTAAACGCTTAGATAAACTTTTTAAAAATCAAGCACATTTTTGGGGTTACCACCTGGTTTTTTTAATAAAATCTAAATTTTCTTCCAAAAAATTCCTTAAAACACCATTTTCTCTCTATAAATTAACATGATGGGTCCAAAAACAACGAAACAAAAATTTAGGGTAGCCATATTAGGATTGCCAGACGTTTTTTCGCAAAATTGCCTTTCTCTGTCAACTTTCTTTATCGAAAAGTTATAGGATCGACCCAAAAACACATTGTAATTTTTTTAGGGTTGCCACCTGTTTTTTTTTAATAAAATGAAAATTTTCTTCCAAAAAATTCCTTAAATCAACATTTTCACTCTATAAATTGGGTCTAAAAATAACAGAACAAAAAATATGGCGACCCTAAATTTTTTTTTCGTTGTTTTTTACTCAAGATGTTAATTTATAGAGAGAAAATGTTGATTTCAGTAATTTTTTGGAAGAACATTTTGATTTTTTTAAAAGAACCAGGTGGCAACCCTAAAAAAATTACAATGGGTTTGTGGGTGATCCTATAACTTTTCAATAAAAAAAGTTCACAAAGAAAAGCAATTTTGCGAAAAAACGTCTGGCAACCCTAATATGGCAACCCTATTTTTGTTTCGTTGTTTTTGGACCCAATATGTTAATTTATAAAGAGAAAATGGTGTTTTAAGGCATATTTTGGAAGAAAATTTTAATTTTATTAAAAAAACCAGGCCACTACAACGGATGACCGCTATGCAAGTGCATCATGATCAGGTGAAATGCCTTAAAATGCGCAAAACTTCTTTAATGCTTTATTATTGCAGAACATTATTTTGAACTCCTAAAGCAGCTGCGTTGGAATCGCTATGAAGAAGTCTATTTTATATAAAATGTACCTGGCTGGGGAGGTTGGCATCCCCAAATAGAATTCGATGTTCATATTGATTAGAAATCATTTGATTTATAATCTTCACTACAGACTGTTTTGGGTCTTTAACAAAGACGGTGCCGTTACAGCTGAAACAACACTTTGAATATGTTTTATAGTTAATGAATATGCGGCATATGCGATTTTTATTTGAAAATAAAGATGATGAGAACAAGATATAAGTCCTATTTTTACAAAAACGTTAAGAATGATTAATACCAGCTCTCAACAAAAACAAGGCAAATTTGGAAAAAAGGATGTACCAACTCCCATGATAGTAAAATATTTAAAATGGTATACTGAAAGTTTTATTTAAGATAATGCATTGAAGTCCCACACAAATAGTAGGGCGGGTTTCTGGAAGAATAACTAGACGAATTTGTATAAGGGCTTGTCATTATAGATAGTGAAACCTTTTAAAAAGAGATCTGTCGAATGACAAAAAGCTTTTATAAGAGCTATATAAATAAATAAACATGTGTACATATTTGCTTCAATAACAATTTGCATTTCTCTCATTTATAAATACAAATTTTATTTAAGACTTGATAAGGTTTCCTGGAATTCAAAAGCGATTCCTAATCCGCGATAAGTATTTAAGTAACCACCAATGTATTCTCGTCAATGCACATTAGAGAGGATCAATTTGTTCCGAACCAAATGTTTCCACTAACTTTCATTCAGTTTCGGATTCTACGTAAAAATCTAAGTTAAAAACTCCTTGGGACCATATATCTGCGGTGAATTTCGACTCAGCCAAAAATCGTTTGAAGTTTTGGGTTTTTTTCGCTGTTGCGAGATTGTCTTTGATAATTTATAACTTCCGAACAACTTGTTGTGTTTAGCACCGTTAGAAAGGTGTCGTTGCTAGTGTCAACGATTTGTCTAATTTATTGAAAACAAATATCTGGTTCAAAAGTTATGACCTTTTGAATGAAAATATATCAAAACTTTATACAAAATGTACCAAAAATTTCATCTTTTTTTAAAAAAAAATTTTCTTTTAAATTTTTTTATAGTGTATAAAAAGAACTATCTAGGGAGGGTCTATTCATCTAGATACGGCTAGTCATTTCAAAGTTATGACCTTTTGAATGAAGACAGATACAAATTTCATACAAAGTATGTTAGAAATTTAATCCTCGTAGAAAAAAAAACCGTTATTTTTGAATTTTTTTCTATAGCTCATTAACCCCTTGAGACCGAAGCCTAGACCATTGTAGATATTGAAAAATGAACTTCGGATTAAGTTTTGTAGTGATTAAATTAAGAAAAAAAAAATAAGGTCCGGAAAATCACCTTATAGCCGGAAATGGTGCAGTCATATTACACAGTGCAGCAAAAAAAAATCCAATAAAATTTTTGAATACTATTCCAGAAAGTACATGATGTTACTAGTAAATCCCTATCTGTATTTCGCTTGTTTGGCTCCAGGTCAAATTTTATAGTACAATAAAAATTGCTTCAAAACTGCTTTTTAAAAGTTGTCACGGCTATAAGTCGTAAACCGTTTGAGATTTTGCTTTGCAATCTTCAACAAAGTTGTAGATATAGACTAAAAGAAAGAAATTGTTCAAAAAACGGACCCAAAAAATTGAGTTTTCGGTCTTAAAATCAGAAATTGCGGAAAAATTTGACCATTTTTAGTCGTAGCTGTAAAACCGTTCCGTGTTTTGCCAAACAATTTAAACAAATTTTAGCCAAGACTTAACTGAACAACTCTCTAGAGCATGTCAATAGCATACGAGTACTCCTTGATACTAATTTTAATTAAACTATTGATGTATCCAAAAATGCTTGGGGTCATATGTGACCCCATCGGTCTCAAGGGGTTAAAAGGCCTTTCCAACGCAGTTCTGTTCTTTAAGATACGGCTAGCCATTCCAAAGTTTTTAACTTAGATTTAAACGTAGAATCCGAAACTGAATGAAAGTAAGTGGAAAAAAAATTTGATCCTCTCTATTGATTATATAGGCAAACTTGCTCCTGCACTTTGCTCATACGTTTTTCGTTAATTTTAAACTTAATTATTTTTTAATTTATTTTATTAACTGCGGAAATTACTTATAAATAAATAAACAAAAGAAACGAAATGTCAAACGCAAATGATGCGTTTAAAATGTTGAAAGTTGCGTTGCTCGCTTTTCTGTATGTATCACTCTACATAAGGAGATGTTTTCAATTCAACTGTTAAAGCTTATGATGCGCGCGCTGCACGCGCTGCCCTCTATATACCGGACCCTTAAGTCTTCGATTCGTTTATTTTTAGGCCAGCCTATGCTTTGCATATCTGAGTGTTTGGACGAAAGAAGGCTAATGTCGTCAGCATCTCTTAGATGTGACGCCCCCACTCGACGAGCAATTATTCATGTTATTAGCTCCGTTCCAGAACGAAACAAAAGTTAACTTTTGTTACCTAAAATCCAAGAATCGGGAAAGTCATGGCAAGAGATCAAAGTCATCGCAAGGGATCGCAACGAATGGAAATGTTTCATATTGGCCCTATGCTCTTCCTAGGAGTTAAAGGAGAATACATACATACATACACCTAAAGTTGACTAAATCTTATTCTCGTATTCAAAATTTAGTCAAATGAGAGCGAAAAAAAAATGGGTGATCATTTCCCCTTTAAACCAAAATAACCAAATTTTACCTAAAGAAATTTTTTATGCAAAATTTGTTAAGTTTCAAAAAAGTCACAGCTGACAAAAAAGTTTATATCTACGTAGGGTGCGGGTAAAACCAAACAATTTCAACATAAATTAGACATCATAAAAATAGATAAAAAGACAAATAAAAAAGAAATTTGATTTTAGTGAAGACACAACCACAAAATTCAGAGTTTCGTAAAAACCCTCTCCGGCAAAACCATCAACTTGGAGGTGGAACCTTCCGATACAATTGAAAAGAAAATGTCAAGGCAAAGATCCAAGACAAAGAAGGTATCCTCCAGATCAATAACGTTGTGTTTTCGCTGGTAAGCAGTTGGAAGATGGACGCACTCTTTCTATTGTAACATTCAAAAGGAATCGATGTTGCACTTGGTGCTTTGTCTCTATGGTGGTATCATTGAGCTATATTTGCGTATGAACAAAAAAAAAAAAAACAATTGCGATAAGCTTATCTACCGTAAATGCAATGCCCGTTTGCATCTAAGAGAAGTTTAGACACACCAACAACTTGCGACTTCCATGCATCGAATTTTGTGCCGAAGGTTCAAGCTCAGGTTCTGGATGATATGTGGTTGCAATATGACGGCGCTACATCACACACAACTCGCCTCAATTTAAACTTTTTGCGTCGCAAATTCCCGAACCGAGTAATTTCTCGTCGCGGTGATGTGAATTGGCCGCCCAGATTATGCGATTTGACGCCGTTAGACTTTTTTCTGCGGGGATAAAGTCTATGTGAATGATCCGAAGACGATTCCAGACTTAAAAAGCAATATAACATCGGTGATTCGGGCCAATGCAAAATGTCATTGAAAATATGGCCGAACATATCCGCGAAATAATTTTCCACACATAATCCTATTGTGACCTTTCGAACGAAATAAAATATTTGGAAAAATTCCGGACAGTTTGAGTTTTATTCAAAATTAAAGTAAAACTTCTATTTCTGTTAAGGCTCAGTATATAGAGGGCACTTTATAAGCTCTGAGAACATACCTACTTATAGAGAGTGATACATACAGAAAAGCGAGCAAAAGGCGCGCTGTGTTCAATACGTACAGTCGATCAGCTTTCAACTTTTTGAACGCATTTTCGTTTGACATTTTGTTTCCTCCGTTTATTTATAGCTTTTTCATGCTCAGCTTCAGCTACCTTACGTACTTTCATTTTTTAATCGTCTGATATTATTCCATGTCCTGACGAATTCTTTTGGGCAAACTAAGTGTTGGACGACACTTGTGGTGGTACAACCCCTACGAAACTTACTGCCATACCTAAATTGGAGCGTCAGCGTTATTTTACTGTCAAAAATTTCTCATGTACATATAATTTGTATGGCGCATACCGAAATTGCCAACGCTCAACGCTGAGCTATTCGAATTTCCAATTTTGACAAAGCGTTATGGAGTGAAGTTAGCTGCAGAAAAGAAACAACAATATGATTTTGACAAACAAATGACTTCAACGCAACGATCTTTATTTCGGTATGATGCTTGGCGCTTTTGCGTAGCGTTAAATAACGCAATGCCTGACGCCCCAATTTAGGTATGGTAGTTAGTAAGCGACGTCTTAACCGTTCAAATTGATGGTGCAGAGTCCCCACTTTATTTATCAAGCCGTTCCTTGGTCTCTGTGATGGTTTTTCTACGCAAAAAATAATGCAGGAGAAATTTTCTTTTTTCCATTTTCGTTATGGAAAATTTATTGATGAAGTTTGAAGACGTTTAGCCTCAAAATAAACGCAACCACTATAATTGCCAAATATATAATGGGCCTTATCGTAAATAAGTATTCTCGTGAATTTATTCGTAACACCCTGGTTTGCAATCGCAAAAAAAAATTCGTGGAAAGGGAAATTCACTGGAAAAATTATGTAATCGGCATTAAGTTGGGAGCGAGTTTTTTCACTTTTATTTGTTAAATTTGCTCCTCAACTTTTTGCTAGGGAGTACTAATGCATAAATGAATAATTATAAATAACCTTTGACCAATTAAAAACTTTAGTACAACAATTTTAAAGCTATTTCAGTTCATATGACACTAAAGTTTTTAATATCCATCCAACCAACTTATACTGGTTCTGCTAAAACAACTTTTCACTTAAATTTTTTTTTTGGAAACTACGAGCATTTGGTGCAAACAAAAAGACATTTTTTAATTTAAAAAACAAAGCATTAATATAAATTTCACTGCTGCAATTGCTTCTTTTTCTTCTTTTGCAATTACTGTTTCTTGTTTATGTCAACGATTTATGGAAAAAAGCGTTGCCACATGTTTTTTTTTGTGCAAAATGTCTCCGAAATTGGAAAAATCAGCGTTCAGACTGGTTGTTTGCGAAAAATGTGAAAGATATGGGAAAGACTCAGCGTTGCCAGATGTTGTTTTTGTGTAAAATGTCAACGCTCTTGGAAAAACACAGCGTTGCAAACTGGTTATTTCTGAAAATGTCAACGATATTAAAACAAAAAAAGTATCCCTGCAGGAAGGGGAGTTTCCATTCATGAAATATTCACTACATCCAGTGCTCCTTCTCCGGGAGGGAGAGAATGGAACTCCCTTCAGATTTACGATAAGGCCCAATATAAAAATGTTTTATTTTTTTTTTTTTTTCATATTGAAGATATTAACGCATTATATGTTTCCGATACTTCTCCCTCCTCGTGCCTATGGCTTCTTTATTGATGATTAATTTTAATTGAAATAAGTCCCCTGGACCATTTTTATAAGTAGCACCATCGACTTATTTGTAGTTTTTCTAAGAAGGTCAAGAAGGTTTTATTTCGTTAAACCTTATGGGAAAGTGATAACAAACTTACCTTTCCATCGAAATCAATAAAATCTTCAAGAGGTTACATCCAAAGTTCCAGTGATAAAATCGCCTTAAAATGTTGGCCCAATGGTATTGAGAAAATAAATTCCCGAATAGCATCATTTAAGTTAAAATCCTTTTCGTCTTATTTCATTACCGGAAATTCTTTTTTAACCCTTTCGACCCAGCTTTCTAATAGCAATGTTAGAACTAAATTTTTGATTGGAATCTGTTATTTAGGTGTTATGAAAAGTACCAGTGAGTGAAAACCTGAGAAACAATAATAGGGTGGGTTAGGGGGTGGTGGTAAACTGTTGTACCATCTGGGATGTTTGGTGGTACCTATGTGTACCGCCCGTCCTCCAAAACAAACAATTCCAAATAGAAATTATAAGTACAAGAATATAAATTATAGTTTATTATATTTTATTGATTTTGAATATTACTGAAAAGAGAGGAAAATTTATGAAAAAAACGTTTTTTTTTACATCAAATTCACTTATGCATGGTATGGCGCACAGGAGTTTTCGCAAAGTAGTACACAACATTCCTGACATATTGCCTTAGTGCGTGTTGACACAACGACGCACAGTGCCCATATATAGCGCGGCCAAGACTAGTAAACTTTTAGAATTAATTTATTGAAGCGAATGAAAAACATTTTATTTCAATTGAAAAATATTAACAGGAATAGTCTGATTTCAAAATAAAACAAAACACAATTATTTTAAGGTGATATTGGATCAAGTACTAGTTCTTTTTTCCAACATCCCCACTAGAACAAGTACTTTTCAATGCAATTAATTGACAACAGTGGTTATGTTTGGGAAGTGTTAGAGCCTTGGTCAGAATATCAGCTGTCATTTCTTGAGTGCTGATATATTCAATCTTGAAATTTTTCCTGTTAACTAAATCACGCAGGAAATGGTGTCTTATGTCGATATGCTTTGACCGACCATGATACATGCTGTTTTGTGCTAAGTTTATTGCACTCTTGTTGTCGCAGTAGATTACAAGCTCCTTTATTGATGAGTAAAAAAGCTCCTTGAACAAAGATTTTAGCCACAAACCCTCTTGTGATGTTGACGCTTATGCCATGTATTCGGCTTCCGTTGTGGAAAGAGCAACTGTAGGTTGTTTGCTTGAACTCTATGATATGCTTCCACCTTGATATTTATTAACATATCCTGTGACAGACTTCCTTTCATCAGAGTCGCTTGCCCAATCTGCATCTGAATAGCCTTCTAAGTTCCCTTTATCATTTCGACTATATTAAAGTTTATAGTTTACAGTACCTTTCATATAACGAAGAACTCGCTTTATCGCATTCCAATGTGCTCTACCCGGATTATTATTATACTTTGAAAGCATCCCCACTGCAAAGCATAAATCTGGGCGACTATCTTGAGCAGCATACATGATACTTTCAATGGCTTCTTGACAGGGCACCTTTTGCATGAAATCCTTTTCTTCATCCGTTGTTGGGCATAGATCCTTTGAGAGCTTCTGATGAATATCAATCGGTGTTGAAACTGGATTGCACTCATCCATATTAAATCGATGAAGTACGTCTCGCACATATCGTTCTTGACTGATCCAAAGTTTTCCTTTCTTTCGATCACGTGAAATCTGCATTCCAAGAATGAATTTTGCTTCACCAAGATCTTTCATCTTAAAATTTTGCTGAAGTTGATCCTTGATGGTTGCTTTATAAACAGGATTTTTTGTAAAAATTAAGATGTCGTCTACGTAGATAGCTATATACGAAAGTTGATCTTTGTCCAGATTAAAATAAATACAAGGATCGGGTTGCGTTAGACCAATACCTTTTAAAATTTTATCCAACTTTAAGTTCCTGACGCGACTTGCCTGTTTAAGCCCGTAAAGCGATTTCTTTAGTCTACAAACTTTTCCCTCCTCAGCTGGAAATCCTTCTGGATACTTCATGTAAACTTCTTTATGGAGTTCGCTCTGCAAAAATGCCGTTACCACGTCCATTTGGTCAATGTCTAGATCGAATTGAACAGCAATACTCAAAAGCAGCCTTACTGAAGTGTACCTTACGACAGGAGAGAATGTTTCTTGATAGTCAATTCCATGTTTTTGAGAAAAGCCCTTAATGACGAGCCGTGCCTTGTAACGTTCAATATTACCGTAGGCATCACGTTTGGCCTTAAAAGTCCATTTACTATCTATTGGCTTTTTACCTTCCGGTAACTGTACGAGCTGCCATATTTCGTTTTCCATAAGTGAATTCATTTCTTCTTTCATTGCTTTTTTCCAGTTTTCGTGATTAGGACAGCTTAATGCATCTTTTACTGTCTTTGGTTCTTCAATGAAATCATTTGCAATATAAGACACAAATTCATCTCTTACTACTTCCGTTCGAATTCTCGTGGATCGCCTAGGCTCTATACCATTTTGTTCAATTGGATATGCAATTCGATTGTTATTTTCCGCACCTATCTCTCCATCTTCTTCTGCACTTTCGTATCTATCATTTTCTTCCTCTGAATCCCCCACTGAATTGCATATTGGTAGAATGTTGTAATAATTTGTGCTTTCAGTTGCAATTTTTTTAATAAAATCTTCCTCGAAGAAACTGCATCTCTACTCAGTACAATTTTCCTTTTTTTATTATCATAAAATCGATATGATTTTGGATGGTTAGAATATCCAACGAATGTAACCTCTCTTCCTTTTGGATCAAATTTCTTCCTTTTTTCTTTTGGAATATGGATGATGGCTTTGCATCCAAACACTTTGAGATATCCTAGATTCGGCTTCCGTCCGGTCCACATTTCTTCGGGTGTTTTGAATTGGAGTCCTTTGCATGGTGTGCGATTTAATAGGTGAGCAACAGTATTTATAGCTTCGGCCCAAAATTTCTTTTCCAGTTCTGCCTCTATGAGCAAGCATCGTGCTTTTTCAATTAGAGTTCGGTTCATACGTTCCGCCATTCCATTCTGTTCTGGTGAATATGGCACGGTGGTTTGGTTTGTATACCATTATCGCTTAATATTTTCTTCATCTTGGTATTGCTGTATTCGGTGCCGTTATCATTTCTTATCGCTTTGATTCGTTTTCCAACTTGATTTTCTACAAAATTTTTGAAGTCTACAAATTTTTCAATAACTTCGTCTTTTGATTTCAAAAAGTAAGTGAATACTTTTCTGGTGTAGTCGTCAATGAATATCAGCAAGTAACAAGAGAATCCAATGGATTTTTCTTCGAATGGTCCACAGACATCTGTATGGATAAGCTCTAGAGTGTCTGTTGCTCTTAATCCAGACTCGTTGAATGGTAGCCTCGTTATTTTTGCCTTGACACACGTTGTGCATTTATCCTCTAAAGCACTGCAATTTAAACCAGTCACAGCTCCATTTATCATTTTCTTGAATACTTCATTGCTGACGTGTCCTACACGTTTGTGCCATTTCTTTGAATTTTCTTGAGATTCGTGAGTAAGACAGGTTATCTGCGGATGAAATACATTTAGCCGGAACATATCGTTGATGTGATCACCTGTTGCAATTATTTCTCCTTGCATATCAGTCACATTGCATCCATCCTTGTTGAAGTTAACTTTGTATCCGTTATTTACTATTCTTGATACTGACAGCAAGTTTGTGCATAAATCCGGGACGAGAAGAACATCATTAAATTCAACGTCTGATTTCTGATTATTTTTAGCACTAAGGATAAGTTTAACATTGCCAACACCTTTCACGTTTATACAAGATTTATCTGCAACCATAACATCTGCATCCTTCGGGCAAATATTACTTGAAAAGTTGTCTTTGTCCCTGCATATGTGGGCTGAAGCACCAGAGTCCAGATACCATTCGTCTTTCTTAATTGCATGAGCCATAAAAGAACCAAACATTGCATGACTTTTTTTGAAAATTATTCTTCTTGACGGGACAGTTACTTGCATAATGACCAAAATTTTGGCAATTGTAGCATTTTGGACCTTTAAATTTTTTTGTATTTTTCTTATAGTCCTGTTGACTGGAAAAAGCAGCTTCTCCTGTTGAAACTACAGATTTGATGTCTTGAAGAAGTTTCATTTTAATTGCATCGCCAGTAATGCGAATTCCGGAGCTTCGTATGCCCATAATCATGGGTTTATATTCCTCTGGAAGACCTGCAAGCATCATCGATCCGGTCCATTCTTCGTCGACATTAAGTCCTACACTACGAAGCTGGTGGGCGTGGTTGAGTACCTCATTAACGTATCCTCCAATGTCAGGAAAATCGTTTAATTTTGTAGAACAAAATTTTTGGATAAGCTCAACACGTCTGACTAAACCAGAGTCTTCATACAATTTTTCTAGTGTTGTCCAGATATCTTTTGCAGCTTCACAGCCTCTTATGTGTGAATAAATGCTTTTATCCACCAGGAGGATCAGCTCTGATTTCGCTTCAATCAATGGAGACATTCTTAATTATTGGTTTATTTAAATTTCAATTTCCCTTATAGCGCGAAGGGGCCCATAACCTTTTAGAATTAATTTATTGAAGCGAATGAACAATTTTTTATTTCAATTGAAAAATATTAACAAGAATAGTCTGATTTCAAAATAAAACAAAACACAATGATTTTAAGGTGATATTGGATCAAGTACTAGTTCTTTTTTCCGATTTTGATGAAATTTTGCACAGTGATTATGAAAATTTTAGAAAATGGGCATGGTCCGCCCCTTTTTAAGCCTACTTCCAGTATAAAAGTATTAGTATCGGGTGATTTTTTAAAGGTTTTTGATAAAATTAAAGAGGCTAAGTATTAACCTTTTAAATGCTTTTTACGATCGCATAAGAAGAAAAAAAGTTATAGCAGTTATAACTTAAAATTAAAGTAAAATATTTCAATTTAGGAAATTCACTCATTTAAGAAAGCAAAAAAGAAGACTCTTACTTAAAAATATTGAATTAAAAAACTATTCAATTAAAAATATGAAATCTTAAGCTTTAAAATGCTTTTTAATCTATTCTGATCGGCTAAGAAAAAAAAATTATGGGCGTTTGAGTTCAAAAAAATTAATATAATATATTGTGACGAAAAATAACACATGAAAAGAAACTTCACGCCATTTCGAGATAAAACCAGTGACGTCACGAAAGTACTTGACAGTGATGCCAAGTTTTGTCAAGAAACTAGTAGCCGAAGGAATCAACGAGATGTTGCCAGATGTTTCTCTAATGCAATTCTAGAACGTTCATCCGGGTATAAAAGGAGCTGTTCATGAGAGTTGCAACGCAGTTGATTTTAAGCAATAAAGTGAAAGAGTTGTACACTTAGTGCCAGTGAAAGTAAATAAAGTGCTAATTGTGATATTAGATTTTGAATGTAATAAATAGTGGAATAAACAATTGTACCGTGTGAAAATAAACATTTGTGATTTAAATAAACCATTTTATAACTAAATAAAGTGTGTGTTTTTGATTGCTTCACAATACAGTGATCGAACTCAGAAAACAATAAGAGATTGAAATTACCGTCAAAAAGACAGGAAATTTCGTAACAATATTTACAACTTTGGTACTCGCTATTTTTAGAAAACGAAATAAAGGACTCTTAAAAATTACATATTTCGGTCAATTTTTATGCTAGAAAGATGTTTAAAAAACCAAAATGTGCAAAATTGCATCAATTGTTTCAAGTCCGCAGCAATTTTTTCCTTTTAGATATTTAATTTTACTGTCCTAAGAATATTAATTTTTTATTGAATTTTAATCGAGGTCACTTAAGAAAATAAACGAAAAACAAAATTAAAATTGGGGCACATTGGGGCACTTTTTTTTTTCATCTCCTTATACACTGTACTTTTCTCTTTTGTTTCTAATCAAGGGTCTTTTGCGTCATTATTTTTTTATGGTCTCCTAAACTTTTCTTTAAAATTCACAAATAAGCAAAAAAAACACATGTCCAATAAAGTAACTGTAACAAAAATCTGCTCAAAAAGAGCTCTACTACATAGGAAAAATGTCATTTATTCCTAAAAAGTTAGTTTAAACTAAGGTATTTTTTAAAATAGGCCTGCTTTCGATTTAAGAATCATGGAACGAAATTTTATTTTATCTTTACAAAACTCTAAGTTTACGGGGCTCGTATAACTATGCTATTAAGATATATTAATTTTTTTTTCCTTGATAGGTTCATATTTAAGACTTTAACTTTGACCTTTTGGCCGCACTCACGACACTGTGCGACGTCGAGTAGCTATTTGAATAGGAAGATGCATTCCTCTGCGATTGGCAGAATCAATAAATCCTCTAAGGTAACTAAAAATGTTTTGAATGGCATCTTGTTTCGGTTGACCTTACTATAAATAGCTTTGTTTGATGTTTGCTCTAGAGTACTCTAGAGCAAGTTAGAGCAGTCAAAAGTGTTCGATGAAAGTTTTTTCTGCACTAGGTTGCTCGATTCTACTCTGAAAAGTGTTCGATGAGTCTGCTCCAAACTGCTCTGTTTGCTCTTTTCTGCTCTAGATTTTTATGTAGAGCAGGTTGAAGCAGCAAATTTTCATAAGAAAAATCAAAAAAAAATAAATATTTTTAAAATTTATCGTCAATTTTGATATTTATATTTTATTTTTAACTTAAAAATATGTAAATATTTCTAAATTTTTGCTGAATTTCTCAAAGTTGCTTGTTTTGTGTTTTTTGAAATTTCTTCTCTGTCCTACTCTACTCTACTCTAGCCTGCTCTAAAAGGTATATGACAGCTTTCAAAAGCTGCTCTACTCTGATCTAAGTTCGTCAAACAAAGCTTATGATCCTTCGTTTACGGCTGTCATCATTTTCAAACGGTAAAAATCTTTCTTCCACCATTCATCCGATTTTCGATCGTAGTCGTAGAGGCAACTCATTTGATCTGCCAAGTCTACACCTCCCATGATCTTACGATAAAATTTAATTTGATTTGGACATGGGACTTGAATTTTTTCGCCTGTGTTGAATTTTTTTGTGGTTCATGACAATTACTTATCACCAAGACTTCTTTGGTGTCTTGTTTTTTGCGTATAGAAGTCCAGACGATGTGTACTTGAACTCCATTTCACGTTTTTCCAGTGTTCTCCACGAAAATTTTGGCATACCTTTTCTGTTTGCCATTACAATGCCAATAGCTGAGAAAGAAATTGCGTCCAATAAATGCATGAGGTGAATCGATTCGACAGGTTGGGAAATGGAGCCAATGCTAGTTGGGTTATTAGGGGCAAGTGCTTCCTCGGAAACCTCATTCACTTCATCTACCATGTCAGCTGCTGAATCTTTCTTATCGCTGAAGCTATAGACTGAATCTTCATTTTTGCTGGAACTGGAGATATACTTGGAACAAAATTGTCAGAGCTTCTGCTACAAAAGTCCTCTAAGGCCCAATTTCACAGTGTGAGCTTAAGCGTAGTTTATCTGTTGAGTGTAGTTTAACTTCATATTTCAATTTCACAGTCATTTTAATTTAAGGGCCGCTTAAGGGGCAGTCAATCGACACTATAAATAGTTAGGGAGGTTTAAGCGGCGTTTATGTCACAATTGACGTTGTCAATAAACAAAAATTCGAAATAAATAAATTTCAAAAACTAATTTCTTTATTGAAATAAAGAATCATAAAAATTTTGGAGTAAATTGAAGACTTCATAAGTATGTCATACAAATGTTTTATATTTAATAACTTTCTTTAATTTCCAGAAATAAGTTAAAATTTTAAGCTACACTAGAAGCCTACAACACTTGACTAAAAAGCTTGTATTGGAACCATCAGCAAGGGTTTGCCAAACGTAGTGTAGTGAACAAAAATAATAATTCGTGATATACGGTGTATACATTAAAACTTTCCAGTCAAACACTCAATTTTATCTATGCTTTAAAAATGCCTATAGTGATTATATGGTACCCAGCTTCAAAAATGTTTTGTTCAATGTAGTTCCGCAAAGATGCCAAAGAATGAAATGTGCAAGTAAAGAATAATGCCCTAATTCTCTATCTCGAAAACTCTCACTTTTCGACTGAAAAGTGACTAAAAATCAAATAGCTCAATATTTTGTATTCACTAAAACGAAAAACGACAACAAAGTGAGAACGATTGAGTATTTTATGTTCGAAAGTGAGCGAATGAGTATTTTGTGTTTGACATGGTTGTGATCTTAGATTTTTTACGTTTTTATTGAAAAAATTGTCTTTCTGTAAAACGAAAACAGACGAATTTATTGTCAAGTTTGTCACTTAAAATTTTTTGTCGTTTAAAAATCGTGTGCAAGTACTTATATATTGGTTGTGATGGACTTCGTTATTTTTCCAATTTTACCACGAAGGAGAAATGAAAATAATCGTTCTCTTCGGATAGAAAGAAGAATTTTAAGAGACAGCTTAAATGTTTTGGAGATTCGAGAATCAGCGTAAGTACATAGATAAATACCACGACTTTTATCCTGAGTCAAAATGAAAATAAGCGTTACAAATTTATTTATTGCAGCTTCGTAAAGAACTTTCGTGTAAGTAAAGAAGTCTTCAAGTATATTTTCGATGAACTGTCTCCAAAAATGAAGACCGGACACAGACAAACACGTATACCAAAGGCAATTAAACTGGCTTGCTTTTTGACGTTCCTTGCATCAGGAAGCTATCAAGGTTTTGTTGGGACTGACTTCAAATGCTGTCTATCCCAAACATCAGTTTCAAGAATTGTTGCGGAGTGCTTAGAATTATTTGAAAATCACTTTTGCTCGAAATGGATACGCCTAAAGTTATCTTCAAGTGAAGAGCAATCTATTAAAGAGCAATTTTATGCAAGATTTGGTTTTCCTGGAGTTATTGGTTGCGTTGATGGAACGCACGTAAAAATTATGTCCCCAAATAATGAGCTGAAACATTTGTACTATAATCGAAAAGGATTTTATAGTATAAACGCCATGATGGTACTGTTGTGTTTTTCTTTTGAACTTCAAAAATTTATTTTATTTTTTCTAGATTTGTGACCATAATTTGGTTATCAAATATGTCGATGCAAGAAATCCCGGCTCGAACCACGATTCATTTATTTGGAAAAGTAGTCATGCTGACTCTTACCTAAAGTCCAACTTTGAAAGAGGAAAAATAAATACATGGCTTCTTGGTTAGTTTTTTCTTAAGGACATATCGCTCATTTACTTAAAGAACTTGTATGTTTCACTTCTAACGGTCATGCTTTCAAAATGATAAATGAACCGATGAGAATAATAATAAGAAAAAACTCGGAAAGCATCGAGTGGTATAGAAAATATCAAAAACTCAAAGTTTTTTTTGGTGAAATATAATGCCCTAAAATAAATAAATGGGATATGCCACAAGCCCAAAATATTTCGTCTTTTGTATGGCGGCTGAAATATCTTATCTTCAAAGGATCATATCTCGGAAAATAAGAATCCCATTGGAAAAATCCGAAAAGATATTTGGGCAAGGAAGAGTGCAACTATTCGATGCTATTAAAAAAAAAGAATTTTACCTTTTCTTGTGGCTACGCTGTAAGACTGAACACAGCGTTTTCTTCAACTTCAAGCAAGGATATTTAAAAATCCTGCAGGTATAATGACAGTTCTGCTGATGAAGACGGATTCAGCGTCAAAAAGTACATAAGACAGCATATAAGAATTAAAAAGCTCATTCCATTTTTTTTTTTGTGCCTGAGTTATTAACCAAACTTTTTATTTTGATAAAAAAGTGGGCGTGGCAATTATTAAACAAAGCCATCTTTTTGTTATGCTTTAGATACTCCTCATCCTGATCGCATACCAAATTTCAACAAAATATGTTGTATCATTTGCGAGAAATAGCATTTAATGCGTTTTACTTGTATAGGAGGTTCCACGCGTACTTTCGATATTTTGCCTACTTTCAGGTCGTAGGTGCCTAATAGCAATTAGACCCCCTACAGTTAAATTCAGAAAGATTGCTTTAGCAGTTTTCTTTTCATAGTGCATTATATTTTTGTGGGCGGTGCCACGCGCTTCAACGAGTTTTCTCAATAAAACGGCATATTACATATTAATACTTGTTTGCGGAGTTAACTTCTCCTAAATTTTCATCAAAATTGTTGGAGTCCGTTTCGAGTAGTATTGAATCAAAATTTTCAAGGGCTAAAAAGTGGGCGTGGCACTTCTTCGATCCCGCCCACTTTTTGTCTGTTATAAAATATTATTAAGCCATACCCGCACAGCAAATTTCATTCAAATACCTTGTATGGTTTGCGAGTTATGACCATATCAGATTTAAAATTTAATGCAATGCCACGCCCCTTGGTGGGCATTTACAAAGTTCAAGCTTAGCTTATTCTTCATTGTATGCTAAAATCTAACATTATCCGAAGTTTCATTAAAATCGCTGTAGCCGTTTTCGAGAAAAAGTTTTGCCCGTTCCAAACATACATAAGTACATACAATGTTATCTTGTATAAGAAGAGAAGATATATCATTTTTTATATTGTATATTGTCCTAAGAAAGAATGCCGTAACTCCAATAAATTTTTATTTTTTTTAAAATGAGTTTTTGTGTATATGTTTATGTGTACGGCTGGGAGAAACGACAAAAGTCGTAGTTGTTTTTATAGGGAAAATGAAGGCATAATGCAACCTGTTCTTGTGGGCTGACGGACTGAACCAAGATGACCCAAAAAACGCCGTAAACTATTTTTTTTTTTAAAATTGGAGTTACGGCATTCTTGCTTAGGACGACAGTATACATACATATATCTTTGACAGCCACCTTTTTTCTAATTGAAAACTTTAAACATATTTACTGCGAAAGCGATTTTTGTGATTTGTGCCGTTCTTTAAGTAAATGAGTGATTTGCAAATAGTGAAAACATACGCAAAATAATAATAAAAAATCACTATTTTAAATATTAGATGCAACCTCTTATTTTGGTAAATTTTTAAATGCTCTAATGTACTTACATAATAATTATTATTTTTCAGGAGATTCTGGTTACCAATTGTCACCATATTTATTAACACCGTTCAGAAATCCACTGCGGCCTTGTGAAGAAAAATATAACGAGCAATTTTGTAAAGCACGCAATGTAATTGAACGGTGTTTTGGAGTCCTTAAAAATAGGTTTCGATGCATTATTGCCGAGAGAGGACTACATTATTCTCCTATGGTAGTAACAAAAATTATAAATGTTTGTTGTGCTCTACATAACGCTTGCATATATTACAAAAATGAGATGCCGCCATTAGAAGAACTCGAAAGGAATGAAATTGTACGTGAAATTGAGAGAACACCAAACGAAAACACTTCAACTATTGCTGCAAATATAAGAAGAAGAATAGCAGAAACTTTTGCATAAAACATGTTCTTTGCACTTCTCTTATTTTAAAAGAGTTGTTAAAGAGCTTCCTAATAAAACTAACTCATATTGAAATCCAATACTTTTTTTATTTGTTTAAAATATTTAATTAGATGAATTAAAATAGGGTTTTTATTAAAAAATAAATATATAAATAATCTTTAATCGCTGTCATCACTTTCGCTCAACACGCCACCAAAATTCTTAAAAAATAGTTCTGCAATTCTGGCTATTTTTTCCAAGGCTACCGCTTGCCGCCTGGAGGTATCTCGAATGTCTTTCCAAATTTCGATACTTTTTTCCTGGTTTTCGATTTGCTTTTTTGCCTCGTTGAAAACGTCAGGCGAGTGCTTCCTTTTCGGCCTTCTGGTACTGCAGCTTGGCTCCTCACAATCTGCAATTTCCACCACTTGTTCTGTGCATGGAAGAGTGGTTTCAGATGAAGAGGCCATACCAAATGTGCTACCTTCAGGAGCACCTGCCACATTCAAATTTAAAATGGCATCAACAGAATGCTCCATTTCTGATAGCGGTATCTCCGAAAATGGTCCTCCCCCTGTACCGCATCTGCTTGCCTTGTTGCTCGCAATTTTTTTTTTTGTGCGGGTCCTTAGGTCAGCCCAAACCTAAACAATGATTTAGTTTTATTGCTTTGTAAGAGCTTAAGCTTACATAAGCAGCACATAATATTTAATTCTTTAAACATAGTTTTATTAATTCAGAAATTGTCAGGAATTGGTCGAAAACTGAAAAAGTTTAAAAACCTCAATTTCCCAAACTGTTTCGGAACCACTTAAACCAAGTTGATTTTAGAGTGAATACTCATTCAAAGCGACTAATTAAAACCGCTTGGTCTTGGTGAAAAAACTAATACTATGGAAAATATACGCAAAAAACTAAATCCTCCATAAAAAAAAAAAAAGTGTTTTTTCGACAGTTTCGGAGCAAATTCTAACACGCTTATAATGCTATGAATTAAAAACCACGTATATTGTAGGCTCATTGTATGATTACCTTTAAAAAGCCGCTAAGTCCACATAAATTTCTCAAAAGATTCAACGTCACTGGCGTAAAGTTTGTCTGGACCTTCATCCTATAGACTCCAGTTAAACGATTATTACTCCTTGTACTAGATCAAAACATTTTGAAAAGCTAATAATGTGGAAGTTTTCTAGATCATTCATTTTTTCATATATTAAAGTTAAAGGCTTGCTAAAGAAAAAGTATATCCATCTATATTAAAAATTTATTTAAAAATCCATTTTTTTGTCTCTTGTCAGAAATAAAACAGAAAGGTGAAAAAATATTTTTTTTTTTTTTTGCTAGAACAAAAGTTGTTGTTAATAATAATTGCAAAATTTGTATAAGTAGCCAAATCTCAAAAAAACATACCACAGAATTAAAACATTTATGCACTAATCTTATAGTCAGTTAAAACACCTTTTATTTAAAGCCAACATTTTAAATTGCATTACTATAAAGGGTTCACAACATATTCTGGTTTTTAAAATCGAAATTCGGATCATCCGATGGTTATTTCTTCGAAACTGGATCCAAGTGACATTTTTTTTGTTATTGTTGTAATTTGCCCCTAAAACTCTACTACTTTCAAAAAATTAAAAAAGAATTGGATAGGTGCCGCTTATGTAAACTTGTACTGCAATAAGTTTTTGAAAGGATCTTATTGCATTTGAGTTTTATTAAACTTACCTTTTTCCACTCTCCCGAAGACCTTTGAGGTGGTCCCAAAGAATTTAATTTTTTGGATATTTCATCCCATTCTGCCTCAACTTTTAATTTACTCCACCCAAACTGTTGAACACCTCTTGCCAGCTGTGGAGAATCTGCAAGCAGCTTTGTTAGCATTTCGAACTGCTCGCTTGTGGTTTTTTTTTTGACTAAAAGCATATTTATAAATTAACAAAATAAAAAAGAAGTAACAAAAATTGTTAAGAACTTACATTTTTTTTTCTGTATTTTCCATTTATGTGTTTTTGTTTCCTATTTAACGATTTTACCTTTTTTTATTTTATTATTTTAAACAAAACTTCAAAACAAACATTCAAACTGACTTGCCATTTGAAATATTTTTTTTTTTTTAGTTGAAAATAATCGGTGTTGAGTTCGAAATATCATAAAAAAAGTAGTTGGTATAGCTCAAAAATAAATTGTCATTACTTATTCGAAAACAAAGCCACAAACCAAATGAGTGCTGACGAAAAACTCAATTCGATTTACAGAAAACATTTTTGAAACGAAAATGACTGAAAACGAATTTCAGTCACTCACTTTTTTCGAGATAGAGAATTAGGGCATAAATACAAATGCAGAGCAATTTAATTGGTATTATCTTTTTTGTTAATAAATGACAAATTCAATTGCATTACGAATTTTTATATTAATTTGTATGTTTAACAAAAATAGCCCATTTTGCTAAACCAAAAATCGACGAAAGACATAAGGTCTGCGTCAGTCATGTGGTTCAAGACTCCAAATTAAATTTTCCAATTTGAGTAAAACAAGCCTACGTTGGAAATAGTCGTTTGAAAAAATGAAATGTGTTTTCGTTGCTGTAGGTGCTTTGGTAGCCTTCTTATTATTTCTCGTCTTGCTCCACCATATCAAAGTAAAAGACTTGGTTGTTGAATATCTAGTTCGCTTATACATATAGCTAAGTGCATCCAGCATTTACATACCATACTGTGCTTTCACATAGAACTCCGGACTGTTTAATGCTGTTCCTTTGATAATTTCCGGCACAGATTCTTACCCTCTTGGAAATTCAACGTTTTTCAATGCTTTTAGCAACTTATTTTCGCATGATTTTATTTCTATTATTGCTTAAAACCAATATGCATGGTAGTCTTCCCAAAAGCGGCTAAAATATTTTTTAATTTGTAAGGGGCTGTGCCAAAACGAAACTTTTACTTTAAGCAAATTGGGATGAAAAAATATTTCACTCTGGTGACTAAAATTTCCATTTTTGCTGTGCCAAATGGATTACAATTTCTGACAGATTCAATTTTTGACGTTTCAGTAACGAACTTTTTTACATTTCGATACGTCCAACGTAAAAGTTGGTAACTCGAAAATCGTAGTTTTGAGTAATGAGCATTTTTGTATTTTAACTTTTTTGTTTTTTTGTATGAAAACCTATAGAAAATAAATTTAGGTTGTGACTTCAAAAATAAAGCCCAGGCCTTCAAATTTCAAGCTAGAGGTACCGAAATTTGACACAAGATGGAACCAAATGTGTAGATTTCGAAAAACGGTGTCCCGTAAAAAGTTGGTAACTTGAGTTACCAACTTTTACGTTGGAGGTATCGATTTGTTTTATTAAATTTTTAGCAATTGCAGAAAGTAAATAAGTTAAAAAATTCATGATTTAAGAAAAATTAATATGCTGAAGGAGCCGAGTCAGCGAATGACGCAATTCTGGAGCTCATTTTTAACAAAAGAAGCGTGATTCGAAGTGTCATAAGAAAATTTATTTGGCGGAACAATTAAAAATAAAAATACTGGCCATCTATCGAAAATGTATTTATTATTACACTCAGAAAAAAAAAGATTGTTAAAACAACAATTTTTCACTCTCAAAAAATTGTTAATTCTAAATTGTTGGAATAAGTATTTTATTCTTAAACCAACAATTTTATTCTTGATATTAAATATTTTTACGCATTTGTCATAAAAAATAAGAAAAATATTTTTAAATACAAAGCGTCAAACACCAGTTTTGTGAACAAAACAAAAAATAAGCCATTTATATTCCTGAATAAGTTCTAGATGTTTTTTTAAAAGCTCTATTTAACGAATGAAGGTAAGAAACATTTGACTCAAATTATTGCTTTTTTTTCAAAATTACTTTTATCTCTCTGGCAGCATATGGCATTCATAATCAATTACACCCCGTTGATTCCACTATACGCAGAGAAGCTTCACATGGATATTCGGACATGCGGACGATGTCGATGCATGGACCTGACTTATTTCAAGACTTTTTACGCTTGGGATTATCGTACTGTATCCATTTTCTATTGCCACTCACGATAAGGTGCAAAGAACATTTCCTTTTCTGCCGTTGAAGCAACAGTCCACACGCACACGGCTTCATCTCGTATCATTTCTATTGCAGTAAGATAGATGGCAAATAAATACTTATGAATATTAGAGCGGATCAAATTGTTCTAAACTAAATTTTTTGTCCTGGTAACATCCAGTTTCGGATTCTACGTCAAATTTCATGTAAAAAACTTCTAGGGACCATATATGTGCGGTGAATTTCGAGGCGCCTTAAAATCGTTTGAAGTTTTGAGTGTTTTTTTCTACTGCGAGATTGTCTTTGAAAATTTAGATCTTCCGAACGATTTATTGTAGTACAATGATCTTGACTTCTTTGGAAAGGTGTTGCTGTATTTTATCAATTTATGGCTAATTTTTTGAAAAACGTCATCGGGTTCTAAAGTTATGACCTTTTGAATGAAGATATATGAAAAATTTATACTAAATGTATTAGAAATCACATCTTCTTCGAATAAAAAATTTTAACTTTTAAATTTTTTTATAGTGCATAAAAATACCTTTCTTACGAGGGTCTATTCATCAAGATACAACTAGCCATTCCAAAGCTATGACACTTTTGAATAAAGTCAGTTGAGAACTTCATACAAAGTGCATTAAAAATCACATCTTCTTCGAAAAAAAAAATTGTAACTTTAAAATTTTTTTATAGCGCATAAAAATACCTTTCCAACGCAGGTTTACTTTTCAAGATACGGCTAGCCATTCTAAACTTATGATCTTTTGAATGAAAGCAGATTCTGAATTTAGTGTATGAACAAACGAAATATTTTTTGTGCTAATTTAGAAGCAAGTAATTTAGTAGGTTTATTCACTAAATCCAAAATAGAGTGGTCATTTTTCATCCGATCTTGGACCGCGAGGGCTCAAAATTTTTGAAATAAAATACGTTATTGATGAAAATAATAACATATTTACTTTCTAAATTTTTCAGTCCGGAAATAGGTTCTGCATAATATTGAGAGATATCCTTTCATTAAAGGCTTATAACTTGGAGAGAAGGGACTAAATGTAAAAATGTTTAAAGTACGGACTTTTGGTGGTAGTTTTAGCAATCCGTATCAAATGACAAAAAATAATTTTACTGAATGCTGTTTTAGTTATTAAGCTTTAAGTAGGTCTCAAAGAAGTGTTTTCTTCACTTTTGGGAGGGAATAACTCAGAATCCTGACATGATACAAAAAAACCAAGCTCAGAGTCGTAATAAGGAGATTTAATTCTACCGTAAACGGATATAAAAACCGAGGACGGAAAACTATGGTTGAACTGGACGGGGGTTAGAGGATAAAAAAACTGGACCAATGAAATATAGGAGCACCAAAAACTGAGCATGTAAGTTAACCCAAAGTAACAAGAAATAGGATACACTTTGTATGAAGTTCTCAACTGACTTTATTCAAAAGTGTCATAGCTTTGGAATGGCTAGTTGTATCTTGATGAATAGACCCTCGTAAGAAAGGTATTTTTATGCACTATAAAAAAATTTAAAAGTTAAAATTTTTTATTCGAAGAAGATGTGATTTCTAATACTTTTAGTATACATTTTTCATATATCTTCATTCAGAAGGTCATAACTTTAGAACCCGATGACGTTTTTCAAAAAATTAGCCATAAATTGATAAAATACAGCAACACCTTTCCAAAGAAGTCAAGATCATTGTACTACAATAAATCGTTCGGAAGATCTAAATTTTCAAAGACAATCTCGCAGTAGAAAAAAACACTCAAAACTTCAAACGATTTTAAGGCGCCTCGAAATTCACCGCACATATATGGTCCCTAGAAGTTTTTTACATGAAATTTGACGTAGAATCCGAAACTGGATGTTACCAAGTCAAAAACTGAATTGATCCTCTCTAATGAATATAACCACAAACATTTCAATCATTTATTCTTCGTGCAACTATTTCATTTCTAAATATTGTCAACAGTTTCGCTTTTAAAACAACAATTGTCGTTCTTAAACTTTCAACAACTTTTTACTTGATTCAAGAATTTTTTGTTTTATTAAAAACATAACAATTTCGTATTTAAAACAAGAGCAAAAGTTGTTGGGAAGATTTCAACCAACAAAAATTCTTGAAGTAAAACATAAAGTTGTTGGAAATACAATTTTTTTTTTCTGTGTAGTTAAAGTTTATTCCTTAAAAATAATATCGTCCAAATTTAAGTCCTAGCGGTCATGGCATTCATTTCTTAAAACATTAAAATTTGACTTTGTGATAGCTGCCATTTTCTGATGAATATTTTCTTTGAAATGCGCCAAAGAAGTTGGTATCTTAGCGTAAATTTTAGGTTTGAGATAACTCCACTGGAAAAAACCTATAGGGGTTACATACGTACTGCGTGGAAATCAATTTGCCAGCAAAAATTTCACGAACTCGTGGCAGAGACATGTATGACTTTGATATACTTGATTGCAGCAAAATCGAAACTATAGGAATGCCCTCAGTAAGCACAACTTGTTGTTTAAAGTCTAAATAACTTCCGGTGCAATATGGCCACGCTGCCATGCACCATTCCATATTTTATTAATTTACTTTTCTAAGGTATGTTACAAAAAATATTTTTTCAGACAAATAAAAATTTTTAATTTGAATTTTAAAATTTGTTTGTTTTCAATTTCAATTGTCAAAATTTTCAGTAGCCTCTGGGCTAGTACAAATTTTGACACAACAATTTCACCTCATATGCTTCAAAAATTGTATTTGGGACGTCAGAATTTGTATAGGGGAGTGAAATGTTTTCGATTGGCACAGGCCCTAAATAGTATTTTACGTCAAACTTGTTTATTGTCAGAATTGTTTGCATGTATTTTTTTTTGTATCTTTGCTAATGACAAAAGTGAGCTAGTCAACTGTGAAATTGGGAATTATTTAACGGCCGCTTAAGCGCCACTAACGGTTTAGCTAAGCTAAAGCTTAAGCTCACACTGTGAAATTGGCCCTAAGTCGCTAGCACTATCAGTTTCATCCTCCAACAATTTACGAATATCTTCAGGATTCATTTTCTAGGAACACAAAAATTTCCTGGAAAACCAGGCTCCAAATTATTTACTGCAAAGCGGACTACTGGTACATATAAGTACTATATATCAAAATAAGCATAAAACTAATCTTTTTTTTATAAATTCTTACCTTTCGCAATTGTAAACATGCGTGAAAACTTCAATTCCACTTGATTTTTATAATTTTGTGAAATTCAGCACCCAATTTCATCCAAAAACTAACTACGCTCTTCACTTTGGCTCCATTGCAACTCACAAATCACTGTATTGTGCAAACGAAAATAGCAAAACGTTACAGATACAATCAAAATACACTCAGGAATGCTCTAAGATGAATTGGTTCTTTCTGCGACCAAACAACATTTAATTTGAAACTTTTAGTGATGTTTAAACTTAAAGTAGTACATAGGTATATGTCTCTCTCGGGTCGCAAGGGTTAAATCATTTTTAATTCTATTTCACTTTAAAAACTTTTTTACAGTGTTAAATATTTTAAAAATATATAAAAACTATACTTATTTAAAACTCTCAAAAATCCAACACTAATTATATAAATTTTTTAAATGGATTATTGCAAAAATTTTGTTCAATCTTAATTAAATTCCCCCCATGGGGATTATGTCCGAAAAATTTGCGGATCTAACCCCCATACCAAAATGGGGATTATGACCGAACAATTTCCCAGAGGAAAAGTGTGATATTTGATAAACAACAATCAACTATCACCTTAGCCGATTCCACCCCTGGGTGTGAAAATTGAAGCGTCGATAAAAAAATGGAAACTAATTGTTAAAATGTAGGGGAAATACCATTTATGAAAAATTATGTTGTTACTATTTTACTAAAAAATTTATTTTTTTACATAAAATTCTTTAGGAGCTGCATCTAAAATTACAAATGTATATACAAATTGGCTAAGAAGTTATTTAATAATTGAATTAAATTATTTTAGCTGTCTTGCAACCACAACCTAATTTAAATTAATGAAAACAACCCTTATAGTCATAATCATATTCCTCTAATTTCGTTATCCAAGCGTTGTGCATTTGTTGAAATCTTTCTTTGAAATGAAAATACGCACACAGAAAAATGTATTTTCGTTCACACTTTTAAATAACACATCAAATCAATCGTCGGCTTAATTCCACTTTATCGACTGTTGTTGTTTTTTTTTATTTTTTTTGCTCAAATAGGGCTTTGAAAATTAATCACAACGACAACAACAACGTCCTCTAAGCGGATCTACTTTCGGAGATATAGCCATCGGAAGATCGAGATATATCTTTTATAAAAATTGGTATAAGTTGGGAACCCCTGGATAGATTTTAAAAATATTGGTGTCACTTGAAAGGTATTTTATGAATAGGTCAATAATACATTTTTTGGAAAAAATTCAGTTTTTTTGGGAAAAAAATCGGGTGAATTTTTGAAAAATTGTCATATCTCGAAAACTATCACTCAAATTGTATAGCAATTAAAAGATATATCTCGATCTTCCGATGACTATATCTCCGAAAGTAGATCCGCTCAGAGGTTGTTGTTGTTGTAGCAACTCCAACTCCAGGGCTGTAAATTGAAAACAAGATTAATCCTTTCACCTACTAGTATTTGGGATGTGGGAAATTGAAAACATGTCGGGCCTAGTCCGGGAGGCCCAGGAATTGGGCTACCCCTACTGGGCGGGACCATAGGTCAATCGTAGAGAGGTTGGTGAGATGGGACGGACAGTTGAAAAGGTAGGAAGCGTCGTGCGGACTTCCACTACATGATGGGCACCGATCCGCGGTCCCCTCAACGATCCGGGCTCTGTAGCTCATCAAGATAAGCAAATATCCAGAGTGGAGTTGAGCCGGTATGCACCTTGTCTCCCTCGAAAGTAATTTTTACTAGGATTGATTAGTGGAGGGCGGCTATTGAGCACTTTATTAAGTGACAGTGATTCAATAGCCGTAGTAGCAAGGTGCATATGCAGATCATTGAGGGCCTCGCGGACCGGCCCGGGATCCCAAGAGTCAGGCAGGAAGTCTGCTATGGCTTCCTTGTAGCACCTGAAATCTACCCTTATGCACCTATGCGGTGATGGCATGCTGACTACCCTATTATTTGGGTGGTCAGGGTTGCAGCAGATCAGCAAGAACTGCTGTGTTAGCAGGGTGTTGTGTGCTCTGACTCTCAGAAGCCCGGTCTCATCATGCAGATAGTCCGGGTCGGACATGAGGTGACATCCGGTAGCTATACGCAAGGCACTGTTTTGTCGTGATTGGAGGTTGCTCCACTGCGTGTCGCTGAGTGCCGGAGACCAGATGGGGGCGGCATAATTTAAGATGGATCGCCTTATATTTGGCGATCAGGGTCTCCTTGTCCCTATCCCATGAGATTCCTGCAATGGCACTCAGGACACGGTTTCTTTTGCTCAATTTGGAGCAAACCTCACTTGCGTGCCTTGAGAATTTGTATAGGCTATCGAATGTCACCCCAAGGATTTTCGGATTCTTAACGGTCGGGATTTGGTCTCCGTTTATATGGATATTGAGGGATTTATTAACCTCGCTAGTCCATGAAGTGAAGAGCGTCGCAGAGGACTTCTGCGTAGCAAGTTGCAGCCTGCGGTCCTCAAAGAACCGCTTGAGTACAACAAGATACGCATTGATCCTCTGCTCAGCCTCCGAAACAGTTTTTGCTGATGCCACAATAGTGCAATCATCAGCGTATGAGACCAAAGTGACCTCGGAAGGAGGGGGTGGCATGGTGGAAAGATAGAAGTTGAAAAGTAGAGGCGAAAGCACGCCTCCTTGCGGCACGCCCATCTTCAATTTTCGGAATTTAGAGCTAGCACTTCTAAATTCCACGAAGGCCAGTCTACCATGTCCGCTCAGAGGTTGTTGTTGTTGTTGTAACTAATTCCCAGATCCCTATTTGGGCAAAAAAAAAAAAAAAAACAACAACAGTCGATAAAGTGGAATTGTTCCCAATCGTCAAATCAGCGAAATGTCAAAAATTTTTGTTTTCTCCAAAGTTTTTGAGAAATTACTTGAAGAAGCGTTTTCACCATCAAAATCTCTTCAATCAATTTTTTTGACGGCAAAATTAGTGATGCCAAGCAAATTCGAATGCATAAAAAAATTTTGTGATTTGATAGTCTGTATACCCCATTTCTACGAAATTACTAGACTTCTAACCAAAGTGGCAACTCTGGTATTGCAGCACTGGCACTAAAATAAAATTATAATTTGTTAATTTAATGGTAATGTTTCGAATAATTTAAATAAATAAAAAGTTTTTAAGTTGGACATACTTATTTTTCTCGGTAAGTTAAAAAAACACAATAACAACTCAAATTGTTTAAATGCAGTGACTTCATACTGCTTACTGATGTTAACTTCATCTTAATTTTTATTGTTGCTACAGCCATCCGCCTTCGTACATTTTTTTTTTTTTTTCAAATTTTCGTTTTGAATATGGTGGACTTTTAAGTGAACTTTCTTTCGACTGGAGGGATTCAGATTTTTTATACACATTGAATGGTAACTTGTTTTGCTAATAATTTCAATTAAATATTTTCTGTTCTAAAGGTATTGAAAATTCATAGTTCGAAGAGGAAATACCCCACCTTTCTGAATACATGTTTTCCAACCAGCTTGGTTGTCGGATTTGTACGTACGTATGTATTGAAGCTAAATCACACTTTCAAAGTTTTTTGTTTTGTTTTTGTTCTTGTTTTTTATTTTTTGGCAAAATGCAATTACACATGTATGTTCTTTCATTCGATTCATTCGATCACCATTAATTCACTCTTACGTATTTTTGTTTTTATTTTGCTTGGTTAATTTTTCATAATTGCGATGCTGAGGTGGGTTATAATACTCAATTTGATAAGTTTACTTTAGCGACGCTTTAAGATTGCCACTACCATTTTTGAATATGTACAGCGATTCGGCTTAATTGTACTTTACCGACTTGTTGTTTTATTTTTCTTAAATAGGGCACTGGGAATTAAGTACAACAACAACAAAAACAACTGCCGCTCGAACCTACTTTCGGAGATATAACCATTGGAAGATCGGGATATATCTTTTATAAAATTCGGTGTAAGTTGAGAACCCCTGGATGGATTTTAAAAATATTGATGTCATATCAAAGGTATTTTACCGAACTATATAATTGCTGTGAAAAATTTTTCAATTTGAGCGATAATTTTCGAGATATGATAATTTTTCGAAAATTCACCCCATTTTTCCCAAAAAACCTTTATTTTTCCCTAAAAATGTGTTATTAACCTATAATTTTAATAACTAAATTAAGAAGCCCAATTGATTTCCTTTCATTTGATATGAGACATGTATCTGAAATTGCATCATTAATAAATTGTTATAGAAAAAAACAAAAATGGACCAAATCAATTTTCTTGAAATTAGGAACTTAAAACAACAACAATGCCAGAACAGACAACAACAACAACAATAACTTTACTGCTACTGCAACAACAACAAAGAGAACCAGCTACTTGTGCAAGCGCAGCAGCTATTTATTATTTTAAAAAAATTTAAAATTTGTATTAATAATTGCGCGCGTAATTTGGCTAGCAAACAATGTTTTGGATATATTATAGACTGATCCGCGGCCGAAGACCGCCGCGAAGCCGTTATTGGTTGTCTGACAGTTTTAAATCCTGAGCAGCGGCCGCAGGCCGCCCACTTACCCCTACTCTTATGTAAAATTACTGTTGTTGTAGTAGTAGTAAAGTTGTTGTTGTCTGTTCTGGCATTGTTGTTAAAAGTTCAAGAAAATTGATTTGGTCCAATTTTGTTTTTTTCTATAAAAATTTATTAATGATGCAATTTCAGAAACATGTCGCATATCAAATGAAAGGAAATCAATTGGGCTACCTAATTTAGTTATTTAAATTATAGGTTAATAACACATTTTTAGGGAAAAATTACTATTTTTTGGGAAAAAAATGGGGTGAATTTTTTAAATATTATCATATCCCGAAAACTATCACTCAAATTGAAAAACTTTGTACAAAATCATATAGTCTGGTAAAATACCTTTCATATGACAACAATATTTTTAAAATCCATCCAGGGGTTCTCAACTTATACCGATTTTTATAAAAGATATATCGCGATCTTCCGATGACTATATCTCCGAAAGTAGGTTCGAGCGGCAGTTGTTGTTGTTGTAATTAATTCCTAGAGCCCTATTTGGGGAAAAAACAACAACAACAGTCTGTAAAGTAAAATTGTTCCGATATTATACATCTCAGATGTAATTATCATATAGTTCAACATTTTGATTTAACCCAAGAATGCGTTAAAAGGGAAAAGGTAAAATTGATTTGAAAAAGGGTAATTTGATTAGGATAAAGGTTTATTTTTGATTTGGAACAAGTTTAATTTGATTGGGAAAATGGCATGTTAATTTGGTTTGGAACAGGTTTATTTATAATACATATTGCTTTGCTTAAACATATAGACTAAGAGCTGAGCACGAAAAAATGGAAAAACTCGGTGTAGTCGCAATTTATCTGGGAATCGGTAGTTAGGACATGTTCATTACGAATCAATCAGTCTGCCATGTTGAATTTGTTGCCTTTGTATTTGATCGGCCTTAAAAATTGCGAAGTTTTTTGAAAAAATGAAAAACTAGGTGTAGCGGCAAACTTTCGGGGATTTTTTTATTTTTATTTATTTCGAGTTTTTTTCATGGGGCGGTACAGGACGAAACAGAGATAGTTAAATAACGCTGCCACTCCAATTTAGGTAAGGCTAACTAATGTTCATACTTATTTCGTTTTAAAGGGGGCTTCTCATGTAAAATTTTCAAAAAATCGTTCATAGGTTGATAGAATAACGTCTTGGGAGTATATTCCCAAAGTTTCATGAGTCAACTCTAAATATTATGGAAAATATGATTGATTGAACCAGTTCGCTTTGTGTGCGAACTCAAACTTTAAATCGTTTTTTCTCAAAACTATGGTTTTAAAATCGCGGTACACGATTGCGAAAAAACTACTTAACCGATTTTTGATTTCTAAAAAGTGTTTTGCAGATTATAAATTGAACGAGTGCATGAATGTCTGAAATTGTGGAAAAAAAGTTATTTTATACACTTTTTAGCCCTATTTAGCGACAAAAAATGAAAAAATAGCACTTTTTTTTCAAGACGTGATTTCAATATTGTAGAATCGAATTTTTTGGAGTTGCAGACATTCATGTACTCAGGGGAACCCTGCTGAATAATAAAAAAATGTTGTTTTATGTTTCAGATAAAAACTTTGGGCTCCACAATGTACCGCGATAAATCCGCGTGTGGCGACATTTAATAAGTCCGCCATTTTGTCATTTTAGTTTTTGAAAAAATGCTTTTTTTATAGTTCAAACATGTTCTTAAATATATGCAAAAAATTATTTGTGTGTTTTTATTTTCCGAGTGAAAAAAAAAAATCCCGAAAAACAACTACTTTTTGACGTGTTACATGAGAAGCCCCCCTTAACTTATGTACTTTCTATCCCACAAACTAATTGAGTAGCCTAAATGCAAAACTAGATATACCCACTTCGAACAAAGCCGAGAAAAACGCAACTAACGATAAACCATTGATTCCTATACACATTCCCTTTTTTTTTTGTTGCTAAAATTGCAGAAAATTCCATAGAATGGGTGTGTAGTATTTAAACAAAATCATTTGTGTTTTAAGCCGATTTTGCAACTCAATGTGTCTTATGTCATTGCAAAACTAACTAAAGCCCAAGATACAATTGTGCGAGACCCAATATACAATAATGCGAGACACGTCTGCGTTGCGGCTGTCAAAATACAAGGAAAACGAAAAAATGTATGTCAAAATAAAAAGAAATTCGACAAAAAAAAATTGTTTCAATTATTTTTTTTTTTTTATTTTCTTTATATGTATTTTCACTTTTCAATGCACAAATAATTTTGTTTTTACAATCAACAAAATATTGACAGCTTAAAATTTTTGCTCCCGCACATCAATTTTCATTTTTTCGAAAACTGTTGCGTGCGTGATATTTCTCCCCATTCGTCTACGTGTATTGAATATTTTTTTGGCAGCTAGAGCGTCGCGCAAGCACGCTTCTCGCACAATTGTATCTTGGGCTTAAATAACTATTGCTGTTGCAAACTCAGCTATAAATTTGAGCATATACAGTGCCGTGCAAAATTAAGTACATGTTCGAAACTAGTCTATGCCCATAAAACCGTTAACACCGAAGCAAATGGTTTGAATTTTCAGAGTTTATTCTCTATTTATTGAGCTATTAGATGATATTAATATGAGTGTGGAAATTTATCACGCAAAAAGTGTTTTTGATAAAAAAGCTCACAAAACTCAATTTTTTCGAATATATGATTTTGGGAGAAAATACAGTTGTTATATATATTTAGTTTAGTCAGGACGACGTTGATTTTTGTACAAGTTTGGGCTGCAATATTTCCAGCAAATATATCAATAATTCGTCTGGATATGTTAGTTCATAAAGCGCAAATCTCAGCCAGAACTGGACAAAACTACCTAAAGGGTTTGTGGTCTACCGTCGACCTTTTTTGGTAGTGACCTCGTAAATTATTTTAATATCAAAAACATTGTTAAAAAGACCATTTGCTTATGATTGTAGTGGGTTTTTTAAGATTTTCAGAATGATGAAGTGTTATTCCGTAGTGGGGCGTTTCCATGCGAACGATTTTAAAAAAATTTTGTTCTAGTATATCGACGAGAAAACGCTGTCTAGACGATGTTAAAGGAAACCTTAGAAACTAATAGCGTTTTCTTTTCTAAAAAAAAATGTTACCTTTTGAAGTATAAAATTTTTTAGTTTAGCACTCTGCCCTGATAAAATGTTGCCTTTTTTTAAATAAGAATAGAACAAAAAATTTCTCACAAATTACAAAATTAATATTCTCTCACAATTAAAGAACTGAGTAGATGAATATTAGATTGGGTCGAAATTTAGATTCATCACGAAACCGACTTAGAAGTTAGAAGGACTCTTACAAACGATATCTTCATCTTTTTTTTTCATTCCGAGAAAAACCAATGGAGCACTTTTGATTCTACTGAAGGCCCATTCCGGCTAAAAAAACATGTTCTTTGGTTATAACTTTTTTTTTTGTTACAAAATGGATATCCAAGGGTGCTTTAGAAAAAGACTATATTCTTAAAAAAATTTTGGTGTTTAAAAATTATAAATTTTTTTATATTCTCGTCCCAAAATCGATTTTTATACGTTTTTTAATTAATAAGACAAAAAATGCTTAGAAATTAAAACAAACAAAAAATTTTCAAAAATTCAATAGCAAAAAATACTTAGAATTGCCAAAAAAATACGTGAATTTTTTTCAAAAATGAAAATTTTCAAAAATTCTGAAAAAATTTACACGTATTTTTTGAAGGATTCTAAGCATTTTTCGTCTTATAAAATTTTTTCGTAGATCATGGTGCCGTGAGAGGGGCTTACACCACATGATCAGTCTCTCCAAAATTTTTGTGGGGTTCAAATATATAGTACTTAAACATAATTTTAAGCGCAAAAAAAAATCACGTGGCGCTTTTTCAAAAATTTAATTTTGAAAATTATACTAAAATTTCCATATAAAACGAAAAAATCATAAAAAATAAAACCAACAAATAAAAACCGAAATGTAATTATAGATGTATTTTTTGATGTTGAATCCGAATCCGGCACCAAAATTACGGTAACTTATAAGGATTTTGAGATATCCTAACCTAAAAGTATCCATTTGGGTATCCATTTTGTAATGAAAAAAAAGTTATGACCAAAAAACATGTTTTTTTTTTAGTCAAAATGGGCCTTCAGTAGAATCAAAAGTGCTTCATTGGTTTTTCTTGGAATGAAAAAAAAAAAAAAAAATTATGCATTTAATTTGTTCTATCAAATTACCAAACGCTATTTATCATTACTTAAAACTTTGTGACCAAAATTAATCTCGAATGAGCTCTGTCAAACGGTTTTAAATATTTTGGAGAAACAAAATGTTTTGAAGAATTCCTAATCAGATGTTAGCAATACAAATAATATAACGGCACTTACAAAATTTGTATTTCGCACGGAAAAACGATTATTTGACCTATTGTGCTGTCTAATGAACATGTTAAGTAACATTTTCAAAAAAATGTAGATACTCTGGTGGAAGGACATGTTAAGGTAGGCGTTAAATATTATACGTTCATTGGTTCTTCTGATTCTTATCATTAAGTAGTTTTCAGTGGATGAACATTAGGCATGCGCTTATTTTACGATTTTCTGATTTTCGTTCATGCCGCCCCCTAAAATCCTTCTAATGGTCATAAAAACAAATACTATGAAGTATCACGGCGATCGGATAACGATAACCCGGCCCGCAAGAGAAGTCAAGGTCAAGTTGAGGTTTCAGGCAAAAAATAATGAAAATTTTTTTTAAACTTAATTAAATAAGTCAAAGCATAACTTTATCTTATAGCAAATTGAAATACCTTTCCAACAAGCTATAACATGGTATTTTGCGGCAATTTTGCTAATGCCGTAAAAGAAAAATTCATAGAATTCGTATTTATTACCCGATTTTAAACAATTATAGCTTGTTGGAAAGGTATTTCAATTTGCTATAAGATAAAGTTATGCTTTCACTAATTTAATTAAATTTAAAAAAAATTTTCATTATTTTTTGCCTGAAACCTCAACTTGACCTTGACCTCTCTTGCGGGCCGGGTTATCGTTATCCGATCGCCGTGAAACTTCATAGTATTTGTTTTTATGACCATTAGAAGGATTTCAGGGGGCGGCATGAACGAAAATCAGAAAATCGTAAAATAAGCGCATGCCTAATGAACATGTTATGTACACAGCTTTCTGCAAATGTTTAGTAGAAGAACATGTTAAGTGCATACAATAAAAAGAAAATCATCCGTAATCGGAAACCTATTAAATCCCGACTGTTTGACCGTTATTTCCTCATAAAATTACATGAAAAACATAAAATAAATTAACTGATAAAAAGAGCAAAAGCTGATTAACTTAAAATTACAAAATTGTTACTTAACATGTTCTTCCACTCAGCTATTCAATTGTGATATTTGTTTGTATTTCATTTAATAAATTTGAATTAAATTGAATTCTTGTAAATAAAAAAACCAAATAAGAACTTTCAATATCACCTGTTTTTACAAATTCAACGTTCAAAATTCTCATCCCGTCGATTGAAAAAAGTGTAAAAATGTTACTCTTTTGCCTGCTCAGAGGGCAACAATTTTTACAAAAAATAATAATCTTACATTTTCCGGTGTTTTACCGATTCTTGCCCATCCTTTATGTATCTCAGTTTTTATTGAAAAATGAATATTCTTGGTTTTGCAACTCGGCTACTCAATTATCAAATTGAAGTCTAATAAATGTCTGCTTTTAGAGCTCTCAGACAAAAAGTATGCTGCGAAGTTTGATGCATACCAAAAATTTCCTTGACTTTCAGCAAGCACCTCAAAGCGTCTCAAACACCTTTTTTTGTTTTTTGTTTTGAATTTCATACTTGAGCGTTCTTTTATGAGTTTCATGAAATATGCATTTCGATGCTTTTTTGATGCATGCATACTTGTTAAAATTTGTATGAAAAAAAAAAAAAAAAAAATTGCTTGGAACTGCGCTCCCACGGCACCAAAATGTTCTCTTTGATGCAAATAAGCACTACGTAAAATTTGGTCCATTTCAGAGAATATTTTATGCATCCCAAATCATCTTAAAAACCGAAAAATTTTAGATGTTTAACTTCATATATAAATTTCGAGCCGCCAAATTCAAATCTGCAATTGTAAGTTCTGTAATTTTGGAGATATTTGTCATTCTATCTCGTATCTTATTTTTCCACCTTGAATGGACAATATCGTCAAAACTAAAGAACTTACAGATTCGAATTTAGCGGCTCAAAATCAATATAAAAAGCTTAACAGTTTAAATTTTAAAAGAAAAAAATTAAATGTTCTCTGAAATGGACCAAATTTCACATGATGCTTATTTACTACAAGGGAACATTTTGGTGATGTGGGAGCGCAATTCCAAATAATTTAAAAATTTTGAACCACTCTTAACTTTCTTTTTATCAAAATGGTTTATGTTGACTATATGAAAATCTATATATTAATACGCAAGACAAAAATTTGTCCATCTTTTTTTACTTTGTTAGAAATCCACTTCAACTTTGAATTATACACCATTAGAAAAGTTTTTGTTTGTAGGCGTGCACAAAGTTAAAATTATTTTAATTTTTGCATTTTACCCAGGTTAAAATTAAATACTAATTTTTCAATGTTGACAACAACAAAATACACCGTCACACATAGCTGAAGTGAGAATATAGCACAAAGCATGTTGTTTTTTTTTTTTTTGTTTTGCTTTCGCTTCGCTGACATCGCATCAGGGATGACAAATGTGGTTTTTTATTGTGTACCAAATAGCAAAAAAAGTACTAAAAGCCCCAAAAATACCAAAACTTCAACAGATCCAAGCTTTGCATTAAAATTTAGTTCAGTGCGGACATTTTTGTATAGCCAATATGCATCATCTTCTGCTGAGAACGATGCGCCGATTTATCTCTAAATATTTGTTTACAATGCAGTGGCATACCTTGAGGAGTGAAGGGGGCCATGCAAAATGGGCTTATAAGCGGCGGCATTCATCAATTTGGATTAATTTTTCGAGATCGAATTTTTTTTTTTTTTTGGGCATAAGGTCCATTATTTATTGATATTTCTTTAATTTTTGCTCTACGTATATTTTTCGGATTGTCCGTCGTCACACGTAGGGTTCATGATGGTGGGGACTTAGATTTTTTGTAGTTTCCTACAGCAAATAAACAGAATCATTTGAGCGAGAGAATGAATTTTTGTTAAGAGGGCACAATAATTAATTTTATAAAGTGCTTTGCTGATAGACTTAATGGGGTATAAGTGCTTCAATTTAATAAATAAAAAAATAATGTAATACTTTATAAAGAAGTGTATGTATGTATTCTCCTTTAACTCCTAGGAGGAGCAGGTAAGGGGTCAGAATATGCCCGAGGTAAGCATGCCTGTCGTAAAAGGCGACTAAAAGTGGGTGACCAGCCAGGGTGTGGAAGGGTGTAGCGTTGGACAGCGTTGCGCCTCGAAAGAAAAACCCACAATGCCCGTAACTGGCACTGACAAGGCGAGTCGATGCCGCCTTAAAATAAGCATCTTGTCGAAATCCTGAAGCGTCTGATCCAGAGTGGGCGGCTCCCAGGTCAGCGTCTGTTCCAGATTGGGCGGCTGAAATTAAAAGTGAATGTGGCCACTATATTTGCAGCGCTTGCCGGATCCAGCTTTAAGCTTATAACTTACTGCGTGGGGCGTTGTCGAGAAGATTATACTAATGAAGCATGGATCGAAAAACGATGGGAAATAACTCTCCAAGTGGTACCCACCAGAGTGTGGTTAATCCACCTGCCTCGGCAGCATGAACATCGGATTTGGAGGTGCAAGAAACATGCATAGTTAGGAATGATTCTCCTATAACTGGAACCAATATGGTTTCTCAAAATTTTAAAATTCTTTCGATGAAAACTCGAACACGCATCGGCTCTTGGAATGTCCGAACTCTATAAAGAAGTGAAAATACATTATTTTAAGAAAAAGAGTGCAACAACTTAAAACAACTTTATCCATTTACATTAGCTGTGTTTTAGACGACAGTTTTCAGTGTTTAACCAAGCACTCTCTAAGAAAAGTATGGGGAAGCAACAACCAAAGTGTTTAATTTAACACTGATACACTTGCGTGTTTAAGTTTTAAGTACGAAGTAGATCTGAGAATGTTGTCGTTTTGCACTGAATATTAGCTGTGTTTAATGGGATGTTAACATACTGGCCACACATTTTTATATATCGTCTTGGCAATCAGAGAAAAGTGCGGAAGCGAAAAGCAGAATAAAGTAAAATAAAATAAGGAGGAAAGAGCTACAAATTCATTTAAAATATTAACACGCTGCCGTCTAAAACACAGCTATTAACATGTTTGTTTTTTTGAAGTTAAATTTTCAATTAGAAAAAAATATGCCAAAGTGAACGGATATGGTTATTTTAAGTTGTATCTGCGCTAATTTTCTGCAAATTTAAGTCTTTTACCTGCTATTTTCAAACAGAATAAAAATAATACACATAAGAGCTGGTTCACACACACGACTAAATTATCGGGTGATAGTTACAGTGGGAAGCGGTCCTTCCACTTGCCTACAAATAGTACTATCGCCCGACAATTTAGTCGTATGTGTGAACCAGCTCTAAATTGTTGTAATTGGAAAATATGAAAAAGAATAAAAAAAAACCGGAACGAACAACCCTGCAAACAGTGTACTAGATACAAACGGCGTATGTATCGGGGACACAAACACGTATTTTTTTTTGTTTGTTTTTGAAAATCACATAGAAATTGCCGTACTCTTTCAATAACGTTTACATTGCTGTCGGGAAAAATAGAGGCATTGGTTTTGCCGTACCAATACTGGTATTGTATCTGTTTCTCGTCACTATATAAATACTTAGATACGCATACTGGTACTATATCTGTTGTACGTATCTGAAATAGTACAGGTACGTTTTTTAATATGCGTACAGGTACTATACCCGTTATACGTATCTAAATAATCCGGGTACGTTCTTTAGTACGCCTGCTGGTACTGTGCCTTTACGTATGATGATAAAAATTGCATATGAAGTTAGTAAATTATTAACTTTTATTTAATATTAAGTTCACAATACATGGTTTTTGTTGTTATATTTTTCCAAGGTTTTCTTAAACATTAACTTCTCTCGTTGAATGTTTCCATCACCTTCTTTGGCACTATGTAGTTGAGAAATTCTTGCACATTTCAATCACGTTATAAACTTATATTAAACGATTCACCAGTTTTAATCAAGCGATCATTACACTATCGATGAGGCGTTCCTGATCCGATAAGATGCACTTAAGCAAAATATTAATAGAAAAACTTTATGCGAAAGTGCTTTTGTACTGAATGTGCAAAGGATTGTCAGCATATCTGAAAGAATAAAAATGTAGAATTATTTTTTTTTATTGTTTTAAAGATTTGCATCACCAACTACCACTCACCTTGATATGGCCTCTCGCCGATATGCATGCGAATGTTTTTCTATATTATATTGCGAATTTTGCATAAAAAACGTATTCCAAACTTCATATACATACATATGTATATCTATGAGTATTAACATTGCTGTGCATCACATCACTGACCAGATCTTTATTTTCGATTTTCCGGCTGCACACCTCACAGTTAAATTCTCCAGTTTATAATGCTGGATATTGACGTTCCTTAAATTTATTTGCTAATAGACCATTAATTGGAAATGTATACAAATTTCACGACGTTTGACAAACATTAATTTTGTTTTAAAAATTTTAATAATCAAAAACTGACAGAAAACTATACGTTGAAAAAATTACGATACGAGTACCTAGAAAATAGGGGAAATGTTCCAGTTACTCGTACGTGAAATAAAAATAGGAATAAAAAAATTCAAAGACAACCGGTACTCATTTTTTGCAGGGAAAGCATGTAACATAAAGACGAATAGCTGAAACACAATGCGGCAGTGGCAGTAATCAGCTATTTCGTATTTAAATGCTTAGTAGGCACGTAGGGGGGAAATGAAAACTACAAACTCGAAGAGCCCTACGTGCCCGTGCCCTTCGCTTGACTTGACACTTACAACTTGCAACAAAGCAATGGCAGTGTCATGGGACCCACGGGAATTTTTTAAATTGTACCAAATGGCAAAAAAGTACCAAGTGTCCAAAAAGTACCAAAATTATTTAATTTATTTGTGGTCGAATTTCGATCATTGGGTGATACTAGTTATACTAATTTTACGAACTTTTAGTCATTATTTGCAAGAATTTAAAATTCTATGCATTTTTCAACTTAGAAAATCATGACAATTAGGAATAGACAAAAAACCGCTAAACATGGATATGGTGAACTAAGAACCTTCGAAGTTACTCTCTACATAGCGCATTTATCAATAGACTGCGCTATGTATTCTCAGAAAAATTGGTAGCTTAAGTGCCTATATTCATGTAGTGAGATTTTTGTTCTCCTTCTACCATAGCCATGTTTAGCGGTTTTTTTTCTAATCCTAATTGTCATGATTTTCTAAGTTGAAAAATGCATAGAATTTTAAATTCTTTCAAATAATGACTAAAAGTTTGTAAAATTAGTATAATTTTCATATACTCAACATAAACCGTTTTAATTAATTATGGAGAACACGCCAATACATGTGCAACTGGCAACCCTAGTAGCCACATGACAAACCGGTATTGATTTCACAACCAAAGGTTGGACCTTACCAAACAACAACAACAACAGGAGTCATGACAAGGTGGAAAGAGAATAAAAATATCACTACATGAATATAGGCACTTAAGCTACCAATTTTTCTGAGGATACATAGAGCAGTCTATTGATAAATGCGCTATGTAGAGAGATTGACTTCGAAGGATCCTAGTTGAATCCCGGCCTCAGACAAAAAGTTCAAAAATTTTTCAATTGTTATTTCATTTAATTTAAAATAAATTAAATAAAACATAAATTGGTCTGATGATGGTTCGTGGCGGTAACCGAAACATATGCCACCACAGCCATGTTTAGTGTTTTTTTTCTCTAATCCTAATTGTCATGATTTTCTAAGTTGAAAATGCATAGAATTTTAAATTCTTGGAAATAATGACTAAAAGTTCGAAAAATTAGTATAACTTTATTTTTATCTATTTTGTCTTCAATTGTTATAATTCGCTTAATTCGAACCTCGAATTCTTCGAAGTTATGACATGTTGCCACTGAATATATTGACGTGAACTTTTAATTTAACTCAGTAGTACCTACGTTTTTTGGTTGCCAAATATTTTTATATTGAAATTTTTTTGTTTTTCTTTAAAAAGCATACACCCCTTTGTTTTTAATTGTAACAAAAACTTTTCTTTACATTTTTAAAATTTTTGCATACGTATCAGAGCAAATTAAAATGATGGACCGAAGTGTGGATTCAATTGGAAGTTGCTCTCTTGACGTGGATGCAGATTCTTCGGAAGTGTCAGGTAGCTATTCATGTATATAAACTTTTCGTAATAAAAGTATTTCCTAGTAGGAGAGAAAATAAGACGAGAATGAATACTTCAGTCAGCAATAGATACTCTCTTTGTCTGGTTGCTTGATTTTTACACACGATTTCATTTTAAGTAGAGGCCGGTCGCGCCCTTAAAAACAAGAAAAATTCATGTCAACCTGGTTGTTTCCACATAAAATGCTGAAATGTGGGGTATCTTCTGGCGTATTGATTTAATGCGTTACATACATAATATGAAATTTTGGTCCAGTTGGAATACTATTACATAGTGTTGGTTTTCAAGGAAGACATACTAGAGCACCTGTCGGAAACAAGACTATTTTCAAATTACATCCCAAATAGTTTAAACGAAATGCAACTAGTTTGTTTAACAATTCTAAGTTTTTTAATTATCACTTTTATGCTTCAAGGAACTTTTTTTTGCGAGGTAAACATTGAGATTTCAACGTTGAACCTTTGATCCGCATTTTAACGAGCTCAGACATAGCCATCATTGTTGTGTAATTGACTGAAAATTCATTATATGCGCGATTTTTTGATGTCACCTGCTTCATTGTGTCTTTTATGCAGTAGGATCAAAAACTCAATTTTGCCCTCTTGCAAGTTAAATGTGGTTTTGTCAGACGGTGCCACATTATGAAAACAAGTAATGAAAACAAGCTTATGATACATTGGCTTTTAACTAATAAGTACCTGGAGACCGATCCCTGCTCGGTCAGCAATCTGATCTTATTATTTTTGTCGATGTTTTCATTCATAGCTATTTTTTGTTATGAAACTCGTACCTTTTCACCTCTAATGGTTATGCTTTCAAAATGATAAATTAACAGATGAGAATAATAATAACAAAAAACTCGGAAAGTATCGAATGGTATAGAAAAATATCAAAAACTCAATTTTTTTTTTTGTGAAATAGAATGCCCTAAAATAAATGTATGGGGGCTGAAATATCTTATCATCAAAGTATCATAACTCGCAAAATAAGAGTCCTATTAGAAAAATCAGAAAGGATATTTTGATAAGGAAGATTGTGGCTATTTGACGGATTCAGCGTCAAAAAGTGCATAAGACTGCATATAAGAATAAAAAGTTCATTCCATTTTTTTGTGACTGAGTTATTAACCAAAATTTTTACTTTGATAAAAAGTGGGAGTGGCAATTATTGAACAAAGCCGACTTTTCGTTATGCTTGAGATACTCATTATCCAGATCCGTATACCAAATATCATCAAAATATCTCGTACCATTTGCGAGAAATAGCATTTAATGTATTTAACTTGTATGGGAGGTTCCACGTGCACCGGCGAATTTCGCCTACTTTCAGTTTGTAGGTGCCTAAGAGCAAGTAGACTCCCTACAGTTAAATTCAGACAGATTGCTTTAGTAGTTTTCTTTTTATAGCGTATTATATTTTTGTGGGCGGTGCCATGCCCTTCCATGAGTTTTCCCAATATAACGGCATATCACATATTAACAAATTGACTGCCAGACCAATTCTTGTACTGTTTCCCAGGGTGCCAAAATTTTTATTTTTTTATTTTCATGTTTTATATGAAATAATAGTCATTGTTAGGAGTTTAGTTGCTTTTCTACAACTTTTGGAAGTCCTAGAAAAGATTTAGCCCTGGCTATTGAATATCATAGCCACTGCACCCTATGTAAAGATAGACATCTATCTGTTTGCCAAGTGCCATGGCTATTATTTTCAAAAGTCAGAAAGAAGAAAGAAGTGTTATAAAGTTAACAGTACTGTATGTAAATATATATGGGACGTTTCACGTCAACCGGCCACCTCCGTCGCGAGAATTTGTGGGGACGGAAAATAAAGTTTTGGATCCCAAAATTTTCGTTTTTTTTTTAAAGCTTTCGAAAGCCCCGTGGCGCTTTTAAAAATTTCAATATGGCGACGTTGTAAAACGCGCCGAAAAGGGGCGTAAAATAAATTTTTTTTTTTATATTTCGACGTAAATTTCACTTGGGGGTTTTGGGGGTCGCTGATCACGAATCTGAAGCCAAAATTTGAGAATTCTTAAATCCAAGATGGCGAATGCACACATTGTGGGAAAATCCTAACTTTGACCAAGTCGAAAAAATAAAGCTAGAGTTGTTCAAATTCGTCCAAACTTACACATATAGCTTAGAAATATTAAGGTAGGGGAAAGTGGGGTAAAGTGGGAAAGTTTTTTTCGAAGCTCCATAAAATGAACAAAACTTATTTTTTCATGTTTCAACTTCCTATAATAAAGAAAATTAAATAATGGCTGACTTCCTAAACTAAAGTTGCAATGCAACCATGTTTTCACATGCGCAACATTTACACGGCAACACTGTTACAAATGTTGCTTTGTCAAACTTTGACGTTGCATTTTTCAGTAATAAAGGAACACAAAAATTGCTCCCACTATGAAACACAAAGTAAAACATTATTTAAAAACATGCTTAAAATATTATAAAACTAACATAATTGTTAATTAAATTCACTACTTACTTTATTTCATCCATATTGCTTCGCGCCAAATTTTAAGCAACAATATTAAAATTGATGAGCTAGTTGCGCAGCTGTTGTGTAGTAAAAAGAGTTGACGTTCAAAAAGGAACATATGACATTGTCAAAAATGTTACTACTTTATTTAGGAACCGAATGCATTGCAGTGTTGCATTGCAACCTTAGTTTAGGATGTCAGCCAAGCTATATTTTTGCCGAAGAAACAAACCGAAAATATGGATTTTCTGTTGTGTACGACGCTTTGATCGAGGATGCCCAAAATGGCAAAAATTTAAAATCGTGGGGTAAAGTGGGAATCTTTCAAAACTCATAAAAACTAATACAAATGTTGGAAAAAAAGTTCTAATATCTTTATTGTAAGTCAAAAAAGGTTCAAGGAACACACCCATAGGAGTAAATATGAAAAGAAATAATCATTTTGCTGGAAAAAATATATGAAAAAATGTGTTTAAAAAAATTTGTGAAATAGTAGCTTATTCGTCGTTCTCTGATGAAACATCAAAGTTCGAGTCACAGTGTTAGTAATAAAAGAAGCTTGTAGTGAGATTAACGCATTTCAAGTGAAATGGGCGTTGACAATCCCTTAGGTTGCATTTGATGGTATTGTGTCTGGTCATGATTTCGGGCATGAGTTCCATGCAAATGGTGCAAAAATCACGATCTCCATCTGAGCTAGAACGTCTTTGTTTCTTCTTTGACGCTTTCTTTGCTGGTGGTGCTTTTTTGCTGCTGGTACTCTATTTTTTGGGATTCGTTTCCCTCTTTCTTGCGTTTATTTGCTTAACGTTTCTTAGCTGCTTTTTGCAACTCGCTTAGCTTTTCCGGAGTGTTTATTCACAATATAAATGTACAAAACTTATTTGGATCATGAAATAGTATAATACGTTGACAAGTGGGGGCTAGCAATCGTGAAATAACATTTCCCACTTTACCCCATAAAAAATTTCCCACTTTACCCCGATACCAAATTTTGCAAAAAATGTGAGCTTCGTTCTTTCACTTTATGAATTACACGGAATCCTTTCGCGTTATCAAAATTAGGACTACAAAAAATATTTTTGTGTACTTACAATCTTTTTATCTCCAGAACAGAGTTGGGCAAATTGCATTACTTTTTCAATGCATTATAGGAGCATTATTGCATTATTGCTAATGCAAAAAATCATTGCATTGTTTTTTGGAATTTAATGCTATTGAAAAAATCCATTGCATTGATTTTTGGAATTTAATGCTATTGAAAAAATCTGTTGCATTGATTTTTGAAATTTATTGCTATTTAAAAATCTATTGCAATGAATTTTGAAATTTATTGCTATTTAAAAATCTATTGAAATAATTTTTGAAATTTATTGCTATTTAAAATTCTATTGCAATGATTTTTGAAATTTATTGCTATTTAAAAATCTATTGCATTGATTTTGAAATTTATTGCTACTGGAAAATCTATTGCATTGATTCCTTAAATTTTTCAATTTGCATGAAATTTACAATACATTGGTAGGTTTTAAGAAAAAGGAATTTTCTTTTCTACCAGGAACTTTCGAACCATACCCTTTCCCCACCAACCAACCCTACTACCCCCAACCATTTTTATTTTCCTTCTTGTTCCTCGGAGGCTCCCTTCAATTGTCCTGATTGGTTTCCATTTCACTTCATCATTTCATAATTTATATTCTTATTTTTTTCCGTGTTCGCCCTTGACTTGAACCTAGATCCAATCCAAACATGTTCCGAGATCGCACTTTAACGAGCTCAGCCAAAGCAACTATTATTGAGTAGCTGGATGTAAATTTATTATATCATAATTATTCTGTCATATTAAAAAAATAAATTTTTTTTTGCCATCGTTGGGATTCGAACCCGAGCCACTTTCAACATTCTGAATCGCGCATCTCAACGTTCTCTTCCAAATTCGAATATTTTTTTGTATGAATAAATACATTTATAAATTTTGTTCAAAAATTTATTTATTTATTCCCCCGAGTTCCCAGATTTGGATTTTTTTTTTTATTTTTTAGAGATTTTTTTCGGTTAATGCAAATGCATGAAAGGTTAATAAGAAAATTTATTTTCCATATGAATTAAATGTTACTCATGCTTGTTGTTTCAGAAATGATACATAGCCCAGGAAAATTAAAATTTTTCTGCGAAAAAATTCCAAGTGGATATTTTGCACCGGAATTGTCTTTATTTATGCGTGATAAACAAAGTGTGAAAAGTCTATTGCAAAATCGTGTGCGCATAAAAAGTTATTTGGGATCTAAGGCTACGAAAATCAGTTTTTTGCAAATATTTCGTTAACGCTTACTTCTACAGAAAAACGTTGTGGCACAAATTTGTAGCTTAAGAAATTTCCAATAAAACGGTAAGAGTTAAAGAGTGTTAAAATTTTGTGGCAAGTGTATACCCAGTGTGCCAGACGGTTCAAATCTTCGCTTTTTTATCCGTTACGGATCCGTTACTGATCCGTTGGCGGGAGAGATTCCTAAAAAAAAAGCGAATCGTTTTTTTTTTTGGAATTTCTCCCGCAAACGGATCAGTAACGGATCCGTAACGGGTAAAAAAGCGAAGATTTGAACCGTCTGGCACACTGGGTATCGTTAAGGAGATATTCACGAAAATCCGGTTTTTTTGCGATTTTAAGGTTTTTTTTTTAAATATGTTAAATATACGGTACCTTTTATGCTTATATATATGTGCCACAAAACTTAAGTCGTATCTTAAGCTGTATATAATAACAAATCCAGTGTATTCTCGATCTCGGCTATGTTCATTTTTCAAGTACTCTTAGATATGAAAGACCAATATAAAACAAACGATAATCTCTTTAAAAGAAATTTGTAACTCCGTCGATTGGGCAGATTTATTAATAACTTCATATGTGAACATATAACAAGGCCATTCGACGGACACCTACGTATGTTAGAACGAAACCACACAAATTTTTTTGAAAGATTTCGAATTATTCCAGTCGCCTATTTCACCATATACTATAGTATATAGGTTGAGGTTGATTGACGAACTAATGGTAGCAGGACTACCAAGTCCACGATTTTTGATCACAACTAGAGTTCTATTGTTGTAGGCTAAGATTTGGTAGACCCTTTGGAGACAAAATCTTCTGTTTTCAGTTAACTCTTCTGTTATGATGTAGTGTTGTCTTCACGGCAAATGCTGTTAATAGAATCCCAGGAAATAGTCCCATATCATATACAGATGAATCCATAAGACAGTACACTGATATGAGTTCCAATCAACAAAATTTTGGGTTCAGGTGAACACTGCGCCTTAGAGGTCTTGCGTCGGACCTCAAAAAATTTGATGCAAAACCATAGTTTTTGAACGTAAATTTTTAACTCACACTGATAAAGGGAGAGCGACTATCTTGATTACGCATCTACATATTACATTACATATTTAATCTGATTACACATTTCTGAAACAATAAGCATGAGTAACATTTAATTCATATGGAAAATAAATATTCTTATTAACCTTTCCTGCATTTGCATTAACCGAAAAAAATCTCTAAAAAATAAAAAAAATGCAAATCTGGGAACTCTGGGGAAATGACAATTTAAATAAATTTTTGAAAGAAATTTATAAATGTATTTATTCATACAAAAAAATATTCGAATTTGGAAGAGAACGTTGAGATGCGCGATTCAGAATGTTGAAAGTGGCTCAGGTTCGAATCCTAACGATGGCAAAAACAATTTTTTTTTTTTTAATATGACAGAATAATTATGATATAATAAATTTACAGCCAGCTACTCAATAATGGTTGGTTTGGCTGAGCTCGTTAAAGTGCGATCATGGAACATGTTTGGATCCAGGTTCAAGTCAAGGGCGAACACGGAAAAAAATAAGAATATAAATTATGAAATGATGAAGTGAAATGGAAACCAATCAGGACAATTGAAGGAAGCCTCCGAGGAACAAGAAGGAAAATAAAAATGGTGTGGGGGTGGTTGGGTTGTGGTTGGTGGGGAAAGGGTAAAGGGTATGGTTCGAAAGTTCCTGGTTGAAAAGAAAATTCCTTTTTCTTAAAACCTACCAATGTATTGTAAATTTAATGCAAATTGAAAAATTTAAGAAATCAATGCAATAGATTTACCAATAGCAATAAATTTCAAAATCAATGCAATAGATTTTTAAATAGCAATAAATTTCTAAAATCATTGCAATAGATTTTCAAATATCAATAAATTTCAAAAATTATTTCAATAGATTTTTAAATAGCAATAAATTTCAAAATTCATTGCAATAGATTTTAAAATAGCAATAAATTTCAAAATTCATTGCAATAGATTTTTAAATAGCAATAAATTTCAAAAATCATTGCAATAGATTTTTCAATAGCATTAAATTTCAAAAGTCAATGCAATGGATTTTTTCAACAGCATTAAATTCCAAAAATCAATGCAATGATTTTTTGCATTAGCATTACTAAGTCAATGCATTAAAAAAGTAATGCAATTTGCCCAAGTCTGCTCCAGAAACAGTAAAAATATCGATGCTTAAAAATTTCAAAATGAAATTTCAAAATCACTTAAAAACTTTACATGATTCCAGAGATCACAAAAATACGTATGCACGCATCGCTATACCATACAGATTTGCTTACGGTCATTGCAAGTACATGTCAGAAGCGCATGACAGCTATACTTTGCTAGTTTGCCCTAAAAGGGGCATTTCCCACTTTACCCCATTTCCCACTTTACCCTACTTACCCGTATGCATTGTTTGAGAACCCTAGTTTATTTTTTCGACTTCTAGCTATTAGAATTTTCTCACACTGAAATAGTTTTTATTATTTCTCAAAATAAATGTCTATAAAATCTAAGCAAGCCACAAACTCCTCAAACCAAGTTCACTTAGCACTAAGAATGGTATTAGTCTTTCCATTTTGTACTGAATTTTGTTTCTAGAGGCTATGAATTTTTCATGACGAGGCAAAATAACAAAAAACTACTGGCTATGGAAATCTATAGCCACAAGCCTGAATGAAACTACTGGCTATTGAAATCAATAGCCATGGCAGTCATTGTGTTAATACTTGTTTTTAGGGGTACAATCTCTTAAATTGTCATTTAAGTTGTTGGAGTCGTTTTTGAGTAATATTGAATCAAAATTTTCAATGGTTAAAAAGGGGGCGTGGTACTTTTTCGATACCGCCCACTTTTCGGTTATAACAAGATATTAATAAGCAGTACCTACATACGAAATTTCATTAAAATATCTTGGAAAATTTGCGAGAAATAGCATTAAGCCTGAATGAAACTGTATTGGCTATTGAAATCAATAGCCATGGCAGTCAATGTGTTAATACTTGTTTTTAGGGGTACAATCTCTTAAATTGTCATTAAAATTGTTGGAGTCGTTTTTGAAAAATATTGAATCAAAATTTTTAATGGTTAAAAAGGGGGCGTGGTACTTTTTCGATACCGCCCACTTTTCGGTTATAACAAGATATTAATAAGCAGTACCTACATACGAAATTTCATTAAAATATCTTGGAACATTTGCGAGTTCTCACTGAACCGTGTTCGCAATCGGATGTATTTTTGTTTAATATGGATAAAAGTAAATCTTTTTGTCAGAAATGTAAAGCTGAAATTGTGGATCCTGCAAATAAGCTAGACTGCATACGGTGTGCATCGTTTTGTGGTTGCATTTTTCACTTAAATTGTACTGGTTTACCAGAAAATACTTTAATATTATTAAAAAACTCGCCAAATTTATTATGGCAGTGTGACTCATGTGTTGAATTGTCTGATTCGTGCATAAATAAAAAACTTGAACTGTTCTCTTGCCAATTAAGAGAACTACAAAACAAATATTCTATTCTTGATTCCAAGCTCTCAAACGTTGATGCAAGTGCAAAAAAATCAAAGAACGGGAGTGAGTCATCTAATACCAAAGCACAAAGCAAAGAAAAAGAGATGAGTCCACCGAATATTCAACTTGCCACTCTTCCGATTCAAGCGGTGCCTATTAATTCACCTGTTCTCTCTGCAAACGAAATGTTTGTAGACGCGATCAGCGACGAAGCAGCTTCAACCGACTGGGTCAAAGCTCCAACAAAAAAATCAAGGGGCCGTGCCAAAAATAAAAAAGTCACTGGTAATGCAGCTGCATGCGATTCTTTGAACGTTGTGCACACAATGAAATATTTACATGTTTCAAAGTTTGATACTGAAACTGACCCCAGTTCAATTAAAAATTATGTTGCTGGAAAACTCGACATAAATGCTGAATTGCTGGTTTGTTCTAAACTTGTAAAAATGGATGCCGATCTTTCAAAACTTAGATTCGTCAATTTTAAGCTAGGTGTACCTGCACCCTTATTCAATAAAGTATTTAATAAGGAGTTTTGGCCACTTTCTATCAAATTAACTCACTTTATTCACAAACCAAAAAACTCAGGAGAGTTGGTTACTCTTCCACCTCTAGAAGAGGCAGTCGGTGCAACTCACAGCCCTCGAACCGTGATGATTCCACCACAAACTACACAGAAAGAGAAACGTGCTCTTCGTTCGACAACCAAATAATATACTCACCTTCAATTGCATTAGAAGTGCGTTCTGATATTGGTGACTTTTGTTCTTTGCTTTCATCTTCATCCGCTGCTGCACTAACAACAACGAGTCAGCCTACGCAAGAGCTTATGTCGTGCTTAGAGCCTAGACAACAACAAACAGCTGCTGATATGAACTTTACTTGTTTGCAGCAATCACAAACATTATCATCTTATTCTATTTTTTATCAAAACGCTGGTGGCGTGCGTACAAAAACAACGCAATTTCAACTTGCCGTATCATTGCATGAATATGATATTTTAACTTTTACAGAGACGTGGCTCAACAAAAATATTTCATCTTCAGAATTACTCGATGATTTTTACATAGCATATCGCCTTGATCGTTGTCCCATTGCCACGGGTCATGAGAGAGGGGGAGGTGTAATGATAGCGGTGAGAGCGGATTTCGATAGTAAACTAATAAACATGCCTATATCAGATAGTAATATTGAGCAAATTTGTGTTCAAATTAAATTTAATTCTGAGAGTTTTGTTTATCTTGTTGTTTCATATATTCCACCTAACAGTTCTTTTGATATCTATGAAAAACATTTAAGTAATATATCTTTTCTAACTGAACGACTTAATCCAATTGATACCATAATTGTTATGGGTGATTTTAACTTAGGTAATATTCAGTGGATAATTGATGACAAGATTCTGTTACCATTTAATGTTAAATCAGACATTGAATCACTTGTCGTGGATTATTTCTTTTCAAACGATTTCTGTCAATTAAATTTTCATAAAAATAATTTAAACAGAATTTTAGATTTGGTATTCGTCACAAACGGTCTTAAAGTAGTTTGCGAAGAAAACTTAGCACCAATTTCAAACAATAGCATACACCATAAGGCACTGACTATAAAATTTAGTTTTTATAATTACGAAAAATTTGTTAATGATCAGCCAGATCAATTAGATTTTAATAAGGCGAATTTCGTTGCAATCAATTCATACTTAACTAGCATTGATTGGTCAGTATTGAGTTCATTTGAATCCCCTCTTGACACATATGAGTTCGTTCACGGGAAATTTTTATCTGCAATTTCTCAATTTGTCCCCATTAAAAATAGAATTTTGAGATATAAGCCACCTTGGTTTAATTCAAGACTTTCTAATTTAAAAAATGCAAAAAATAAAGCATTTAAAAAATTTAAAACATCTAATTGTGATGAAGATCGATTGCGCTTTATGAAAGTACGGCAAGATTTTGATGCACTTCATAACTTTTTATATAAAAATTATATTTTTAAAGTCGAAAACAATTTGAAATTGAATCCGAAATACTTCTGGCATTATTTAAAACAAAAACGAAAAACAAACGGGTTTCCAACAAGCATGGAATTTGAAGGATTAAAATCAAATAACACCATTGAATCATGTAATCTTTTTGCAAAATTTTTTCAAAAGGTTTATGAAAATTATTCGCATCCGCATGGTATCGAAAACTTTCCTAATGAGATAACAAATCGTGAAGCCATTGAGTATTTTGTGGTTTCTGAAGAAGACCTATGCTTAGCTATTTTAAAATTGAAACCTAGTTTAAAATCTGATGGAAGTGATTTTCCTCCTATTTTTTATAAAATGTGTATCGATAAAGTTGCAAGGCCAATTTCAATTTTATTCAATAACTGTCTTAATAAAGGTATCTTCTTGGATTGTTGGAAGACATGTTCGATTGATCCTATATTTAAAAATGGCAGTAGAAATGATATTTCTAATTACAGGGCGATTGTGAAGCAGTGCACATTAGCTAAATTATTTGATGACATAATAAAAAATAAACTTTTTGAAAAAGTAAACAGCTTTTTAGTTAGCACCCAGCACGGGTTTTTGCCGGGAAAATCCACTTGCACAAACTTGGCACTTATTACCAACAACATAGTGAATGCTATGGAAAATAGTACTCAAATGGATGTACTCTATACTGATTTTTCTAAGGCGTTCGATAAAGTAGATCATAGTATTTTATTGATAAAACTAAAAAATTTTGGTTTGTCGGATCACCTGTTGTCATTTTTTAAGAGCTATTTGATAAATAGAAAATTGCTTGTTAAAATAGGTACTTCATATTCTGATTTCGCTATTAACGCAACTTCTGGTATTCCGCAAGGTACGCATTGTGGCCCATTATTGTTCTTGATATTTATCAACGATTTGCCTCAAATTTTAAAGTTTTCTAAATGTTTGATGTTTGCTGATGATGTTAAACTTTTTTTAAAAATTGCACAAATTTCAGATTGCGACAAACTCCAATATGATTTAACAAAATTATACGAATGGTGTGTTTTAAATAACCTTAAACTAAATTCAAGTAAATGCTGTGTGGTATCGTACACGAGGCGTCAAAATTCAATAATTTTCGATTACACCCTAAATGGCTCGCTTTTAATACGTAAGTCTGAAATAAAGGACTTAGGAGTAATTTTTGACTCACAATTAAATTTTAAATGTCATTTTGACTACATTATTTCCAAGTTGAATGCTATGCTTGGATTTATAAAAAGGAATTCAAAAAACTTTAAAGATCCTTGTACCATAAAATCACTTTATGTGTCACTGGTTCGCAGTAATTTGGATTATTGTTCGGTTATTTGGAATCCTTCCTAATGAAAACTCAAACCGAATTGAAAGAATTCAGAGAAATTGTACAAGATACGCTCTAAAAAAACTTCGGTGGCCTGAAAGTCTTCCCACATACGATGCCCGACGTAAATTGCTTGGATTGCAGTCTTTAAAAGATAGAAGAACATATTACGATCTTATGTTCGTTTATAATGTTTTAAATAATAAAATTGATTGTGAAGAACTGTCAGCCTGTTTTAATTTATATCAAGCACCAAGGAATTTGCGTCATAATCGAATGTTGGAAGAAGTCTTTCATAGAACAAATTATGGAATAAATGAACCAATTAATAGATGCATTAACTTGTGTAATAATTTTTGTTCAATTTTGGATTTTAATTGTTCTGAATCTCGCTTTCGTTTACAGTTATTTATGTTATTTAATTAATATATTTTATGATTGTTAAGTAGTCTGTAAGAATTGTATTCAGTAGACGTAAATAAATAAATAAATAAATAAATAAATTAAAATAAATAAATAAATAGCATTTAACGTATTTTGCTTGTATGGGAAGCTACACGCGCAACGGCGATATTTCGCCCACCTTTAAATCAGATATGCTCTATAGCAATTAATTTCAGAATGTTTGCTTTGTTAGTTTTCTTTTTATAATGTTTTATATTTTTGTGGGCGGCCACGCCCTTCAACGAGTTTTCCCAATATAGTGGTGTATTACATATTAATCCTTGTTTGCAGAGGTAACATCTCCTAAACTTTCATTAAAATTGTTGGAGTCGTTTTCGAGTAATATTGAATCAAAATTTTCGAGGGCTGAAAAGTGGGCGTGGCACTTCTTCGATCCCGCCCACTTTTTGTCTGTTGCAAGGTATTATCAAGCCGTACCCGCTCACCAAATTTCTTCAAAATATCTTGTAAAGTTTGCGAGTTATGACTAAATCGAATTTGAAATTTAGGGCAGTGCCACGCCCCCTGGTGAGCATTTACAAAGTTCAAACCTAGCTCATTCTTCATTGTATGCTAATATCTAACTCTACTCCAAGTTTTATTAAAATAGCTGTAGCCGTTTTTGAGAAAAAATATTGGCACAGAAATAAGTACAAAAAAAAAACAAACAAAAAAACAAACATACAATTTTAGCTCGTATAAGAAGAGAACATGTACCATGTTAGTACATGCGGGACAATTCTGAATATTAACTTTATTCATTACTAAACACAGTTGGCTTGAACGAAAAAAAAGCGTTCCCTAAAAACCAAGTACAAGTTTCAAGCGTACCACCAAAAGACCAGCAAGAGTACTATTGCTATACATTAGAGTTATACAAAAATCCACTATGCCTTAAATATTGCTTATAACCCCTTCAAAAGTTTCTATTTGAAAAAATAATACACAGTGCAACAAATAAGCTCAAAAAAATATTATTTGGAGGTCGCACAATTTAAAAACAGTGATTCTTGGGTCGGCTTTTTGACTTTTTTTAATAAAATAGCTGTTGTAATTGTAAAATTTGGCGTTAGGAAATAACACCCAAAAATTTGGGCGATAATCACTTTGGAAATAACCCCAAAAATTTGGGCTTTATTTCGTTTTTTTGGGCGTTATTTCGTTTTATTTTTAAAAAATGAAATAACGCCCAAAAACGAAAAACGAAATAATGCCCAAATTATTTTCATACAAATATATTTTGGGTGTTATTTCCAAAATGATTATCGCCCAAATTTATATGAAAATAATTTGGGCGTTATTTCGTTTTTTTTTTTAAAAAGGAAATAACGCCCAAAAAAAAAATTAAATAAAGCCGAAATTTTTGGGCGTTATTTCCAAAATGATTATCGCCCAAATTTATATGAAAATAATTTGGGCGTTATTTCGTTTTTTTTTGGGCGTTATTTCTTAACGCCCGCCCAAATTATTTTCATACAAATAAATTTTGGGCGTTATTTCCAAAATGATTATCACCCAAATTTATATGAAAATAATTTGGGCGTTATTTTCTTTTTGGGCGATATTTCATATTTTTTGGGCGTTATTTCATATTTTTTGGGCGTGATTTCGTTTTTTTTTGGGCGTTATTTCCTAACGCCGTGAAATTTTTCGTAGAATACTTTACTCCATTGTAACCCAGGGTTGTTACTATCTAATTCGATAAGAAAAGAAATGCGAAGCGAAAACCAGGTGCGATAAGAAAATAAAATCGTACTCTGTAACTCGTTCGCATGAGCAAAAATGTTCACATTTTAACATCTCTGAAATATTTATAAAAAGTATGCATCACTTAGCAAAAATGTCAAAAATGAAAATAAATAAAAATATATTCCGTCAAATTAAAAGTTTTAACAAATTCAATAAAAAACTAGTAAGGGTGTAAATTTTGGCCTGGCCAAAAAATAAATACCCTACACTGCAGTATTTTGAAAATTTTGCTTATATGGGAGGTGCCACGCCCTCTTGTCCGAGTACACCCAGTATTTGTTCAGAGCTTACATTTATAGTTTTTAGTGTCAGAGTGAAATTTAGTTCGATTATCTCAAAAAACTCTTTCAGTATAGAATTTTGAATCTTTTGCTTATATGGGAGGTGCCACGCCCCCTTGTACGATTTCAACCAATTTTTGCTGAGAGCTTTCATTTATAATTTTTAGTGTCTGAGTCAAAGTTGGTTCGAATATCTCAAAAAACGCTTTCAGTATAGCGTTTTGAAGCTTTTGCTTATATGGGAGGTGCCACGCCCTCTTGTCCGAATTCGCTCAGTTTTTTATCAGAGCTTGCGCTTACAATTCGTAGTATTTATGTGTATTGTGGTTGCATTGTCGTGAAAAATACTCTTAAAATTGCATTTTGAATATAATTTTTGTATGGGCGGTAGGCGTGTCCGTTAACCGATTTTGCTCATTTTCAATCCCCCGAGCTAACTTTGACGACGGAGGCATTGTACCAAATTTCATTGAATTATCTTGCTCAGTTTTCCCAAAAAGTGTATTTCGACACACAGCCAGCCACCCAGCCAGCCAGCCAGCCAGACAGACGGACATGGCTATATCGACTCAGGAGGTGACGCTGATCAAGAATATATATACTTTTCTATACCTGCCACGCCTCCTTCTCTGCGTTACAAACGGAAGGACAAAGTGAATATACCCTGGGTGTAGGGTATAAATATACGTCCAGAAAATAATAATGGATAGCAAAATAATGATCCCGAATCGGAGAAAATGCTTGCACGCAGTAAACTGAACCATAATAGTTGGCTAATGACAGCATATCGTTCGCTTTGCCGGGTTCTTGACCATGGATGTGCCCAAGTTCTGTTAATTTTTTAATTTATGGAAAGCACTTTGTTCCACGGCACCCAAGGCTACCATGAAATTCCGTGGATTTCGATTACAACGTGGAAACGGCAAAAGAGGATACACATTAGATTCACGTGTATTTAGGAGGACGTGTCTAGTCAGATCCATAAATAAGACACAAATGAGTCGATATAGCCATGTCCGTCTGCCTAGCTGGCTGGCTGGTTGGCTGTTCGTCTGTGGAAATATTTTTTACAGGAAAACTAAGCCAGATAATTCGATGAAATTTGGTACAGTGGCTTTTCCGTAAAAGTTAGCTCGAGGGGTTTAAAATGATCGAAATTGGTCAATGGCCACGCCTACCGCCCATACAGAAAATATATTTAAATTGCAATATTAAGAGCATTTGCAATAGCAGAAGCAAAATACACATTAATACTAAAGATAGTAAAAAAAACAAGCTCTGAGCAAAAACTAGGTGAATTCGGACTAGAGGGCGTGGCACCTCCTATGTAAACAAAAGTTTCAAAATGTTATACTGATAGCGTTTTTTGAGATAATCCAACCAAATTGCTCACAAACACTCAGATCAATAAATGCAAGCACTGAAGAAAAACTAGGCAAACTCAGCGTGGCACCTCCCATATAAGGAAAAGTTTCAAAATGCTGTACAGAAAGGGTTTTTTGAGATAACCCAACCAAATTTCACTTAAACACTAAGAAAGATAAATGCGAGCTCTGAAAAAAAATTAGGTGAATTCGGGGAAGAGGGCGTGGCACCCCCGTACAAGCAAAAGTTTCAAATTCTATACTGAAGGCTAAGAGAAGTAAGTGCAAGCTCTGAGAAAAATCTAAGCAAACTCTAACAAGAGGGCACACGCCTGTCCTGTGGGTGATTTGAATAAAATTTTCGAGTACCCCATTTTTTTTTACGGAATTCTGTATTTCGACATTTTTCAATAAAAAATTTCAAAATCCTTAGTGCACTTCGGAAATGATCGGCTAATGAACGATTTCCATGTTGCTTTAGCCGAAGCAAAAAAGGATAGTTCTGAAAATAGTTCCAAATGAATTTTTTTTTTCCGGAATTGTATTCACTAATGCATAAAAAATAACGTGTGAAAAGTACATTGCAAAATCGTATGCCCAAAAAAAGTTATTAAAGGTCAAAAGTTGCGAAAATAAATTTTTTTCAATTATTTCGCTTACGGCTGCAATTACGAAAAAATAGTGGTTGACAGTTATTTGCCGAGTACACAGTTTTTTAACTTCAATGATTTACTACGAAAAAGCTTCAAACATTTTTTTCCTATTACTCATGGTTTAGGAAGTATGTCAATTTAAAAAGTTTTAAAACTTCGCGATATTTATATGTTGTACGTTTTAAATTGAGATAACTCTCGAACGACTAATTGCACAAAAAAAGTAAATACACCTAATTCTGTTTTTACACGGTAGATTGGTTCCAGAAAAAACCGTGTAGAAAAAAACCGTGTAAAAAAAGACATTGTTCTTATACAAAAATAGGTGATTGGTTCCTTATCTTTAAAACCTATTAAGATTAGTGAAAAATGAAAAAACTACAAAATTTGTCTATAAAAAATGTCTACCAAGCACGTTCACAAAATATTAACACTTTTCAAATTTGCTTGTATGCACAAAAAGGGAATTCCCCTAAATTTGTGATATCTGCCGTAAAATTATAATAAGACGCAACTCATTTTCATAGTTTTGAGAAAATCAAAATTTTATTTTTATTCAGAAAAGGCAGCAACTTCTCTTTCTTAAAAAATTTATTTTATTTTTCATCTTTTTTGTATGGAGTTACTGCCTTTTATGACTTTAATTATGAAAAATATGAAAACAGGGTGTAATGTTTACATTTCTTTATTTGCAATTTGCAAGAGAAGTGGAAAACTTAAAAAATTGTCGATTGGACTAAAATATAGATAAAAAATTGCTTAATCCGATGGAGAAATAAAGTTTGAAATGCCGTAACTTAGTTTGCGGCCTTATATTTTTTACGGCAGATATGAAATCATTTCGCAAAAATTAAATCTGACAAATAAAATTTAAGCCCAAAGAATTTTGAATCGTGTTAAATGGAATAAAATCGTGTAAAAATATTTTTAAAAAAATATTTTCAAACCGTGTTAAATCAAAACCGTGTAAAAAAAGACCGTGTAAAAACAGAATTAAGTGTATACTTGTTTGTAGAAAATTATATTTCCTACACACCATTTTCAGCTTTTTTTTCGTAGGACCTATGGCTTAGGAGATATTTTTCACAAACTGTTCAAATTTTGAAAAACTAGTTTTTAAGGAATTCTCTGGAGCTGTTTTCGCTTGATAAAAACTAACGGGATCCATTTTATTAACATTTACATGATCTTCAAATAATATTTGATACGAAAAAATTATCGAGAAATTTTTTTACTTAAAAAAAAAAAACATTGGCAAAAACGTAAAAATTTCGAACATTCACGTCTTCAAATCTAATAAAAAATTCATAAAAACTAGACCAAAATTCATCATACTTCTTTCAAAGAAATTTTTTATTCAAAACTTAAAGAATTTACACAAAATTCGCCATTTTTTTTTTAAGTAAAAAAATTTCTCAATAATTATGTCGTATCAAATATTATTTGAAGATCATGTAAAAGTTAATAAAATAGATCCCGTTAGTTTTTATCGAGCGAAAACAGCTCCAGAGATTTCCTTAAAAACTAGTTTTTCAAAATTTGAACAGTTTGTGATAATTATCTCCTAAACCATAGGTCCTACGAAAAAAAGAGCTGAAAATGGTTTGTAGGAAATATAATTTTCTACAAACAAGTATATATTTACTTTTTTTGTGCGACTGGTCGTTCGAGAGTTATCTCAATTTAAAACGTACAACATATAAATATCGCGAAGTTTTAAAACTTTTTAAATTGACATACTTCCTAAACCATGAGTAATAGGAAAAAAATGTTTAAAGCTTTTTCGTAGTAAATCATTGAAGTTAAAAAACTGTGTACTCGGCAAATAACTGTCAACCACTACTTTTTCGTAATTGCAGCCGTAAGCGAAATAATTGAAATAAATTTATTTTCGCAACTTTTGACCTTTAATAACTTTTTTTGGGCATACGATTTTGCAATGTACTTTTCACACGTTATTTTTTATGCATTAGTGAATACAATTCCGGAAAAAAAAAATTCATTCGGAACTATTTTTCAGAATTATCCTTTTTTTCTTCGGCTAAAGCAACATGGAAAACGTTCGTTAGCCGATCATTTCCGAAGTGCTCTAAGGATTTTGAAATTTTTTATTGAAAACATGTCGAAATACGATGTTTAACAGAATTCCGTAAAAAAAATGGGGTACTCGAAAATTTTATTCAAATCACCCACAGGACAGGCGTGGGGCATAGCATATCCCATACAAGAAAAATTTAAGAACTTCTGTAGTGCAAGCGTTATTTAAGGTAATGAACCCAAATTTCGCATAGATACTTGGAATGGTTAGTGGAAAGTCTGAAAACAAAAAAAAAAAAAAAAAAAAAAAAAACTAAGTGAATTCGCTCAAGAAGGCGATGCACTTTCCGAACAAGCAATATTTTCAAAACACTACAGTGTAGGGTATTCAATTTTTGGCCAGGCCAAAGGTAACACCCTTACTAGTTTTATTTTCACTTTCTAGGATCTTATAAAATAAAAAGGTAAAATTTCTGTAGAAATGGCCATGGAAACTTAATTGGGGCCCTTTAGTTGAATAGATTTAGTGAAAAAATATTAAAGCAAATTGTAACAACTTAATAAATTAGCTAAAGGTGAAATCTTAGATTTCAGCCTTTTCGCAGTGCTTGCGTTTGCTTTTTAGCATTAAATATCCGAAATTCGAACGGTTTTGACATTCGCATTCGCATTAGAGAGTTTAAAAAATCCGAAAAGGGAAAAAGGTTTAAATGTTAATGCGATAATTGAAATACGAAATGCGAAATTCGAATTACACAGTACCACAAGTTCTAACGCGAAGATGTTTGCATTCGCATTCGAATTACATAGTTACCCGCCTGTTTGTTATTCCTCAAATACAAATCTTTATGTCTCTCGACCCTTACTTTCTAACTGCCAAACCTAAATTGGAGCGTCAGGCGTTGCGTTATTTAACGTTACACAAAAGCATCAAGCGCCATACCGAAATAAAGAGCGTTGCGTCATTTGTTTGTCAAATTCGTGTTGTTGTCTCTTTTTTTTTTACTTTTCTGCAGCTAACCTCACTCCATAACGCTTTGTCAAAATTGGAAATTCGAATAGCTGAGCGTTGAGCGTTGGCAATTTCGGTATGCACCATACAAATTGTATGTACATGAGAAATTTTTGACAGTAAAATAACGCTGACGCTCCAATTTAGGTATGGCAGTAAAGGTAATTTTCTAAAAATTTTCCGTAGATTTCGTTGTTGCTATGCTCCTTTTGCTTTTTTTCTCACCTAATCCAGCATAATCCTGAGAAATTCTACAATGTATATTACAACCGTCTCGGTACTCAGAATGGGGGATTTCGTGATTCCGAAATTACGAGATTACGAAACTGTTTCAGTATATTTTATAATTTTCCTAGTAAAATTAATTCCTATAGCTTCGTTTTGCAAGAATCTTTTCTTTCAACAGAATATGTTTTCACAATTACCAGCGGTAAATTTTTCGAAATTCGTGGGGTTTTTATTTATGATAGGGGTAAATAAAATGTCTTACTACAATTGGAATAAACAATGATTTATCTGCATATATTAATTTGTTTTTAAACTGTATTTTTAGATACTAGTAGCAGTTTAAACTTACTGACTCCGCTCTCTACTAAAGATATTACTCGTGAGTTCACATCAAAAATTTTAGATCGTTGCCCAGTTAAAATCAAAACGACACTTCATTCTTTTGCAGTGGTTGACCCAAACAAATCAAATTGCGAAGTTAAAACGATAATAGCGCAGCCTACTTGTAACACTACTGAGTTGCAATCTGTTGTACATGGTCGTTCTTCTGGCAAAAAGCCCAGTTACCTTAACTTAGCATGCTGTGTTAATGGTTATTCTAGTATTACAACTTATGATTCTAAAATACGTCAAGACATTAACAATTCTCGTGAAGTTTCACCTATAAGGCCTTCTAGCACAAGCATTCAATACTGTAAAAGGAATTCCGCTTTAGCGCCACCTATTAAAATAGCCATGCCGAATATAAACATTACAACTCCATCGTTATGTACGACTCCAATAAAAGCAGCTGCTTCCGAACTAAAGTACTTTGAAGCCAATAACAATTACAATCAGACTAATAATGGCGCTATTAATGAAAAAGCTGATGAAAACAAAAAGGCCAATAGTTTTATTCAGCAACGTGTTGAACGCCTGTATGGTCCGGGAGCACTAGCGCAAGCTTTTTATAGTCCAAAAAAGGTAAAAGCATGTCTTGGCGATCATGTGGAAGGAGCCACAGCCACAGAACTTCGTCAAAAGTTTCAGCAGCTTTCCCCAAGCAAAGATTATAATGAGTTTAGCAAAAAAGTAAATGCCACTACAGCTTCGTCTGCTTTAAACTCGTCAAAGTCTTTAGCTGCTATAACTAATGACAATACCGAAAACAATGCAATCGATCTACCTGTGTTGCGACATTTAAGTCAAGAATTTCGGGCTCAGCTGCCTTCTATATCTCCTAAAAGAAGCATTTCGCGAAATCATGTTGGCAAAACTTATCCTCTCTACTCTGATGAAAATGATACGCCAACAGATGGCGACCCTCTACATCCTGTAAAATCTTCTAGTAATGATGAAATTGATCATAAAGCACCAGACTACAATAAAATTGATCATCAAGGTGTAACCTGTGACAAGACTGAAGCAAAAAAAGTATTTGAATCTGTATCAGAAGAACATACTCATAATTTATCGAAAAATGGAACAGAAAGAGACGGAAATTACTTCTTGTCACTACTTAAAATAGAGCAAAATCGAATTTTGGCTCTTGCGAACAAGGCGGAAAAATATACTGACATGCTCTCGGTATGGCAAATTATGTAATAATTTAATAAATAAATGTATTATCGTAAAACTTATCTTCAACAGAATAATCCAGAAGTTTCTGAAGAAATATTTGGAATTTTAAGATCTGCCTCTGGAAAAGCAAGACTTTTAGTGTCACAGAAAATGAAACAGTTTGAAGGTAAGTTTTATTTTGAACGAGCATTTCCTGGTATGCGTTGTTACACCTCTCTTGTTCATTAGGACCCTTGGGTGAAAAAAAAAATTTTTCTACACTAAAATATCGTATAAAACGGGAAGAAATAACGAACATTTTTTTTAATTTTTGGCTTGGAGAAAAAAAATAAAAAAACGAAAAAACTAATGATGCATAAACACGCGCTGTACCCGAAAACATATATATGTAAATTTTTCCGGTGATTGGTCCAGCCGTTTGGGAGACTTTAAGGAACAATTATGCACATATTCATTTTTATATATGGGGCTCATATATTGTGACTCATTGGACATTTTGCTATAGATTATGATAAAACTTTGGTTATAATTAAGTTTAATATGTTAAAATTGCAATAATAAGAGCATTATTTGTAATAACAAGCAAAATACACATAAATACTAGAAATAGTAAAAACAAGCTCTGAGCAAAAACTAGGTGAATTGGGACTAGAGGGCGTGGCACCTCCCATGTAAACAAAAGTTTCAAAATGTTATACTGAAAGCGTTTTTTGAGATAACCCAACCAAATTGCACACAACCACTCAGATCAATACACACAAACTTTGAGAAAAAACTGGGCGAACTGGGACAAGAGAGCGTGGCACCTCCCATATAAGGAAAAGTTTCAAAATGCTGTATAGAAAGGGTTTTTGAGATAACCCAACCAAATTTCACTGAAACAAAGAACGATAAATGAGAGATCTGAAAAAAAATTAGGTGAATTCGGGGAAGAGGGCGTGGCACCCACGTACAAGCAAAAGTTTTAAAATGCTATACTGACTACTATACTTTTGAGATAATCGATCCAAATTTCACTCAAACATTGAGAAAAGTAAGTGCAAGCTCTGAGGCAAACTCTAACAAGAGGGCGTGGCATATCCCATACAAACGGAATTTATGTACTTCTGTAGTGCAAGCGTTATTTGAGGTAATGAAACCAAAGTTCGCATAGATACTTGGAATGTTTAGTGGAAGGTCTGAAAAAACAAAAATCTAAGTGAATTCGGCCAAGACGGCGAGGCACTTCCTGAACAAGCAAATAAAACCCAGCTATTTTGATGAAGAAAATATAACATTTTGAATTTGTGACTAGACGAGACATTCTGTTCTGACTTGTGGCACAAGAATGAAATCAGTGAAATTTTTGTAGTGTATAATCGAATTTTTTATGTTTAAATGATGTAGATTGTAATAAGCAATATCTGCTTAGTACTATCTCTGGTCACATATCAAACCCGCATAAGCCATGTGGTCATAGGGGAGATGTGTGTACCTTGGTCCGCTTTTCAGTTTTTTCAATGTGCTGGATTTTCCAAAAAAGTTTCTTTAGTTTTTTGATTAAGTTATATATCTACAATGCTGCAATCAAATGACGTGACAATGATACTTCTATGTCTCGCCATTGAGTAGAAATATTACTTTTTCCGTTGCAATCTCAAACGGTCCAAGGTACACCATGCAAGTGTACCTTGGACTATTAAAAATACAAAAGAATACATTGTACAATATTTAGGCAATAAATTATGAAAGAACCATTTATTATGTACTCAAAAGTAACATTTTTTTCAATAAAAAAAAAAAAATTAATCATATGCAAAAATTATAACACAAAAAAGAGCATTTAGTAAAAAACAATTAATTAAACAAAAATGGTTGCAAATAAATACATTCATCACGTAAATAATAATAATAATATTATATTGAGAGGGGATTATGGCTTTCTGGTTGCCCGTCGAAAAAGGCTCGCTGGTCAATAAGCATAGGTCCAAGGTACACACAAACAACATGTTTTAAAAACTGTCATAACATATATTAATGAAAATACATCTTAAACACACTAAAAGCTTAAAACAATAACTAAACTTTCTTCCTGATGTTGTAAAACTGAAATATTTCAAGTAAGTTTCTCACAAAACGTTTTGTAGTTTACATCAAAAACTAATTTTTACACACCAAAAACACTTTTTCCGTCACTTTGTGCACACGCATACAACTTGACAGTCTGAAGTCTATTAATATCAGTCATCGGTATGTGCGGAAAATTCCATAGAAGAACATTATCGTACACGTGCAGCTGTTGAGTGGCAAACGGCACACGGACCGAAGTACACTCGGAACAAGGTAAACACATCTCCCTACCCTATTGGAAATTTCTAAGCGCTTTCATAAAAACTCAAATAACAAGCACTTTAATCGCTACACTATCGAAAATTTCCAAGCGCTTACATAAAATAAAAAAAAAAAGAAAAGCGATTTGGCCTCACTACCCAATCAGATTTTTTTAAGCGCTTTCCTAAAATCAAATGAAAAGCACTTGCTGCCCCTCTCAGAGTTTACTTCTTGAAGTGAAGCACTTCCTTTTTGATGCTTGTACTGCTCAAATAAAACGCTTTACTTGCTTTTTCTTACTGCATCAAATAATGCTTTTTTACAGTATTTTTTTTTTTGAATTTGTGAAAATACATTTTTATACCCTACACCCAGGGTATATTCACTTTGTCCTTCCGTTTGTAACGCAGAGAAGGAGGCGTGGCAGATATAGAAAAGTATATATATTCTTGATCAGCGTCACCTCCTGAGTCGATATAGCCATGTCCGTCTGTCTGGCTGGCTGGCTGGCTGGCTGGGTGGCTGGCTGGCTGGCTGGGTGGCTGGCTGTGTGTTGAAATACACTTTTTGGGAAAACTGAGCAAGATAATTCAATGAAATTTGGTACACTGCCTCCGTCGTCAAAGTTAGCTCGGGGGATTGAAAATGAGCAAAATCGGTCAACAGGCACGCCTACCGCCCATACAAAAATTATATTCAAAATGCAATTTTAGGAGTATTTTTCACGACAATGCAACCACAATACACATAAGTACTACAAATTGTAAGCGCAAGCTCTGATAAAAAACTGAGCGAATTCGGACAAGAGGGCGTGGCACCTCCCATACAAGCAAAAGCTTCAAAACGCTATACTGAAAGCGTTTTTTGAGATATTCGAACCAACTTCGACTCAGACACTAAAAATTATAAATGAAAGCTCTCAGCAAAAATTGGTTGAAATCGTACAAGGGGGCGTGGCACCTCCCATATAAGCAAAAGTTTCAAAATGCTATACTGAAAAAGTTTTTTGAGATAATCCAACTAAATTTCACTCTGACACTAAAAACTATAAATGCAAGCTCTGAACAAAAACTGGGTGTACTCGGACAAGAGGGCGTGGCACCTCCCATATAAGCAAATTTTTCAAAATACTGCAGTGTAGGGTATTTATTTTTTGGCCAGGCCAAAATTTACACCCTTACTAGTTTGAAGAAGGCTTTGCTTTTTTTTATATTTTTTTTATTTTATGTTTCGAGTTTATGCCAACATCACTCAATAGTTTGTGCAAATAGATCGCCTCTCGTGTCGCTTCAGTAATTGCTAGTAGTTCAGATTCCTTACTTGATAATGACACCGTTCCACAGTGGCAGATCGTGGCCATAAATAGGTAAAATTTGAAAGTTAGCCCAGGAAAATAAGACGAAAAAAGAGCTGCTGTGCGAAATAATTCCAAGTGAATTTTTTTCACCGGAATTGTCTTTATTAATGCATAATGAATAATGTGTAAAAAGTCCATTGAAGTCCATTGTGCGCATAAAAACTTATTCAGGCTCAAAGGTAGCTAAAATCAGTTTTTGCAAATATCTCGCTAACGCAAACATTTACACAAAAATTTTTCTCCACAATTTTGTAACACAGGAAATTTCCTATGTAAAGATGTAAGAAATGTTTTTGTGTAGCTTATAGTTTAGGAGATTACTCAAATTAAAAAGTTGTGCACAGTTTTTATTTTTAAATGCTACGTATAAGTTCATATTAAAATATTTTACTCTTTAAGGAGGAGTCGTACAAAAAGAATTAAAAAACCGTTCAAAAGGTAATTGGATTCTGTAAACACCGTATTCAATTTTTTTTGATCCGCTCATGGTCTAAAACGTATTCTTCGAAAACCGTAAAGGTCTCAAAAATACTGGTTTTTGAAGGATATCTCTGAAACGGTAAGTCATACGATAAAAAGCATTCGCATAAATTTTGTAGAGACCTACACAAGATCTACAAAAAATAAGCCATATGTGTACACATTGAAGTAACTGTTTAGAAGATATTCAAAAAAAACCTTTTATTGAATAACTTCAAAACGGTTACACTTATGGCTTATTTTTTGTAGATCTTGTGATTCTCTACAAAATTGATGCCATTGCTTTTTATCGTATGACTTACCGTTTCAGAGATATCCTTCAAAAACCAGTATTTTTGAGACCTTTACGGTTTTCGAAGAATATCTTTTAGACCATGAGCGGATCAAAAAAAAATTTAATACGGTGTTTACAGAATCCAATTATCTTTTGAACGGTTTTTTATTTTTTTTTTGTACGACTCCTCGTTAAAGAGTATTCGCAATTTTAAAAGTAAAATATTTTAATATGAACTTATACGTAGCATTTAAAAATAAAAACTGTGCACAACTTTTTAAATTGAGTTATCTTCTAAACTATAAGCTACTCAAAAACATTTCATACATCTTTACATAGGAAATTTCCTGTGTTACAAAATTTATTTATGCATGATACACAAACTGTGAAAAGTCCATTGCAAAGTCGTGTGCGCATAAAAAGTTATTCAGGCTCAAAGGTTGCTAAAATCAATTTTTTGCAAATATCTCGCTAATGCTAACTTTTACAGAAAAATTTTGGTCTCTAATTTTGTAGCACAGGAAATTTCCTACAAAAGTACGTTAAAAATATTTGCGTACGACTTCTAGTTTAGGAGATCACCCAATTTAAAAAGTTGTTAACAGTTATGATATGAAATACTACCTATCATTTTAAAATATCTTACTTTTTAAATTGCAATAACTCTTCAACGAGAAGTTGTATAAACAAAATTAAAATGCCGTTCGAAAGATAATTTAATTTTCTATATACCATACAAAATTTTTTTTTTCGAACGGCTCATGACCTTAAAAATATTCTTGAATAACCGTTAAGGCTTCGAAATTACTGGTTTTTTAAGGATATCTGTGAATTGGTAAGTACTACGATAAAAAGTAATGGGACCAAATTTGTAGAGAATTACAAGATCGACAAAAAATAAGCAATATGTGTACACATATCGGTTATTCAAGAATATTTTTAAGGTCATGAGCCGTTCGAAAAAAAAAATTTTGTATGGTATATAGAAAATTAAATTATCTTTCGAACGGCATTTTAATTTTGTTTATACAACTTCTTGTTGAAGAGTTATTGCAATTTAAAAAGTAAGATATTTTAATATGAACTCATAGGTAGTATTTCATATCATAACTGTTAACAACTCTTTAAATTGGGTGATCTCCTAAACTAGAAGTTGTACGCAAATACTTTTAACGTTTTTTTTGTAGGAAATTTCCTGTGCTACAAAATTGGAGACCAACATTTTTCTGTAAAAGTTAGCATTAGCGAGATATTTGCAAAAAACTGATTTTAGCGACCTTTGAGCCTGAATAACTTTTTATGCGCACACGACTTTGCAATGGACTTTTCACAGTTTGTGTATCATGCATAAATAAAGACAATTCCGGTGAAAAATTTCCACTGGGAATTTTTTCGCACAGAAGCTCTTTTTTCGTCTTATTTTCCTGGGCTATTTGAGAAAAAAATTATTTTTATTTCTTTACATTCCGCAACGTTTTACAATAGATTTATCAATTTTAAGCTTACAGTCTATTTAAATTCGGAAGATGGTTTTTTTAAAGAAAGTGTAGTAGGCAAGGGGTATATTCCCCCTTTTAAGCCCCCTTGGAAATTGCTCTTTCTTTACTTGGACCACAGCGAATCATTTTACCAAATCTTATAATTTTTGTCAAGCAGTGTCAGTAATATGCCAAATTTTATTTTCATGGAGAGTGGCACTGCCCATTTCATTGAAAATTATTTCTCCAAATGACCTTTGCACTTCTCTAATGGGAATTATTTGTTCTAACTGTCTTTGCATATGTACTCATTCATATCTATATGCGTCAAATATTTTCAGAGGAATGATGAATTTATTTTTTTGAGGGCGTGGTGCCACCCATTTTTCCAGTGAGTATTATTTGTCATGATTTTCACATAAGCTTTGTTTGATGATTGCTCTAGAGTACTCTAGAGCAAGTTAGAGCAGTCAAAAGTGTTCGATGACAGTTTTTTCTGCTCTAGGTTGCTCTATTCTACTCTGTAAAGTGTTCGATGAGTCTGCTCCAATCTGCTCTGTTTGCTCTTTTCTGCTCTAGATTTTTATGTAGAGCAGGTTGGAGCAGCAAATTTTCAGAAGAAAAAACAAAACAAAATGAATGTATTTAAAATTTATCGGCAATTTTGATATTTATATATTATTTTTAACGTAAAAATATGTTAATATTTATAAATATTTGCTGATTTTCTCAAAGTTGCTTGTTTTGTGTTTTTTGAAATTTCTGCTCTGCCCTACTCTACTCTAGCCTGCTCTAAAAGTCAAATGACAGTTTTCAAAAGCTGCTCTACTCTGCTCTGCTCTACTCTGATCTAAGTTCGTCAAACAAAGCTATATTAACCAAATCTCATTTATTTGTGTCAAAGAGTTTTGGAGATATGATTAGTTAATCTTTTGGGGGGCGTGGTGCTGCCCAATTTTTTAGCACATAACTTTTATACCCTATACTCATAGTGGAGTCAATGAAGCCAAAAAACAGTCAAAATGAGGATACCCTCAAGAACAGCTCCGATTTTGATGATTTTCTTTTTTTAAATTTTGTTTTTTATTTTTTATTTAAAATTAGAATCATTTTGGAGCGCGGTCGGAATTATATAATTTTTTAAACAATATTTAAAAAAGTTAAGTTAAATGTTTAAAGAAATGCAACAAACAAAAATCAAAATAGTCATTTTATATGTATTTGGCGATTCTAAATCCGAATCTGGCATTAAAATTGCTGTATCTTGTATGATTTCTGAGATATCTTCTCTTATAGGGTCTAAATTTGTGTATATAAAAACTGTTGCTATATTTTTCTCAAGAACGACTGTAGCGATTTTAATGAAACTTCGGAAAATGATACGCGCTAACAAATGCTAAAGAATGAAATACACTTTGTTTAACCCTTTAACCGTTTAATTTTGTTTTCGAAAAACTTTTTCTGCCTGCTTAGTTATTTTCCATCGAAGACGAGTATACTCGACATAAACAGAGTAAAATGTTTCTGCCTATAAAAGTAGGCAATTATGATCAAAAGTTGCGTGTTTATTTTTTAAAAAATATATATTTTTATTCGTTGTTAACAAACAAAATTTATTTCATTGATAAAAAAATATCACATAAAATCGTTTTGTAACGGTACTTCCCCAGAATTTGTTATTTCAGCTATTGTGAATTAAAATAAATAAGGTTGCCAGACTAACGAATATTCTAAAATGTAAATTTTTTAAAAGATATTTATTTGCCCTTTTTCAGGAAAAAAAAAAAATGACTGTTGATTCGTTTAATAATAATACGAATGCCATTTTTTTTTATCTTCACGACGAGTATACTCGACATAATGCGAAAAATTTTCATTTCGCTCTGACGAGTATACTCGACATAAACAGTTAAAGGGGTAAGTATATACTTATGAAAAAGTGTGGCACCGCCCAAAAGTTTTAATTTGATTTCGTCGTATCTTTTGAACCGTATAAAATTTTTTGGTGAAAATTAGTACACAGCTACTGATTATCAATGCCTCATAATGGACAAAAATTGAGCGAAATTGGAAAAGTGCCACGCCCACTTTTTACCATTGAAAATTTTGACTTTCATCAAAATCTGTATTCGAGTATTATTAAAATCAAAATATCAAAATTTTCAGTGGTTAAAAAGTAGGCGTGGCACTTTTGCGATTTCGCTAAATTTTTGCCCATTATGAGGCATTGATAGTCAGTGCACTAATTTTTATCAAAAAATTTTATACGGTTCAAAAGATATGACCAAATCAAATTAAAAGTTTGGGGCGGTGCCACGCCTCTTTATAAGTATATACTAAGACAAATTCTGTTTCATTCTTTTAGCATTTGTTAGCGCGTATCATTTTCAAAGTTTCATTAAAATCGCTACAGCCGTTCTTGAGAAAACATAGCAATAGTTTTTATATACAAATTATTTAGTGCCAGAGTTATATTTTAAAAATCTTTACTTTATTAGTGCACGTCTGTGCTGATTCGTATTTTGTCTAAAACTTATTTTCCTTATTCTATTAATTCTTACTCTAAGTAAACTTTAAGCAAATAAAAACTGCAAGCACAGCGTCTGCTGAACATCCGCTGTGCTTTTATTTATTTAACGTGACCAAAAACACATATGCTGTTGTTGTTGCTGCTGATGTTATTGCAGCTGACGCTGCATATTGCAGTGTCTTGTATCAACGCGATAACTGCTCCGCTTCTGAATGGGAAACGTCCTCGGTTCCTTTTGTTACCGCATTAATGACTCTTTCCAACGCTCTTGCTGACTTCTGTTTTTTCTTTTGTCTGAGCTTCCGGAAAATGGAATTAACTATTGTGCCGATCAGAGTAATAATGACGAAGCTACCAATCGTTACATTTGACCTCATTAAAACATCCGAATGAAGACTGTCGATGAGTTGCCTATTTATTAGGTTATGGTGTTGTAGGCAAGGTAAGCTCAAAATATTTGTATGGCCAGTCAAATTTATTTTTACGCTTAACGGTATTTCGGCCATTCTAGTATGTAGAGAATTTCGATTTAAGTACTTAGTACCGTTAATTTGGATTTGGCCTTCAAACATCACCACGTATGTGCCCTTTCTTAAGTTGGTGGTTTGATTTTGAAATTCTACTGCTGCAGGTTGATCATTTATAATGACTAGGTCATCATTGACCTCGTTGGTTGGAGACAAATGATCAAAAGTTGTTTTGCATTGAGCCATAGAACCAGATGCCAGTTGCTGAGCGCAACTTGACTTTGACGACAGTGCACAAAACTGTTTTGTTACCCCAGTAGAGTCGTTAACCGAGTATGATTGTTTACCGCAATAAACTACTGAGTTCTCTTTCAAATCCAAAATAGTGTTATTATGAACCACGGGAAAAAGCAAAAGTTTCTTACAGACTAACTTAGGTTTAGGATATTTAATAAGAAAATAATGACATCATTATTTTGTAAAACTTTAAACTTAGATACTAACATATCAGCAACCGTTACATTTGTGAGGTGCTCATTTTCAATCAAAGAATTTACTTCAAAATTATCAAGCATTAACGGATTCAAAAGACCTATTTTTGCCAGAGCGATTGAAAGAATAATATTGTCTAACTGAATAATTGTAGCTCTATTTCGAGCTAACAACATCTCAAATAAATGGCCTGTGTCAATTTTCTCAACTTTAATCTCCTTAATAATTGTATTTACTATATTCGTAATATTATAAATTTGCTCTTGTATCTGTGAATTTATTTGCACTTGTTGCTTGTTGGCATCTATTAACTCTTCATTCTTTATGGTTGTTAGTTGAAAATCGTCGAAATCTACGCCGCTATAACTTTAAGTGCAGTTCCTAGCAAATTAATGCTACAAATTTGCCTATGTCGAACGCTTAGTGTTTGTATAAGATGTTTTATTTGATTAAAATCTGCTTCCAATAGTTTAGTCATTTCAGACTTTGGAAAAATATGTAGAAATTTATATGACTCTTCAGTCAGCATAGGATATTCCGTTAAATTAATTAAATACTTGAAGTAACCGTATGATTCCCAGAAGACGGCCTCACCATTAGATATCGGGATATAATTGGAATGGCTGTAATCAATTATCTCCGCAGTTGTGGCCATGGCACAGAGGAGAAATATTAACATCAACCTAGTGTAAAAACAAACAAACTGATTACTGACGTGGGTAAGTATTTCTGAGGTTGTCCTTATGGACCACCCTCCCTTTAATAAGAACTGTTGTTCCCTGATCTTTTTCTACTGTTTGTTCTGAGTATAAAGGCGTTAGCTTATTGCCTAACCTTCTATTCGCCTTTACTAAAACTTTTTCACCTACGTTATAGGACTTGGGAGTTCTTTCTTTATTGTGACACTGCAGCATGTTCTGCTGAGCTATTCTTAATTGTTCTGTTATTTCGTTATTTTGACCTGTTGTAGTTGTGTGAATTGTTTTATTGTATTCAATCGTAGCCAAAAGAATGAGTTCAGTAGTATCATCAATTTCTCTTTCAATTTTCAGACATCGAGCTATTTCCCCCAAAGTACTGTGGAATCTCTCCACTTGCCACTTGATGTACTATGAAGTGGTGGTGAATTTCAATTTCTATATTGAAATTATTGTATTCGAATTAAATGATCGTTCATTATCACAATAGATAATTTTCGTTTTTGAAAACAGATTTATAATTTGCAATAATTTTGGCTTAACGTCTACGATTGTTCGTGATTCGATTGGCTGTACGACAGCAAATTTCGAAAATTTATCAATACATGCCAGATAATCAGGCATGTTCTGAAATCCGATTCACTTCGGAAACGGAATGAAAGCAATCTTCAAGAGCTCCACATTTTGATAATGAACACCAAATCGGATTTATTTTTCGGTAAATCGAAAAGGAACCATTACTTTATTTTATTTGTTGAAACACAAATCCGTTATATCCACCAAAACGAGAGTGCGCATTTTTGATTCGAATGTGAAATCGGTTTTGTTATATGGGTGCGAAACATGGCTTGTTACTGAGCAACTAACGAACAAGCTGCAAGTATTCGTCAACAAATGCTTAAGGCGTATATTAAAGGTTTGGTGGCCTCGCACTATATCAAATGCCGAGCTACATCAAAAATGCAAACAGAAGGCTATAGCAAACGAGATCAAGCTGCGCAAATGGGGATGGATTGGTCACACTCTCCGGAAACCACACAGCGAAGTTTGTCGCCAGGCCCTTGAGTGGAATCCACAAGGCAGTAGAGGACGTGGTAGGCCCAAAGCCAACTGGAAAAGGTCGTTGGAAAAGGAAATCCAAGAATCGGGAAAATCGTGGCAAGAGATCAAAGTCATCGCAAGGGATCGTGACAAATGGAGAGATTTCATATTGGCCCTATGCTCCTCCTAGGAGTTAAAGGAGAATACACAAATCCGATTCCATCTTATTTGTTCCAATGCAGAGCTCTTGAAGATTGCTTTCATTCCGTTTCCGAAGTGAATCGGATTTCAGAACATGCCTAAATGCTTAGAATCAGTTGAATAAATATCAATATGAAGGATTTCCCCTAAGTAAGTAGGAATTGGTGTTTCCGCAATTGGGTGTTTTGTTGGGTGTCTATTATATTTACCTATCGAGCATGTCCTACAATTTAGTACTACCTCTTTTGCTAGCTTGTGCCCTATTATGCTCTGTCACGATAATCTCCTTCTGTTCACTGGGTTCAAAAATATCACTTACAAGGTTTTTTGCATACAAAAATTTTGTTGTTGGATAAGTTTCTACCAGCTTGTGTTGAATACGTGCAAGAATCGGCAATTCGCAATATATCGCGTTCACCACATCTATGTTTACTGCATCTTGCAGTACATCAAATAAATTATTTGTATCAACGATCTGAAGGATATGTCTAGTTTTTTTCCAAATATAAAAGTGCGTTTTAAAGAGCTTTTGCCTTCTTCTATTATTATTTGATTCCATTGTTGTAAATTTTATGACCTTTAATTTCAAATTAAATAAATAAGCGGGCTTTAGGTCAGTTTTTTGATTATTTTATTATTTTCCGATAATAAATGAAATGAATGAAATGAACTCCGACGGAGTTCGAAATATCGGAAAATAATAAAATAATCAAAAAACTGACCTAAAGCCCGCTTATTTATTTAATTTGATTATTTGATTCCTGTAACAATTGACGGGTTTATCAGTAGTTTCTATAGTATAAGTCAGTTATTCCTCACTGTGAATGGTTGCGCAATCGGAGCTTGGATTTTCTTCGATAGCATTAATGTGTTGACGTGACAAAGCGTCAGCAACAAAATTTTCTTTTCCCGGTTTATAATGGAGTTTTGCATTATGCTCATCAATGAAAGCTTTCCATCGTTTAATTATTGCATTAGTATTTTTCTCCGAGACCGCAAAAGTCAGTGGCTGGTGGTCGGTAAATATATTTAGATTCCTTACACCATACAAGTAATTCCTCAAACATTTCAAGGCCCACACAATGGCCAATAATTCTTTTTCATTAGCTGCAAAATGCAACTCCCCATCTTTCAAAGTTCTAGATATGTAGGTTATGGGTTTCCCCTCTTGTGATAAGACCGCACCTAAGCCACTAGAAGAAGCATCTGTCATTAAATCAAATGCTTTATTAAAATCTGGGTATGCCAGCATGACATCTTCAGAGGTCAAGATTTCTTTTAGCCTGTCGAAAGCCTGTATTTGCTTCAGATTTAGTTGAATTGTCACTGATTGAGTTGCTTTAACCTTACCATTTTCTCCTTTGAGAATGTCTGTTAACGGCCTCGCTATATTGGCGAAGTCTTTAATAAAACATCTGTAATAGCTTGCTAGGCCAAGAAATGATCTGACCGCATACAGTGTGCAGGGTTGATTATAAGTTCTAATCGCTTCGACTTTTTCTGGACATGTTTTGATACCATTTTTTGAAACCAAAAATCCTAAATACTCGACTTTAGTCCTCAAAAATTTAAATTTTTCGATTGAAACTCTCATGTTTGCTTCATATAGGGCTTTTAATACCCACTGCGTATCCCGAACGTGTTGTTCCTTTGTTTTTGAAAAAATGATGACGTCGTCCACATAAACATAACAACTAATGCCAATTTATTCCCTAAGGACGTCATCAATGGCTCTTTGAAAAATGCTAGGTGCATTTTTGAGCCCAAAAAGTAATCTACAGAACTCATATTTACCGTTGTTTACGGAAAATGCGGTATTTTCCCTGTCACTTTCCTTTAATTTAATCTGATGAAACCCTGATTTGAGATCAAGGGTTGTAAAATATTGCGCCTCACCCATATTTGACAAAATCACCATAACGTTAGGAATAGGATATTTGTCATCAATAGTTTTGGCATTGAGATTTCGGAAATCCACGACTAAGCGTTTGTTTTTATTTCCGCTTTCGTCCGTTCCTTTTTTGTCAACAACCCATAAAGGATTGTTATAAGGAGACCTAGATGGCCTGATTATACCATCAGCTTATAAATGCTTTATTTCTTCATTTACAAAACTGGACACACCCATGGGATAAGGGTATATAGCCCAGGAAAATAAGACAAAAAAAGAGCTTCTGTGCGAAAAAATTCCCAGTGGAAATTTTTTACCGGAATTGTCTTTATTTATGCATGATACACAAACTGTGAAAAGTCCATTGCAAAGTCGTGTGCGCATAAAAAGTTATTAAGGCTCAAAGGTCGCTAAAATCAGTTTTTTGCAAATATCTCGCTAATGCTAACTTTTACAGAAAAATGTTGGTCTCCAATTTTGTAGCACAGGAAATTTCCTACAAAAGTTAGTTAAAAGTATTTGCGTACGTTTTCTAGTTTAGGAGATCACCCAATTTAAAAAGTTGTTAACAGTTATGATATGAAATACTACCTATGAGTTCATATTAAAATATCTTACTTTTTAAATTGCAATAACTCTTCAAGGGGAAATTGTACAAATAAAATTAAAATGCCGTTTGAAAGATAATTTAATTTTCTATACATCGTACAAAATTTTTTTTTCGAACGGCTCATGACCTTAAAAGTATTCTTGAATAACCGTTAAGGCTTCGAAATTACTGGTTTTTTAAGGATATCTCCGAATTGGAAAGTACTACGATAAAAAGTTATAGGACCAAATTTGTAGAGAATTACAAGATTTACAAAAAATAAGTGTTATGTGTACACATAGAAGTAACTGTTTAGAAGATATTCCAAAAAAACCCTTAAAATGCCAAAAAACCGGTTTCTATTGAATATCTTCTATACGGTTACTTCTATATGTACACATATCGCTTAGTTTTTGTAGATCTTGTAATTCTCGACAAATTTGGTCCTATTACTTTTTATCGTAGTACTTACCAATTCGGAGATATCCTTAAAAAACCAGTAATTTCGAAGCCGTAACGGTTATTCAAGAATATTTTTAAGGTCATGAGCCGTTCGAAAAAAAATTTTTTTACGATATATAGAAAATTAAATTATCTTTCAAACGGCATTTTAATTTTGTTTGTACATATCGATCATGATCTAATTTCTCTTTGATTTCATATAGGCCGCGGAATTTCGGTATCAATTTTTTATTTGTCCCTATCGAAGTGTCGACATTTTTTTTAACAACAAAGTCTCCAATTTCAAACTTTTTCGCAGGCTTATTATGTTTATTAAAATAGTCCAGATTATAAGATTGAGACTTAAGTATAGATTCGGCAGCCTCAGACCTAAGTAACAAAATCAACCCTCTGTTTATCAGTGTATTTTGAATCAATATATTCGGTTATCTCGTTCACTACCTTACCCCTTTGTTCAATTCCAAATAAAAGTCTGCTTGGTGCAAATTTTGTTGTCGTATGATTTGTATTATTCATTGCATATTCCGCCTGTACTAATTTTTGTTTCCAGTCCGCATGTGTTGCTGATTCAGCCAATTTTGCTAGCATTGCCTTTAGATCTCTATTTATGCGCTCGACCTGACCATTTGATTGAGGTGATGCAACTGCCACCTTTATATGCTCTATGTTCCTATCTGTTACAAATTTCGAAAAATCTGTAGAAGTAAAACTTGTACCGCGATCACTAATTATCCTACGTGGTCTACTATAATATTCAAAATACTTATCCAATGCTTGACAAGCTTCTTTCGTCCCAGGTGTATTTACCGGGTACAACTTAACAAACTTTGTAAAAGAGTCAATTACCGCAAACACATACTTATGTCTCGAATTTACCGAAGGTAATGGGCCAAAATGGTCAATGTGTCAAAAGGCTCCGATATCTTCGGAATATTGTACAGATTTCTTTCATTTTTTCGTAATGGCGCGGAATAATATATACATTTCAGACAGTTTCTTATAAACAAATTAAGTTTTTCCTGCATATTCTCAAACCAGTAATGTTTCTGTATCTGGTTTATGCATTTATTTATCCCCAAGTGACCACATTTTTCGTGCACTACCCTCATTATATTTTCTTCTAGCTCCCTGGGTACATACAGCTGATTCTGTTTTTGAGGTCCAATTCGAAAAATTAAACCATTCTCTAGGATATAACCAGGCAAAACACCAGTTTCTAATGCACTCCTAATTTTTTGTATATTAGTATCTCGAGCCTGTGAAATTTGGATATTCGCATCTAACTCTGAAATTTCCGTTTCTACAGCAGCTACCATTTGGGTACGGCTTAACGCGTCCACATGCAACATAGAACTACCCTTACGATGCTCCACATTATAATTGTAACACTCTAATGCCAAAGCCCACCTAGCAATGCGTTTATTCACATCTTTTTTCTTTAACGTCTGTGACAATGCCTCGCAATCAGTCACTATTGTAATTGGTATTCGGTCAACAAATGTATGGAATCGTTCTAAAGCGTACACAATGGCTAGTGTTTCCAACTCAAAACTTATTAACTTGGATTCATCGGGTGTCGCTTTTCTTGAGTAATAGGCGACTGGATGAAACTTTCCATCACTTTGTTTTTGCATAAGTGCCGCGCCAAAACCGTAGGATCTCGCATCGCAATGTAGCTGCATTTCCTTTTTTGGATCATAAATTGACAAAACTGGTGAAGAAGTCAAACTATTTTTTAAGTATTCAAATAATGATCTGAAATTATAGCACTTAATTTTTCTTTTTCAGTCTTTACCATACCCTCATTTAAAATAACTTCCTTATTTTTACTTTCGGTGGTAAATGCACATGTCAGCAGTCCTAAATCAACAAAATTTACCATCCCTTCTTCATTAATTAAGTTAATCAATTCTAGTTCAGAAACATCGAATATGTGTCGATTATCTTCAGTTAATTCCTCAAAGCATTCATATGATTTTTTTCCCAGTTCTTTTACTTTCTTAAGAATTTCTTCCTTAAAATTTCCTGCAGTTACCTCGGTTAGTTCGATTGATTCTACTCTACTTGGATTTTTTAACATATTGAAAGAAATGAGTGCACTGTTTTGCTCCTTTGGTAAAATATATATTTTTTTTTTTGCAATTTTTTCCTTATTTCAAAAAGATTATTTTTAGTGTATTCCAATTCAATTTGGCATAAACGAATATTAAGTTTTAATAAAACATCCCTTCCTATTAACAATGGCACCAGTGACTCGTTATCTGGAAGGACAACAAAATCATGTATTACCGTTTTATTCCGAAAAGTTATTTGACAGTTTACTTGTCCACACGTACTTAATTTTGAATTTCCCATTCCACGAAACAGTGTTGACGACTTCTGTTTACAGGCAAAGGGCACCAGTGACTTTATTATAAAACTACTACTGCTTCCGGAATCAAAAAGTAAACAATATACTTTAGCATCAGTGCAACCATTTCTATCAAGGAAGGCAACACTTACCTGTTGGAAAGCACCTAATCTATCATTAAATTCAAAATCGCCATGTCCATCTCCATCCCCCTTGGCAATCGCAGCGACAGCTTGTTGTTTCTTCGGGCCGTTCTGGTGAAAATGTCCCACTGAATGGCATCTAAAACAAGCGTTAAGTGGGCGCTTCGGCTTTGTGCCACTAAGTAAACGTCGGGTGGCAATGAATTTGTCGCGGCCACTGCAGTTAAAAATTTCAAATGCGTCTTCAATATCTTTAATCCATTTTTTGAAATCGTAGGTATCGTCACCACTGAACGAATGCACCATCGCCTCGAAAGCTTGGAAATCAAATTTGCGGCTATCAACACGCTGACCTTCACCCACGTTCAGCTCTTCCATCAATTTTTGCAGCTCGCGTATCTTTCTGGCAAGGAGCAACTCGCGATCAATTCGGGACAGCTCTTTATTAACTGCATCATCTTCGCCAGCATCTGAATCCTCATCTGCATCTACACCTTCACCAGCATCTGCATTTCTATCAGCATCTGCATTTCTATCAGCATCTGCATTTCCGTCAGCATCTGCATTTTCACAGTATCTGCATGTTGGCAGCGGTTTGATTTTTCCATCAATTCCTCATCTGCATCTACACCTTCACCAGCATCTGCATTTCTATCAGCATCTGTATTTCTATCAGCATCTGCATTTCCGTCAGCATCTGCATTTTCACAGCATCTGCATGTTGGCCGCGGTTTGATTTTTCCATCAATTCCTCAATTTCAACGCCGGCAGCGGTCAAGGCATCAATCATCATTTTTTTGTAACTTTTTCCATTTTAGTTTTTGGATATCCCACTTCTGAATTGTAATATAAGCTTTTTATTGTTTAAACCGTTTGTTAACAATGATTATTTCTTAAAACAAACGAACTCATCAGAATCTATTAACAGAATGAATCGGCCGTTACAGAAATATTTCTCTATACCTACGCTTAAAAATACGAAATATGAAACAACGAATGAATAGGCATGAAAGAATAAAGAATAATAGACAAGACAAATTTACAATACAATTCACAAGAGTGTGTTCACATTCAGAGTGCTATAATTTAAGGATGTGTTACATATTTAGATATGGTACTTATTACATAATGAAATAAATTTTTCTTTAATTTGTCAATATTTCGAACTCCTTCGGTGTTTGTCTTCAGGAAAAATTTTTTTTTACACTATTAACACAAATATATAGGGTCCGCCATCTAACGTTTTTTTTTTTTCAACTAGTGCTTATTTCGTGAATGGTAACACTTAGGTCATGTCTGATTTGACAGATAATTAGTTTTATCCTTCCGCTGAACGAATATGGTTGCGTTTTTGCTTCGCCAAGTGGGCCTGCGAAAAGGCATAATTGGGCCATTTTTCTTCGAAAATGAGCAAGGAGTGGCCGTTACAGTCAATGGCGATCGTAATCGGGCCATGTTGAACGAATTTTTATTCACAAAAATTGAAGAGGAGGATATTGGCAACATTTGGTTTCAACAGGACGGCGCTACGTGCCACACAGCCGAAGCTACACTCAAAAAAAAAAGTTATTTGGTGGACCCTTTATATTTTAAATATTTAGAATTTTTAAATTTATCTAAAATGAACATTGAGTTACAATTATACCCGCATTTAGTGAGTGTCGTTTGTTAACTAAATTGTAGGGCTGTGCAACGAGCCGAACTAGTTTGATCAAACTCAAAACTCATGAGCTTTTCACACAATTTCAGCACCGAACTGAGTTCATTTAATCGATCAGCGAATTCGTTGTGAGCTGATCGTTTGTTTGTTGAGCTCGTTAGTTATGAGTTTTCTCGTTTGTTTGGTTACGTTCAGCGTGTTCGATATGCGTTGAATATGATTGCAAATTGCAATCAGCGTAGCAAGAATTGTGTAAGAATTGGGATAAGTTTATAAGGTTTAATATTATACACGAATATTAAACAAATATTTTGTTTTTTTTTTTGTTCTTAACTCGAAATTGTGAACTTAAAAAAATGTAAAATAAAAACTAGGAAGCTTTGTAAAATGATTTTGAATAGAAAAGTTAATATTTTTTACATAAAAAAGAAACTTATCACAAAAGTAGTGCTTTTATCACATTTGCTTTTGGCATTAAAAAAACCGCTTTCTATTGATAACTATGAAATATTTCAAAATCTATAATTTCATGATTTTAGTCATAAATATCAAAATTAAATACGCTTTAATTGATGTAGCCATGTAGAGATATAGTAATCGACAACTGGGGCCCTATTCTCTAACTTGCTATCTCCTATTCTCCATCGCTAAAACTCTAAAAATTCAAATTTGGAGATTGTAAGCTAAATTCCGATTCTCGTTGCCAGCAATCTCTAAATTTGTAGCTTGTTTTTAGAGATTCAATGCGCCATCTAGTTTTCAATTTCAAACTTTTTCAACTCTAGCGTAAAAAATATGTATTAAAATTTTACTGAAAAATAATTTTAATTAAACAATATGCTATTGAAATAAAAGTACTACAGTAGCACAGTGGTTAGAGCATCGCCTAGAAACACAAAGGTCTCAAGTTCGACACCGCAACATAAATTTTTTTTTATGTATAATTTTATGTTTTTTAAAATATTTACTATGTGTAATCAGCAAAAAATTCTGGTATTTTCAATAAATTTTTACGGTTTAGTTTTTTCCGTGTGAAAAGTTCAACAAATATTTCGGCCGATACATCGAAGGATCAGACGCCTGTCGTTGTCTTCTCATTTTTTCTGAAAGCCTTCCTCGGTTCGATCTTTATGAGATAAGATTCCATGTCATAAATGAATTCATATACGTTTGTTCTTTTCTAATAAAACGTTAGTTAAAGCACAAAACTACAATATAATACAAAAATGCTTTAGTAACCTTGTCGAATAGCCTTTGTAGGAATTCATAAAATAAAATGTACTTCCTGGGAGTGCCGAGTGCCACGTTTGTAAGCATTGTTGTTTGACGTTATATTCCTTAGCTAAAAAATTTTTAAAACTTTCACAAAGATAAAGAATGCAATACATAATAGCGGGAAAAAATAAACTTAAACATATTTTATGAGTATTTGTATTAAAAAGAAAAAACTTAAGAAATAATTACCTTGCCCGCTGTGAGATTCGAACCTTAAACATTTAGCTTGAAAAACAAAAATACAACCACTAGGCTATTCCATTTATTTTGTATAATGAAATAAAAATGTATAATATTCAAATGATTCAATGCGCCATCTAGTTTTCATTTTCAAATTTTTTCGACTCTAGCGTGAAAAATATTTATTAAAATTTTAGCTGAATTTTCTCCTAAAGTGTTTATTTTTGTATTCTCTAAAACTCGTACGTCAAAAATTTGAAATAAATAAGCTAATTTTTGGAGAAAGCAAATAAACATTTGCTAAACAATCTTAAAGGTAAGTAAATAGGTTGTTATGTTGCAAAAGTTATTTATTTTTAATATGTACTCTAATTTTTTAGATGGAAAACAACACAGAAAGAACCACGGTTGAGCTAAAAACCGCTCATTTTGAATACATGGAGGAAAATATAGATTTTGCTCATGATGGGTAAGACCAATTTAAATACATATGTAAATCTTGTTTTTGAAATAATATATATGTTCTTATGTGTATATAGGTATATGCAGATTTGTAAGTGATTCTGGGACACTAAGTTTGACGAAACAATGATCAAAGCTTGCGGATTTTCTTAACGGGATTGGCGGTGCTCTTGAGAATGGACAAGGGTGGAAACGCACATCATGAGCAGCTTCTTTTCCTATTTGTCCTTCTATCAAATTTTAGCAAACTGATTTTGGAAATCTGAAAACTTCTGCAAATATTTCGAGTTTGCGAGGTTTTCGAGGCAGGAATCCCCTCATTAGTTTAAGCACAAATATATGATACAAAAAGACTTTCTTAATCTTGTCGAATAGTCTCTGCACGAATAAAGCACGACTAAATTGTCGGTTGACATTATGTATATTTCTTAGCACAAAATGTTTTTAAAAACTTTCAAATTAGAGAAAAACACATAATAACAGTGGGGAAAAATCAACTAACCACATTTCATGAAAATTAGTGTTAAAAAAAGAAAAAAAAAATAACGATTAATTATTTTGCCCGCTATGAGATTCGAACCTTGGACATTTAGCTTGAAAAACAAAAATATTACCCCTAGGCTATTCTCTTTATTTTTTCATAACGAAATAAAAATGTATAATATTCAAATACTCTGGCGGCAAAAATTTTAAATAAAAAATTTATGGTTTGTGTCTAAATATTGAAGAAAATATTTTAGCTAGGCAAGTTGAAATACAGAATCGCATTTATGCCGAATCTCTAAAAAATTTTTGTTTTAAAATTTTTAGCAGTTAGGAGATGGAGATGGAGAATAAGCTAAGCAAGTTAGAGAATAGGGCCCCTGATCATGTGTTTTTCTTTTTAAAATTGCATTTGATAAAACAGTTTATTATCTCAAATAGGATGAAAAATTTGAAACAAAATTTTTTACAATTGGCTTTTACAAAAAAACTTCAGTCTGGATAAGAAAATGCTGAAATTTAATATTTTACTGTATTTAAAAATATTTTGAATTTACAGCTTTTTACATTTTGAAATTTATTTTTCAATTTTCTTTTTATGAAAATTTATTCCGAAATCAAATTTTGAGAAAATTATATATTTTAAAATATTTCATAATCATCAATAGAAAGCGGTTTCTTTAATGCCAAAAGCAAATGTGATAAAAGCACTACTTTTGAGATAAGTTTCTTTTTTATGAAAAAAAAAATTAACTTTTCCGTTCAAAATCATTTGTCAAAATGTCTTAGTTTTATTTTCAATTTTATTTAGTTCACAATTTTGATTTAAGACCAAAAAACAAATACGAAAAATATTTGCTTAGTATTCGTGTATAATATTAAACCTTAATACTTATCCCAATTCCTACGCAATTCTTACAACGCTGATTGCAATCATATCCAACGCATATCGAACACGCTGAACGTAACCAAACAAACGAGAAAACTCATAACTTACTAGCTCAACAAACAAACAATCAGCTAGCTCACAACGAATTCGCTGATCGATTAAACGATCAGCTCAAAACTTACGAACTTACGAACTGAGTTGAGCTGAGCTGATCGATCTTGGTTCGTAATTTGTGGCGAAAGTTCGAACAGGTTCGATCAGCTCATTGCACAGCCCTACTAAATTTTTGTTTTGTTTTGTTTTGTGGGTGACGCATAATTTTTAACTTGTTGTTTTGTTATGTTTCGTGATTATGTGTCTGTATGTTTGCGTGCATTTTTCGGTGTCCGTTTTGTAGTTACCCAAGGGGAAAAGAAGTGCTTCAAAAACCTTTTTGAAGTGCATCCTTTTCACCAATAAGCGCTTCCGCTCCGTAAGAACAATACTTTCTTTTTAACATTGCATGTCATAGGATGTAAGCGAGCAAAAGCTTACCGCAGCCTTACCAAAAAAGAGTTTTAAAGCGCTTATTTGTAATGCTACGGTAAGCGTTTGTTCAATAAAATTTAAAAAAAAGAAAAAAAAAAAAAAAACTGCCTGCGCACACTGCGTTGGCCCATAGACAAAAATCAAAATTTTTTGTGACTCAAAACCTAACAATATTGATATCAATCGACAGGTAATTGTATCAATAAAATAAAACCAAAATATTTAGGGGAAAAACTCAGTTTTGGCTATGCTGTGACACTTCAAAGTTGAGATATTTTTCAAAAAAATCATGTTTTCTTCAACTCGTTGTGGGTTCTCTTAAACAAATAATTATCAAAAATTTGTGTTTTGATTAAACTAAACGAAGTAAAGTTTTTTATTATAAATAAAACCTAAATAAAATTAAAAATTTTTTTAAAATATATAATTTAGTATATGAATGGGTTTTTTTGAAAGTGGAATAAGTCCACTTTTTCATAAACTGAGATATTGAAGGGTTTGCGTACGACTCAATTTAAAAATATTGGCAAGCGCTATTAAACTGGTGTTAAGTGTTTACCACTGTAAATTTTCCAAATTTTGTTATGCTGTAAAAATTTTTACAGGTGTAATAGAAAATAGTCGAGTTTTTTTGGTCTGAATGGACTTATTCCACTTTCATTTATAATAAATTTAAAAATTTGTTATACTTTTGTATGACTTATTCCATTTTTACTCACAAAATATTTTGTATATTAAAGCAAAGGAAAATTAAAACTTAGAAAAATTTTACTTTCAAAACTGTTGTTGTTTTTTTTTCTTTTTTTTTGCCCAAATAGGGCTCTGGGAAATAATTACAACAACAACAACAACAAAAAGTTATTGTCGGACCTACTTTCGGAGATACAGCCATCGGAAGATCGAGATATATCTTTTATAAAAACTATTATAAGTTGGGAACCCCTAAAAGGATTTCAATAATGTTAGTGTCATACGAAGGATATATTAATTTGCTATAAAATCAACGTGAAAAAATTTTTAATGTGAGTGGTGGTTTTAGAGATATTGCAAATTTCACGAAAATTTTGATCATTTTTTTTTTTAAAACTCTATTTTTCCAAAAACTGTATCATCAACGCATAGTTTTAGTAACATAATATGAAAGCCCAATTTATTTCCTTTCATTAAACATGTAATTTGTACCTGATTTCTTGCATTAGCATACTTTTTTTTTATAGGAAAACAAAAAAGTAAACTAAAGAAATTTTCATGAAATTTTGCAAACATTACAAGAACAACAATAATACCAGCAACAACAACAACAAAAATAACAATAACAGCAATAACGATGTTTTTGCATAGTTTTCGATCAATTCCGATTCCTGTAGACATCGATGCTTTTCAATAACTTACTTTTTTGTTTTCCTATAAAAAAAAATTTGTAATGCAAGAAATCAGGTACAAATTACATGTTGAATGAAAAGAAATAAATTGAGCTTTCATTTTATGTTACTAAAACTATGCGTTAATGATACAGTTTTTGGAAAAATAGTGCTTTAAAAAAAAAAAATTATAAAAATTTTCGTGAAATTTGCAATATCTCTAAAACCTCCACTCACATTAAAAATTTTTTCACGTTGATTTTATAGCAAATTAATATATCCTTCGTATGACACTAACATTATTGAAATCCTTTTAAGGGTTCCCAACTTATAATAGTTTTTATAAAAGATATATCTCGATCTTCCGATGGCTGTATCTCCAAAAGTAAGTCCGACAAGAACTTTTTGTTGTTGTTGTTGTTGTAATTATTTCCCAGAGCCCTATTTGGGCAAAAAAAAAAGAAAAAAAAAAACAACAACATTTTTTAAAGTAAAATTTTTCTAAGTTTTAATTTCCCTTTGCTTTAATTTACAAAATATTTTGTGAGTAAAAATGGAATAAGTCATACAAAAGTATAACAAATTTTTAAATTTATTATAAATGAAAGTGGAATAAGTCCATTCAGACCAAAAAAACTCGACTATTTTCTATTACACCTGTAAAAATTTTTACAGCATAACAAAATTTGGTAAATGTACAGTGGTAAACACTTAACACCAGTTTAATAGCGCTTGCCAATATTTTTAAATTGAATTAAAAGCAAAACCTTCTGTGTAGCAGTAGATGAAAAAATGGACTTATTCCACTTTCAAAAAAATCATTTTTGTAAAAATGCTTTTCATGAAAAGTTCTTTTGAGTAATTTATGATGAAATCGTGGTCTAACGAGTCTGTAATTTTCAATATAAAAAGAGGACATATATAGCTAGCTATAACTACCATAAACTCAATTTTTCTGGAATTGGACTTATTCCACTTTCAAATAAACCCATTCATATATTGTAGTGGTTTTAATATATGATATTATCAAACGAAAAACTTCAGAAATTGACAAATTTCGATGAAAAAAAAAAACCAAATCTTATAAAAATAAGTGCCGTTTTTTTTTTAGTCTTCTAGTACTGATTCTATATAATCAGGAACTGCAAATAATTTTTCCTACTTCGTCCTAAATTTTTTTTTTTTTTTTTTTTAAAAATGCTTAAAATAAAAAATTTACATGAAATATAAAATTTATGTTGAAATTTTTTTTTTGTTTTTATTAACACAAATGGTTTCAAAAGTACATAAAACATTATTTCTACTACGTATATTACAAAAACATATGTATATTTTGAAGATAAATAAAAAAATCGTTATACATGGGACTTAAAAAAATCGTCCTAAACACCTGGTTTTTAGCAAAACTATAAAGATTACAACAAATCTGAAATCATTTTTGAGCTCAGCAGCCCCAAAATATTTAAAGTACCAAATTTCATCGATATCCAACCACTCCTTTTATTTTTGACCATTTTTTGTATGGGCTCAACGCACTGTGCTGCGCCAGGATTTGAATCCACGACTGTCCGCGTGCTAATTGTTTTTTCTTACATTTACCAACCCTTTAGACCGCTACACCAATGCCCGATGATATGAAGAGGTATTAAATTTGTATATTAAGCAAATGTTGTCCAAACAGAATTTGACATACAAATGCTTCTGCAGCATTACATAGAATCATTGTGCAATCAGTTTCAATTCAAGTAAGCAAAAGTAAATAAAAAAGAGAAAGGAACATTCAAAAATGAAGTAAAAAAGGTTAAATAAAAAATATTTTAATAAAAAAAAAATAAAGTGGAGTAACTTCGGGTAATGTGATATAGGCGGATAATGTGATATACCAGCATATCTCCTTAAATAAACAACTCTCGATAATGATTTTTTCGTCAACACCACAGTTACTGAAAAAGAAACGTGCTGCAAGTTTTTGAGCGCCCACCTTCATTTTTTCTGCCTTCAGTGTGGTAAAATAGAAAGTTTTAAAAAATACCCCCCCCCCCCCCTTTTTTTTACGGGGCATTTTTTGAGGGTAAGTCCCTCAATTTTTTCGCATTTTTCATAAATATTCATACAAAAACTTCAAAATATAAAAAAGTATGAATTTTAGAGGCTTATTGTATAGTTTTAAGTCTCAAGAATAAAATCCATTTTGAATTTTTCAAAAATCTGTTACAGGAGGTCTACAACATGTCCTACCGTTTAACACATTGGCTGCCATGGCTATTTATTTCAATAGCCAGTACAGTTTCATTCAGGCTTGTGGCTATGGATTTCCATAGCCAGTAGTTTTTTGTTATTTTGCCTCGCCATGAAAAATCCATAGCCTCTAGAAGCAAAATTCAATACAAAACGAAAAGCGTAGTACCACCCTTTGTGCTAAGTGAACTTGGTTTGAGGAGTTTGTGCTTTGTTTAGATTTTATAGCCATTTATTTTGAGAAATAACAAAAACTATTTCAGTGTGGGAAGTTCTAATAGCTAGAAGTCGAAAAAATAACGCTAGGGTTCTCAAACTATGGCATGATACTTAATATTTCTAAGCTATATGTGTAGGTTTGGTCGAATTTGAACAACTCTAGCTTTATTTTTTCGACTTGGTCGAAATTAGGATTTTGCCACAATGTGTGCATTCGCCATCTTGGATTTAAGAATTCTTAAATTCTGGCGTCAGATTCGTGATCAGCGACCTCCAAGTCCCCCGGGTGATAAAGTTAACGCCAAAATATAAAAAAAAAATTATTTTACGCCCCTTTTGGCGCGTTTTACAATGTCGCCATATTGAAATTTTTAAAAGCTCTACTGGGCTTTCGAAAGCTTTTAAAAAACGAAAATTTTGGGATCCAAAACTTTATTTTCCGTCCGCACAAATTCTCGCGGCGGAGGTGGGCGGTTGACGTGAAACGTCCCATATATATTTATGTACAATACTATTAACTTTATAACACTTCTTTCTGGCTATTGAAAATAATAGCCATGGCACTTGGCAAACAGATAGACGTCTATCTTTACATAGGGTGCCGTGGCTATGATATTCAATAGCCAGGACTAAATCTTTTCTAGGACTTCCAAAAGTTGTAGAAACGCAACTAAACACTTAGCAATGACTGTTATTTCATATAAAACATGAAAATAGAAAAAAAAAATTTTGGCACCCTGGGAAACAGTACAAAAATTGGTCTGGCAGTAAATGTGTTAAAAAGTAACTTTTGGATGACGCCCTCTACAGCAGCCAAGGGAAACTAAAAATAAAAAAAATAAAAATTTTTTCATATTCCTTAGACAATATTTAACAATCTCCAAAAGAAATTTTGTCAATAAATATAATAGTTTTTTCATAATAAAATTTTTAAAAAGTGTCTTTTGCTTCAATTACAAAAGCGAATGTCCCCTTAAGAAAAATGAGCTAAAGCTTTGTAAAAGCGATTTTAGTAATGTTTATCACTCCTTACCTGAAGTAAAAGTTCCACAACTAAAGGGATATAGTATATCACATTACCCGCCAATTTTATTTTTTAACTTTTTTTGTCTTTTTTAAATTTTGTTGAAATAGCTTAAGATTGGCTCACGCTAAAGAACTCCAAAATCATAATATACTGCACAATACATCAATAAAACATAATACATAAAGTGATAGCAGCAATGCTTTAAACACTACGTGTAATTTAAAAAAACTAAAATGCCTATATCACATTACCCGAACTTACTATAAAAAAAAAAATCTCCCCAGGCTGGGTTCGAACTCACGTTGTTCTTACTGCAGCCTTATAAAAAAATCATTGTGATAGTGCTTCTAAATTTCTATGGGGACAATCACTTTTGAAGTGCTTGGATCAGAAGCGCTAGATTTTTTTCCTCTTGGGTAAGTCGTATGTTTGAAGGTGTGTTGATTATATGTAACATTTCTATTGTGAACCGTTTTTTGTAGTTTGTCTCTTGTTGCAATATTCTTGTTTCTTGTATGTTGGTGGCACAGTGCGCCGCAAGTGCTGTTTTATTGTCCAATAATTCTTTTCTTGTCTCTTAGTCCGATTTCTGTGCAGCTAATCTTGTCCGTAGTTTTGATTTTGTTGTTCCAACATATATTTTATTACATATGTCTCCATTGCAACCTATCCTGTAAATCAAATTTGATTTATCTAAATTGTCTAGTTTTGATTTCGTGTTTGAAAATAGTTGTTTTAGTGTGTTATTAGTTCTTAAAGCGATTCTGATTTTATTTTTTATCGTAAATGTCGGAATGTACAATTCTATCAGAAAAGCCAGGAACATATGCCAATGACCTGTATATTTTTGCTGGTTTATCCAAGGTTTCTTTATCAAGCGTTTTAGTCGCGTTTTTTATAATGTCCATCGTTGTTTTATATGTAAAGATGTTTTTTCGAAGTATTTCGCTGATTCTTTTTATGTTGTCTCCATAGTATTGTTTATAGCTTATTTCTAGAACTTTCCTAACAAAATTGTTCGCGGTGTTCATTATGACGTGTTTAGGGTGCTTTGAATAAAAATTTTATAATTCGACCAGATGCTGTGGGTTTTTGGTACCAGTCAATTATTATTTAATTTTCCTTTTTTTATTATTAGTGTGTCCAAAAATGGTAATTTGTCGTCTTTCTCCAGTTCGTAAGTAAATTGTATTCGTCTGTGAAATTGTTTAGTGTTTTAAGTGTTTCTTCAACTTCCGTTCGTTGAACTATACAGAAAAGGTTGTCCACATATTTGGTCAAGAGTCTGGGTTTTACGCTTAATTTTTCCGAAATATTGAAAAATTAAAGAAAAATTTATTTCAAACTTAGATTAGTGAATACTTATTAAGTATGGTGACCTTTAATGTACCTTATCGCCCAACTAGAAGTTTTGAATTTTTCCATCTGCGTCATCATAGAATCATCGATAGGGACGATACAAAAGTAGACATAGGGACAGCAAACGACGCCATATTTTTTCCCGCTCTTGACATTTCTCTTCAGTAAGGTTTGCCATTTCATCATGAAAAGATATGCGAGCCAATAACGAGTAGAAATTATTAAAATTTACTACCGAAATTCGGAGTCAGTGGCCTCAACTTTAAGAGAGCTACGTCCAATTTATGGTCGTCATAATCGTCCTACCAGATCAACAATTGAGCGTCTAGTGGAAAAATTTGAATCCATAACAGTATAAAATTTTCCCGTGCCAATGAGACAAAGAAGTGCCCGTAGTGTCGAGAATATCGCTGCCGCTGAGGCTACAGTTCAAGAAAGCCCAAATGTGTCTCTCACACGTCGTTCTCAAGCGTTGGGCATCTCTGTGACGTCGTTGTGGCGAATTTTGCGAAAAGATCTTGGCCTACATCCTTACAAGATCAAATTGACGCTAGAACTGAAGCAGCTTGACCACCAGAAGCGTCGTATGTTCGTGAATTGGGCTGAGCAACAACTTGAAAATGATTCGGATTTTCATCGAGAAATCATCTTCATCGATGAGGCTCATTTCTGGCTGAATGGCTTCGTCAATAAGCAAAATATGCGTTATTGGTCAGGCAGCAATCCACACGTACCCCATGAGTCACCATTGCATCCCGAAAAAATTATGGTTTAGTGCGGTTTATGGGCCGGCAGCGTCATTGGGCCGTACTCTTCCGTGATGATCAAGACCGGCACTTTACTGTGAATGGGAATCTTTACCGTTCAATGATAACCGAATATTTTTGGCCCGAATTGGATGATATGGACTTGGACAATATGTGGTTTCAATAGGACGGCGCCGCAAGCCACACAGCGAGTGTCACAATCATTTTATTGAAAACCAAGTTTGGTGAACGTGTTATTTCACGAAATGGCCCAGTCGATTGGCCGCCTCGGTCGTGCGATTTGACTCCGTTAGACTATTTCCTGTGGGGCTACGTCAAGTCTATGGTCTATGCCAACAAGTCAGCGACGATTGATGAACTACGTACGAATATCGATCGTGAAATTGCAGCAGTATCAGCCGATTTATGCTTGAAAACCGTCGAAAATTGGGTTCAGCGTCTGGTTTTCTGCAAGCGTGCCCGTGGTGGCCATGCAAAAGAAATCGAGTTCCATACATAATGGCATCGCATAAACTTTCACAGGAATACAAAATTTCTTTGATGTCCAAAACCGTTTTTGTTTTATTTAAAAAAACTTTTGTAGCGCTCTTATTGAAAACCCTTTACATGCTTCAAGAGCCACTTCGACGCTCTTGGAGTGACTTTAACATGGTTTTTAATTTAATCGATTTTAATGAATGCTTTCATCAAATTAATAAAAAAATTTTAGATTACTTGGAAACCATCATTCTATAAGATTGCAGCTGCTTGTCACAGAGTGCTACTTTGCTACGTGTATTTTCTATAAGAACTAAGCGTCCATTGTGCACGCGTTCTTTTGAATTTGAGCATCTACAGCCTATAACTGTATCAATATCAACTCTTTACATCGCTCAGCTGCGGTATCATTTCCAGCCTACAAGAAATACAACGATTATTATAACATGCATCGTTACATCATCCACTAATTTCATTTAGATGGTAATTCATCATACCAGCTTCCACAAAGCGTTTCATCAAACGCTGTGGCCATACCGCTCCTTCCAGCGCTTTTCGTCGAGATAATGGTTGCAATGTATAGCGTTCTTATAGCGCTAGGGTGGTTTGCGAGCACCATTCTCTGCCGTGCCATAGCTCCTGGGCAAAGAGTTTGTAAAAACAATTTAAGAAAACTCTTGCGAGTATTCTTTCAAATTGCATATTTCAATATTGCTTTGTTCCGGTACTATTTGACCCACCTTGTTTGTAACCACTACTTTCGGATCCAGCCGGCTGTTACCTTGCTCTTATTTGTGAGCTGTTTTTATACGAAACTATTATTTTTGGTCTCGCTCATTTGTTTTAATGTTTATATTTTTGAATTGCATTATATAAAAATTATCATTGTAATTTATAAGGGCATTACAGCTCAGTAAATGAAATTTCCTAACGTAAAAATTGACCGAAATTAGTAACTTTTAAGTAAGACACCATTTTTTCCTTTTTCTAAAATGCACGAATTGCTTGTATTTGAATTTTGTTTTTCAAAAGCTATCTGGTTTTTTCTGTCTAACCCAGTCTTTAAGTTGTTGATGTCAAACTGTAGCCGTTATTATTGCACTTAAAAGTATTAAGAGTTTTTGTTTGTTTTCTTTGTTTTGAAGAGCGAGATACAGGCAATTAAACGAACTAACCTCCGTTTTTTAAATTTTTTTTTCAATACAAATTGGTAATTTTTTCAATGAATCGAGATTTAAAAAAATTGAGATAGACCAATTTAAAACATTCTTTCAGATTTGGAATCACCGCTATTTTCTTCGAAGTTTGGAATTTTTTTTTTAATTTTGACGGTGAAAAAATGTTCCTTACATTTTCGCGCGGATGTGCGTGGCACCTCCCATTTTTAAAGTTTTCGAAATGCTATCAAGAACTCGTTACTTGAGATTATACAACCAAATTTCGCACAAATACATGAAATAGTTAGCACTCGGTCTGGGCAAAACCACGTGAATTCAGAAATGAAGGCATTGCACCTAAACTACAAGCAAAATTTTAAAAATGCCGCAGTGTAGGGTATTTAATTTTTGGCCAGGCCAAAGGCCACCCTTACTAGTTTGATTTAAAGCTTAATTTCAGAGCAAGCAAAAAATTAAAGTGCAACATTTTTTTTAGAATTCAAAACAAATTGTTAAATTTAACAATTTTAATTGCATTAGATTAATAATGAATTGTTTTTCGTTTTTTTTAGGACTATGCCATAATAATTTAAATCGATCACCAGAGGATACTTTTCCCACAACTGTGGAAGACTTGGAAGGATTTTGGGATATGGTAAATTTGCAAGTGGACAACATTAATACGATTTACGAAGATATTGAACTGTTAAAAGAAAATGGCTGGAAGGTAATAATTTTTTGATGACATTTTTAACGTTCGAATGAGGCATTCCATGCAAAATCACACACCATTTATTTCCGTTTAGTACTGGTTGAGTAGATAACACTAGTTTATAGCCAAAATGAACTTTGAATATGATTATTCATTTTATATGTAAAATCGGCGGCTGATTCCGAAAATCACATTATTTTTTTCACGTCGTTTTCGAGATAACGGTCATTTTCGGTCTTAGGCTCAAAAATAAAAAAAAAAAATAAGATGGTTCCACTCAATTAATTACAAATATTTCAAGAACCAATATCTATGTTTAAAGGTACTTTATGTCAAATTAAAGGAAATTAAATTGCCTAAAATATGAATATCATTCACTTCTTGGTTGGCTTGTTAGTTTCGGCGAAATTGATTTCTAAAAAAAAGTATTTTTTTCCGAAAAAATTAAAAAAAACCCAATGTGCACAAAAACGAATGAGGATCCGTTTCAAACCCGTTACGAGTTCATAAAGGTTTAAAAAATGTAATCCGCGGTAAGGGATCCATTTCGAACCCGTAACGTACATCAAAAACGAATTCAAAGCGCTGTGTTTAAATAAAAAAAAAAAAACATTTTGAAGCGCTTATTAGCGATTAAAAAAAAAAATAAATAAAAAGAAAAAAATTATCGATCCGTGTATGGTAGAATTCGAACCCGGGTAATACCGCAGTGAGGGCCCGTTTCGAATCCAAAATGTGTGTAAAAACGAATTCAAAACGGATTTGCTTTTAAATATGTTAATGCTGTATGTTTACAGAAAAAAACCGTTTTGATGCGCTTATTAGCAATTAAAAAAAAATAGAAAAAAAGGAACAAAAATAAAGGGTAAAAATCCACCTGTGGTAGGATTCGAACCTGGGTAAATCTGTTTCGAATCCGTAAATACTTCAAATACGGACTCAAAACGGATTTGCTTTAATTAAATTTAAAGATGATAAAAAAAATATTATTGATTTGCTTTTTTTTTGTATCTTTTTATTTTATTGCGTATGATTTTTTGTAAACTTTTCAAACTCTGTTTTAAGAAATGTTTTTGATTCCAAATTTTAGTATATAATATTTTTTATCAAAAGAAGGGAAGAGAAAGAACACAGAATACTTATAAAAAACAACAGAAATTTGTTTAAACGATACAAACTTAAAATCTCAACATCAGATAAGTCAACATCATATCGGTCAATAGCCTAGTTGTCTAATGTCTCGTGTATGAAAAAGTAATACCCGGGAGTCTGGGTTCGCCTCTCGGTCGGGCTAGTAATTTTTTTTTTTAATTAAAAATAAGCGCTTCACCATTTTTCTTTTTTTTTATTATAACCCAGTGTGCCAGACGATTCGCTTTTTTTTGGGAATCTCTCCCGCCAACGGATCAGTAACGGATAAAAAAGCGAAGATATGAACCGTCTGGCGCACTGGGAAGCAGCATTAACATTTTTAAAAGCGTATCCGTTTTGAATTCGTTTTTGATGTACGTACAGGTTCGAAACGGATCCATAAAAGTATAAAAAACGATTCGCTTTTTTTGAAATCTCTCCCGCAAACGGATCAGTAACGGATATGTAACGGATTCCGTAACGGATAAAAAGTACGAAAATATGAACCCGTTACGGATCCGAAACGAGTCCGTTTGGCACACTGGAAACCCAATAGAATTTTTTTGGTCTTATCTAGTTGAAAGGTCAGAAAATACCATATATTGGGTGTAAACATGTCAAAACGATCAAGAAATTTGTTGATGGAATCCGATTTGACTATAAATTGGCATAAGCAATAACATTACTCTACAGCCAAATCTCCCAATGAATGCCACTATCCATTTTATATGTAAAATGGGATGCTGATTCCGAAAATCGCATTATTTTTTTTTTTCGTGTTGTTTTCGAGATATCGGTCATTTTCGGTTTTCGGACCAAAAAAAAATTATAGTTCCATTTAAATACAAATATCTCAAGAACCAATGTTTGTATTCAAACGTATTGTATGTCATATTAAAGGTAATTAAATTACCTACAATTGATATTCACATCACTTTTTGGTTGGTTTGTTAGTTTCGGCGAAATAAATTGATTTCTAAAAAAACATTTTTTTTTTCGAAAAAATTAACAAAAAATCAAAATCAACTGCAGATTTATACAAGAAGAAATAACTTTTTATAACTTTTTTTTTTTTTTTGTATCATAGACTATATATTTGTGAAGAAAATAAGATACCACTTAAAAAAATCCATGGAAAAATGCAAAAGTTGTATACAATTCATTGAAAAGTTACCAAAATGCGTTCTTCCCTATTTTTTTCGTTTTTTTGTAATAAACTGTTCGATAATTTGAAACTTTTTGTAAAACACATTAGAAAATCTAAAAAATTTTATCCCTCTAAAACCCCCACATGAAGGTCATTTTGACCTAAATGTGGGAGGGTCAAAGTGACCCACTTGTAAGGGTCTTAGAGGGTTAAAATTTTCCACAAAAATATTCCTCGTAATATCCTGCATAAGTTTACTGAACACATAATACACCTCATATGTAAGGATCATATAGTTAAATTCATCGATTTAACACAAGAATGAACTATTTTGGTATTTTTCATGTACAGTGGATTAAAAACTTCAAAAATCGATTAAAAAAAAAAATTTGACGTGCTGGAGAGAAACGACGAGACACGGGTATTTTTTTTTAACGCCTACTTTAAGAATTTTTTGGATTTTCTCATGTGTTACTTGCATTTTTCCATCGATTTTTTTAAGTGGTACACGGTGGTTTTTAAAAAATTTTAACTTTTTGAAATACCACCCGCGATTTTTTTCAGGGATAATGTTGGGGGACCCTTCTTGTATCTAAATCCGCAAACCGCGAAATCGAACGTCCAGCCGTTTTTTTTTTTCGACATTTTAGTTTTTTTAACGATTTTTGAGTATGTCTCGGTGTTTATATACATATTATGTACACATATATATGTATATACGTACATATATATACTTGTATATGTATATATGTGTAATATATAAATATGGATATATATATACATACATACATATAAAAAGTATCCTTTCTGCACCATTTATTTTTTAAAAAAATCGGTTTTTTCGTATTTAAGAAAAACACAAACAAAAACCGGAAACAAAAAAAGTCATTTCAGATGTGATTTTTGATGCTTAATCCGATTCCGGTATTAGAATTGCTCTATTACGTCTGGACTTTGAGATATCCTTACATATATGTTTAAAGGACACCATTTTTTTTTCCTATTTTTGAAGTTATATAACAAGATAAGGTAATATTATGCCGTAAAATCTGGTATGACAGTTAATAGCCCTAGTTTTTTCCTTGAAAACTCAATCAAACCGATAACGATATCTTTTTTTTTGTCGGAGATATCTTTACCTAAAAAGTTAAAAAAGTGCAAAAACACGATTTTTGGCTATATTGGATGTTATATGCAGGACACACAAAATTTCTTTGGGAATTTCTATTACCAGAAACATTTGTTACTTTCTTTTGGCTTTAAATTGAGCTATCAAATGAATGGGTTTATTTGAAAGTGGAATAAGTCCAATTCCAGAAAAATTGAGTTTATGGTAGTTATAGCTAGCTATATATGTCCTCTATTTATATTGAAAATTACAGACTCGTTAGACCACGATTTCATCATAAATTACTCAAAAAAACTTTTCATGAAAAGCATTTTTACAAAAATGATTTTTTTGAAAGTGGAATAAGTCCATTTTTTCATCTACTGCTACACAGAAGATATTGCTTTTAATTCAATTTAAAAATATTGGCAAGCGCTATTTAACTGGTGTTAAGTGTTTACCACTGTAAATTTACCAAATTTTGTTATGCTGTAAAAATTTTTACAGGTGTAATAGAAAATAGTCGAGTTTTTTTGGTCTGAATGGACTTATTCCACTTTCATTTATAATAAATTTAAAAATTTGTTATACTTTTGTATGACTTATTCCATTTTTACTCACAAAATATTTTGTAAATTAAAGCAAAGGAAAATTAAAACTAAGAAAAATTTTACTTTAAAAACTGTTGTTGTTTTTTCTTCTTTTATTTTTGCCCAAATAAGGCTCTGGGAAATAATTACAACAACAACAACAACAAAAAGTTCTTGTCGGACCTACTTTCGGAGATATAGCCATCGGAAGATCGATATATATCTTTTATAAAAACTATTATAAGTTGGGAACCCCTGAAAGGATTTCAATAATGTTAGTGTCATACGAAAGATATATTAATTTGCTATAAAATCAACGTGAAAAAATTTTTAATGTGAGTGGAGGTTTTAGAGATATTGCAAATTTCACGAAAATTTTTATAATTTTTTTTTTTAAAGCACTATTTTTCCAAAAACTGTATCATTAACGCATAGTTTTAGTAACATAAAATGAAAGCTCAATTTATTTCTTTTCATTCAACATGTAATTTGTACCTGATTTCTTGCAGTACAAATTTTTTTTTATAGGAAAACAAAAAAGTAAGTTATTGAAAAGCATCGAAAAGTCTACAGGAATCGGAATTGATCGAAAACTATGCAAAAACATCGTTATTGTTGTTATTGTTATTTTTGTTGTTGTTGTTGCTGGTATTATTGTTGTTCTTGTAATGTTTTGCAAAATTTCATGAAAATTTCTTTAGTTTACTTTTTTGTTTTCCTATAAAAAAAAGTATGCTAGTGCAAGAAATCAGGTACAAATTACATGTTAGATGAAAGGAAATAAATTGGGCTTTCATATTATGTTACTAAAACTATACGTTAATGATACAGTTTTTGGAAAAATAGTGCTTAAAAAAAAAAAAAATTATCAAAATTTCTGGAAATTTGCAATATCTCCATAACCACCACTCGCATTAAAATTTTTTCGGGTTGATTTTATAGCAAATTAATATATCTTTCGCATGACACTAACATTATTGAAATCCTTTTAGGGGTTCCCAACTTATAATAGTTTTTATAAAAGATATATCTCGATCTTCCGATGGCTATACCTCCGAAAGTAGGTCCGACAAGAACTTTTTGTTGTTGTTATTGTTGTAATTATTTCCCAGTCCCCTATTTGGGCAAAAATAAAAGAAAAAAAACAACAACAGTTTTTAAAGTAAAATTTTTCTAAGTTTTAATTTTCCTTTGCTTTAATTTACAAAATATTTTGTGAGTAAAAATGGAAAAGGTCATACAAAAGTATAACAAATTTTTAAATTTATTATAAATGAAAGTGGAATAAGTCCATTCAGACCAAAAAAACTCGACTATTTTCTATTACACCTGTAAAAATTTTTACAGCATAACAAAATTTGGTAAATTTACAGTGGTAAACACTTAACACCAGTTAAATAGCGCTTGCCAATATTTTTAAATTGAGTCGTACGCAAACCCTTCAATATCTAAATTTATGAAAAAGTGGACTTATTCCACTTTCAAAAAAACCCATTCAAATGTTTATCTGCAATATTTTTCTGCAAAGTTATGTTAACTTTAAAATCACACCATGAAACTCGAAGCGAAAAATCTCGGTTTTCGGCTATATTTGAGGTTGTATACAGTACGGACGAAATTCGTCTGCTCTTTTTTACTAACCGACACATTTAACACCATTCTTTATCTTCAAAATGAGCTAACAAGTGGTCTCTTGTAATTGTTTTCTAAAAACTTATGACTATTTTAAGACGACATGTTGCAGCAATATAAGGAATACTCGTACAGTGTGAGTTTGCACTCCATAATATATGTTTTAAATGGTCATAACTTTGTGGAAAACAATCACAAGAGACCTCTTGATAGCTCATTTTGAAGATAAAGAATGATGATAAATGTGTCGGTTAGTAAAAAAGAGCAGACGAATTTCGTCCGTACTGTATACAACCTCAAATATAGCCGAAAACCGAGGTTTTTCGCTTTGAGTTTCATGGTGTGATTTTAAAGTTAACATAACTTTGCAGAGAAATATTGCAGATAAACATTTGATAGCTCAATTTAAAGCCAAAAGAAAGTAACAAATGTTTCTGGCAATAGAAATTCCCAAAAAAATTTTGTGTGTCCTGCATATAACATCCAATATAGCCAAAAATTGTGTTTTTGCACTTTTTTAACTTTTTAGGTAAAGATATCTCCGACAAAAAAAAAGATATCGTTATCGGTTTGATTGAGTTTTCAAGGAAAAAACTAGGGCTATTAACTGTCATACCAGATTTTACGGCATAATATTCAGACTTGGGGGTTTTGCATTAGATTTTATTTTTCACTAAATTTAGTGCTAGTGAAAAAATATTCACTATCAAGGAATTTATTTAGTGTTAGTGCAAAATCCTTCACTATCAAAAAATTCATTAAGTTGTAATGAAAAAGATTTTCATTATCACTAAATTTAGTTAAAAGTTTTAAATAATATTTCCACTAAATTTAGTGATAGTGAAAATTCATTCACTATCAAAAAATTGATTTAGTGGTAATGGCAAATTTTCCATTATCACTAAATCTATTGAAAGTGAAAATTTGTTCCATTGAATTTAATGAAACTTTAATGAAAATTTTCAATAAATGTTGCAATAAATTTAATGAAACATTTTCACTTTCATTAAATTTAATGAAACTTTAATGGAAATTTTCATTAATGTTTCATTAAATCTAATGAAACAAATTTTCACTATCACTAAATTTAATGAAAGTTTAATGAAAATCTTCATTAATGTTTCATTAAATTCAATGAATAAATGTTCACTTTCAATAACTTCAGTGATTTTTTTATTGGAAATTTCAATTCAATTAAGACAAAATATGCCGTGCTAGGTCAAAATATTTTGATATCTTTAAATTTTTCCTTCAAGATCTTGTACGAGACGATTGCGTGAACATTAATCCTACTAGTACTTAAAAAAGCTTACGAAAGCTGTTTTAAGCATTTAGTTGACAAAGGGCAGAAATTATTTGGGTCTGAAGAACTTCAAAAACTAAAAGTCGTGTTTGCGTTTGACTTTAATGAATCTCCTTCAATATTCCCACTCATTCTAACTCTTTCAATAAATTTAATTTAATCAGTATGTTCGTTTACTCGAAGATTTTGCGTTTTTATCCGAAAAGCTCTCATTCATGTACGTTTTATGCTCAAACGAGAGCTTTTCGGCTAAAAACTTGCAAAACCTTGGAGTAAACGAACATCTTGGATTTTAATGAAAAATTCTATTAAAAGTTTTATTAAAAGCTTCATTAATTTTAGTGATAGTAAAATTTTGTTTCATTGAATTTAATGAAACTTTAATGAAAATTTTCGTTAGAAGTTTCATTAGAAGCTTCATTAAATTTAGTGATAGTAAAATTTTGTTTCATTGAATTTAATGAAACTTTAATGAAAATTTTCGTTAGAAGTTTCATTAGAAGCTTCATTAAATTTCGTGATAGAAAAATTTTGTTTCATTGAATTTAATGAAACTTTAATGAAAATTTCCACTAATGTTTCATTAAATTCAATGAAACAAATTTTCATTATCACTAAATTTAGTGCAATTTTTATTGGATATTTTCATTAAATTTTAATGATAGTGAAAAACTTTCCACTATCATTTAATGAATTGTTAGATAGTGAAAAATTTTTCATTACCATCAAATGAATTTTTTTATAGTGAAAAAATTTCCACTATCACTAAATTTAATGGAGAAAATTTTCACTATCTCTAATTAGATTTAGTGGTAGTGGAAAAAGTTTCACTATCAAAATATTCATTAAATATTAGTGAAAAGCTCAATGAACTAAAAAATTTAGTGCATTACCCCCAAGTCTGATAATATTACCTTATCTTGTTATATAACTTCAAAAATAGGAAAAAAAAATGGTGTCCTTTAAACATATATGTAAGGATATCTCAAAGTCCAGACGTAATAGAGCAATTCTAATACCGGAATCGGATTAAGCATCAAAAATCACATCTGAAATGACTTTTTTTGTTTCCGGTTTTTGTTTGTGTTTTTCTTAAATACGAAAAAACCGATTTTTTTTTAAAATAAATGGTACGGAAAGGATACCTTTTATATGTATGTATGTATGTATATGGGGAAATCTCAGCAAGTGTGGACTTCGGTGTGAATAGGTCTCGGTTCGCCGAGTCAGCACCCGTTGCATTTCCCATCCATTCCAACATGTCTGGGACACTTATTGGATGATGTTAAATATAAAAACATGCGTGCGCTACCGCCTAGAAGCTTTATTTTTTATTTTTTTTGCCGAAATTCGAGCAAAATCCACAAATTTTGAGTGTGAACTGAATAAGCCGCTTCCATTATTGAGCCATAACTTTTGAGGCGGTTCAGCAAATTGTTTTGGGCTTTTAGTTTCGTTAACATGAATGTTAAGACGTAAGAAAAATTTCATTTTGTTGATGAGCCTCAGTAGAACGCTAGATATGGGTCTCCAAAGTTGTGTGAATGGTTTTTACCCAAAATCTGGTAATTTTCGGTTTCTAACATGCTGCTCTGGGGGCGATTATTTTTTCGCAATATTCCTCATGAAATATGATTTCTTAATGTTATGACTAAAAGTTATGTCGAGAAAAAAGGGTGTGCCACCACTGGTTCGGTGGTAACACACTTGAGAAGAAGCTCAAATGTCGATTTTTCATGCGAAATTACGTCTAAAAAAATGGTATTTTGAGGGGCACAAAAATCTGAGGGCACAAAATTGTCTCAAACCTTGCGAAATCATTGGACCTAGGGCCAATGAATATGTAAAAAAATCGCCCCTCAGAACATTCTTCAACGATGGCTAGTATGTAAAATTTTTTAAGGTTCATCTATATATACAATGACTGTGTGTGTGTGTGAAGCATTATCACTCAGGAACTACTAAGCCAATTCAGCTAAAATTTTGGGAATGAGTGTATCTCAGGTATGGAAATGTGTTGATGCTATACACGAAGGTTTCCGAAGATCTCCCGAAGGCTTCATAGTCAAAACGAAGAATATCTGGGTACACTGGAGGGGAAATATCTATGGCAAACTTTCATCAAGTTTTAATTGATAATTTTCTGGGCCACCCGAAGTTTGCCGAAGGTCACCCGAAGGCTTGATAGTCAAAACGAAGAACACCTAGGTATTCGAGAAAGAAAAAATCGATGGCGAACTGTCAAAGAACTTTAACAGGTAGTTTTTTTAAAATACCCGAAGGTTCCCGAAGGTCACCCGAAGGCTTCGTACTCAAAACGAAGAATACGAGAAGGAAAAAATGCATGGCGAACTATCAAAAAACCTTAACTAATAGTTTTCTGTGACACCCGAAGATTTCCGAAGGTCACCCGACATGCCGACACTTAATTGCTCGTTGGACGTCGGGTACCAACCGTAATAGTTACTTGAAGTTATTTGGTTTTACGCGCTTTTGAAGACTTTAAGAATCTATTTTTTATGGTTACTGGGTAAATTTCGACCAGTATTGAGTCAAGTGTTATAGTGGAGTCAATAAAGACCTAAAACTGGCAAAATGAGGAAGTCCTCAAGGAAAGGTCCGATTTTGATGATTTTTTTTTTAATTTTGTTTTTTTTTTTTATTTAAATTCAGAAACCTTTTGAAGCTGTATCGGAATTATATAATTGTTTAATATATTAAAAACTTATGAAAAGATAAAAATAAGTTGGAAATAAAAAAAACAACAAGCAAAAATTAAAATAGTAATTTTTATTTTTTTTGTATGAGGGCCACTCTAAATATGCACCCTTAATAAAAGTTTTTTAACCTAAGCTGTGCCTCTTGATATAAAAGGCAAATTCCATGTGAATTGAAAAAATACGATTTAAAAAATTGTGTGAGGGCCACCCTAAATAAAAGTTTTATAGTCAAAGCAGTGCAACTTAATATAAAAACCACGTGGTGTAGAATTAATGTGAATCGATTAACCGGTATGTGAGAAAATCCGATTTAAAAAATATTTTTGTATGAGGGCCACCCTAAATATACACTCTTGCGGAATGAAATATACTTTATAACCGATTTCCATATCTACCAAATACATATAAAAAATTTCATAAAAATCGGGCGAGCCGTTTCAGAGGAGTTCAAACACCGTGACGCGAGATTTTTGACGATATTGGGGGAGGCGATCGAAAAAAGTCAGTACCGCTGGCTGTAAAATACTTCTAGTGTATCTCAAATTAATAATTCGCGGTCCAAAAAAGGGTGCCACATGTTTCAAAAATAACTTTTTTTTTTCGAAAAAGCCACACTTGCTGAGATTTCCCCATAAATATACAGTGAGTCACATATGTATTTTGCATACAAAAAATATTCAAAAATTCGAATTTTTTCAGGGATAATGTTGGGGGACCCTTCTAGTATCTAAATCCGCAAACCGCGAAATCGAACGTCCAGCCGTTTTTTTTCGACATTTTAGTTTTTTTAACGATTTTTGAGTATGTCTCTGTGTTTATATACATATTATGTACACAAATATATGTATATACGTACATATATATACTTGTATATGTATATATGTGTAATATATATATATGGATATACAGTGTGTCACAGAAGTATTTTGCATACAACAAATATTCAAAAATTCGAATTAATACTCAATTTTTAGCCGTTTCATTCTTGGAAAAGTAATATTTTTTTTATAAACTTCGAGTCAATGGAACGTTAACTATGATACCACTTCATAAAAAAATTAAAATAATGCGTTCTAATCACTTAAAAAGCAAAGAAATGATTTATTAATTTTTTTTATAAGGTCACAAAAGTATTTTGCTTTTTAGTAATATTTTACTTTGAGATTATTTATCAAGTAAAAGAGGCTTTTTTAATAATAACCATGGTAGCCATTATTTGAATAGACATCATATAAACATCTTTCCGAGGACTTCATCCCTTTACGACGATTTCAGTCGGTGTTTTTTCCCATTTTTCTTGCAGTACTTGTTTGAGCACATTTTTTTGATAAAATATGGCATTTTCTGACCTTTCCACTAGATAAGGCCAAACAATTTCTATTGGATTCGAAAAAAAATATCGCGGTGATGTTTTAATCTCTTTGGTGTTGTTCAAAAGTGTCCCAAGATGTGTATTTAGGGTCATTGTCTTTTGAAAATTAGAAGTCATCTTGTGGTAAGCCCATTTTTTAAGTACTGAGTGCAAATTTTTTTTGTGGAATTGGACTGATGTTCATGTCTATGCATATTGCCACCGATAAGTTTAAGTTTCCCCATTCCATGAGCCAAGAACAGCCCACGACACACCATCATGTAAAATTGTTGCTTTAAAGTTATAAAAGTTTAGGGTTTTATTTGCCTTATGCCAGACCACACGGCGTCTATCGATCCGATGGAAAGCAAATATTATATTATTGGATCCAATAGAAAGCAAAAATAATATTTTCGGATCCGATGGACTTCGCATGGTCTGGCGTAAAACCCTTAAATTTTATAAATTGAAAGCAATAATTTTACTTGATGGTGTGTCGTGGGCTGTTCTTGGCTCATGGAATGGGGAAACTTAAATTTATCGGTGGCAATATGCATAGACATGAACATCAGTCCAATTCCACAAAAAAAATTTGCACTCAGTAATTAAAAAACGGGCTTACCACAAGATGACTTCTAATTTTCAAAAGACAATGACTCTAAATACACATCATGGGACACTTTTGTACAACACCAAAGAGATTAAAACATCACCGCGATATTTTTTTTCGAATCCAATAGAAATTTTTTGGCCTTATCTAGTGGAAAGGTCAGAAAATACCATATTTTATCAAAAAAATGTGCTCAAACAAGTACTGCAAGAAAAATGAGAAAAAACACCGACTGAAAACGTCGTAAAGGGATGAAGTCCTCGCAAAGATGTTTATATGATGTCTCTTCAAATAATGGCTACCATGGTTATTATTAAAAAAGCCTCTTTTACTTGATAAATAATCTCAAAGTAAAATATTACTAAAAAGCAAAATACTTTTGTGACCTTATAAAAAAGATGAATAAATCATTTCTTGGCTTTTTAAGTGATTAGAACGCATTATTTTAATTTTTTTATGAAGTGGTATCATAGTTAACGTTCCATTGACTCGAAGTTTATAAAAAAAATATTACTTTTCCAAGAATAAAACGGCTAAAAATTGAGTATTAATTCGAATTTTTGAATATTTGTTGTATGCAAAATACTTCTGTGACACACTGTATATCCATATATATATATTACACATATATACATATACAAGTATATATATGTACGTATATACATATATTTGTGTACATAATATGTATATAAACACAGAGACATACTCAAAAATCGTTAAAAAAACTAAAATGTCGAAAAAAAACGGCTGGACGTTCGATTTCGCGGTTTGCGGATTTAGATACTAGAAGGGTCCCCCAACATTATCCCTGAAAAAAATCGCGGGTGGTATTTCAAAAAGTTAAAATTTTTTAAAAACCACCGTGGGTATCTTATTTTCTTCACAAATATATAGTCTATGATACAAAAAAAAAAAAAAAATTATTAATAAGTTATTTTTTCTTGTATAAATCTGCAGTTGATTTTGATTATTTGTTAATTTTTTCGAAAAAAAAATGTTTTTTTTAGAAATCAATTTATTTCGCCGAAACCAACAACAAACCAACCAAAAAGTGATGTGAATATCATTTGTAGGTAATTAAATTACCTTTAATATGACATATAACACGTTTGAATACGAACATTGGTTCTTGAGATATTTGTATTTAAATGGAGCTATCTTTTTTTTTGGTCCGAAAACCGAAAATGACCGATATCTCGAAAATGACACGAAATAAAAAAAAAAATAATGCGATTTCCGGAATCAGCAGCCCATTTTACATATAAAATGGATAATGGCATTCCCTGGGGAAAAAATGTTTACTCATTTGTTGAGTAGTGTAATCAGTACCGTGCGGAGGATTTGCTCTTGAGGGGTTTTTCATACAAAAAAACGAAGGAAAACTAGGCTAACCACTTGAATTGTACCGTTATATATGGGTAAAATATCTTCCTGGGAGGGGTTTGAACCTCCAAAAAACCCCCCATGTTCACGGGCCTGACAATAATAACATAATGGAGTAAATTACTTCCAAATATTTTTTTAAAATTTAAAAAAATGGCGGAGATAGATATGGGACTTTGAAATTTTTAGGTTAGTTTATTGAGAAGCTATTACTTTAGTTGCATTTATCCAATTCCCAATTTAAGGAGTCAAATGATTTGTCTTGAAACAGGCTTTAAAATGAAAATTAGCAAAAATATTTTTTTTTTTATATAGTTTACACTAAAAAAAATTTTTTTTATTGAGTTTCCCAAAATATGTCATATTCGATTTTTTTTATTTTTCCTGTAAAAAAAAAAACTACAAGTGTAACTTACAAGTCCACCAAATATTGGAGTGGGCCTGAAATTGGTTCTCCAGAAAAACAATAAAATATAGCATCTACCGCATTTTTTTAGTACATTTTTCTCAATTGCAAATTCTGTGTGCTGTGTTAAAGAAAAAAAAAAAAAAAAACATTTTGAAGCGCTTATTAGCGATTAAAAAAAAAAAATAATAAGAAAAAAACAGAAAAAAAGAGAAATAAATGTAACAATCCGCCTATAGTAGGATTCGAATTCTTAAATCCGAAAGACGGACCTGTTTCGAACCCGAAACGTGCTTAACTACGAATTCAAAACGGATTCGCTTATAAAGGGTTTTTGAATAAGAGCGCTACAAAAGTTTTTTTTAAATAAAACAAAAACGGTTTTGGATATCAATGAAATTCTTTATTCCTGTGAAAGTACATTCGATGCCATTATGTATGGAACTCGATTTCTTTTGCATGGCCACCATGGGCACGCCTGCAGAAGTCCAGACGTTGAACCCAATTTTCAACGGTTTTTAAGCATAAATCGGCCGATACTGCTGCAATTTCACGATCGATATTCGTACGAAGTTCATCAATCGTCGCTGGCTTGTTGGCATAGACCATAGACTTGACGTAGCCCCACAGGAAATAGTCTAACGGAGTCAAATCGCACGACCGAGGCGGCCAATCGTGAAATAACACGTTCACCAAACTTGGTTTTCAATAAATTGACTGTGACATTCGCTGTGTGGCTTGTGGCGCCGTCCTGTTGAAACCACATATTGTCCAAGTCCATATCATCCAATTCGGGCCAAAAATATTCGGTTATCATTGGACGGTAGCGATTCCTATTCACAGTAACGTGCCGGTCTTGATCATCACGAAAGAAGTACGGCCCAATGACGCTGCCGGCCCATAAACCGCACCAAACCATAATTTTTTCGGGATGCAATGGTGACTCATGGAGTACGTGTGGATTGCTGCCTGACCAATAACGCATATTTTGCTCATTGACGAAGCCATTCAGCCAGAAATGAGCCTCATCGCTGAAGATGACGTAGCTCTCTTAAAGTTGAGGCCACTGACTCCGAATTTCAGTAGTAAATTTTAATAATTTCTACTCGTTGGCTCGTATATCTTTCCATGATGAAATGGCAAACCTTACTGAAGAGAAATGTCAAGAGAGCGGGAAAAAATATGTCGTCGTTTGCTGTCCCTATCGGTCTACTTTTGTAGCGTCCCCATTGAAAAACCCTTTACTAATGTTAATGCTGTATATTTATTTTGATGCGCTTATTAACAATTTAAAAAATTAATGCCCTAATTTTCTATCTCGAAAACTCTCACTTTTCGACTGAAAAGTGACTACAAATCAAATAGCTCAATATTTTGTATTCACTAAAACGAAAAACGACAACAAAGTGAGAGCAATTAAATATTTTGTATTCGAAAGTGAGCGAATGAGTATTTTCCCAGCAGTTCTCAAGTAGACAATTCGCAGAATATCACTAGCGAAGTAGCTAGCAAAACACGCACTAGTTCCTTTTTTGACCCCAGGTAATGCAAGCAGTCGTCAATAATAAAATATAAACCGTGAGCGATAAAAACGTTTGAATTTCGAATTTTCTTTGAGTAATTTTATTTATAAAAAAAAGAAAGAACAAAATTTAGAAAAAAAAACAAAAATTTTTTCAATTGTTTAAATACGAACTTCACATAACTACCCAACAAACAAAAATGTTTGGAAAATAACTTATTATACGCTTATTGAAGCAAGCATTTCGTTTGGAAATTAACTTGCAAAGTGTTTGGAAATTCTTGAATTCTAATTATTTAATAATCGAAACTGGACCCTTCATAGCAAGCTTGTGAAAATCATTTGGAGCAAGCTTTTCATAAATGTTTTTATACAATATTTTCCAGATTTTTTTATTCAATATTTTTAAATTGTTTTTTTAACTTTTCAATTAACATATTGTTAGTGTTTATTATGTTCATAAGACAATGTTTTCCAAACATTTTTATATTTAATTATGTTTGCTGAGAATCGAACCTATGACCTCCAAGTTATGAGTCGACAATCTTATCAACTGACCTAACGTGCCAGTTATGATTCAAATGCCTTGTGTTTTACTTAGCTCGATAAGTCATTGAAAAAATAAAATAAAAAATTTTTCGAATGCTTGGAAAACGGTTATTGAAACGTTTGAAAATAAATAATTTTCCAATTGTTGATTTTAACTTTGCAAATCAATTTTAAAAATAATAAAAAAATAATATTTTCCAAACGTTTGAAAATTGGTTATGAAAACATTTGAAAATTAATTTTTCCCAAGCTTAAAAATTGAAAAGGTTATAAAATTGTTGGTTGGGTACGTCAATAAGCTTTGTAGACGAATGAGCTGAAGACTTCGTAATTTATCTACATACATAGGTGAAAAACTTTGAACCCCAGGTTCGAATCTCGGTGTTGGTTGTTCGATTTTTTTTTTTTTTTTTTTTTGTTTACTAAGAGAACGCCTTACCAGCAAGCTTCTTCTCACTAGTGCTTGTTTGCAGTAGAGCAAAGGGTGGCAATTGACCCCAGCCTATGACATGCACACGTTAAATTCGCCAGTTGAGAATGAATAAAGTAGATCTGGGAGGAACTAGTGCTGGTTACCGGTAGTTAGCGATTTCGCTAGTTCGGTACTAGTTCCGTGAACTGAAGGGTTATATTTGAAATGGTTGTGATATTTGATTTTTATTTTTATATTAAAAAAATTGTCTATCTGTAAAACGAAAACAGACGAATTTACAGTCAAGTTCGTCACTTGAAATTTTCTGTCGTTTAAAAATCGAGTGCAAGTTCTTTTTTTGAATTTATTGGTTGTGATGGACTTTCTTATTTTTACGATTTTCCGACGGAGGAGTAATGAAAATTATCGTTCTCTTCGGATAAATAGAAGAATTTTAAGAGCGTAAGTACGTAGATAAATACCACGACTTTCATCATAAGGCAAAATAAAGTTAAGCGTTGCAAATTTCTTTATTGCAGCATTGCTAAGAATTTTCCCGTAAGTAAAGAAGTCTTAAAATATATTTTCGATGGACTGTCCCCAAAAATGAAGACCGTACCCAGAAAAACAGGAATACCAAATGTAACTAAACTGGCTTGTTTTTTGACGTTCCATGCATCAGGAAGCTATCAAGGTTTTGTTGGGACTGACTTCAAATGCTGTCTATCCTAAACATTTGCTTCAAGAATTGTTGCAGAGTGTTTAGAGGTATTTGAAAAGTACTTTTGCCCTATATTAATATGGTTGTGGTTTTCTTTTCAATTCCAAAAATATCATTTTTTTTCTATATTTGTGACCATAATTTGGTTATCAAATATGTCGACGTAAGAAATCCCGGCTCAAACCACGTTCCATTTATTTAGAAAAGTAGTAATTCTGATTCTTACCTAAACCCAAATTTGAAAGAGGAAAAAATCATTTAGCAGGAAAAAAACTAGTTTTTATCAAAAAATCAATTTTTCATCCATTTTTATTCATACGCCATTCAGATGCAACCCATTAGCCGAATCGAGATTTTTGTCAATTTTTACGATTCTTTATTAAAGTGCAGAAGATAAATAGTTTTGGGTATTTAAAAATATGATATGGCTGTGTAATCTCTGTGAGATTTAGAAAACTACATATAAAATAAAAACTTTCAAAATGCACAGATTACAAATTGTAATTTTTCACCTTAATATGCATCAAACTCCACCTTATAAACTATATTTTTGAAATTTTGGTCAATTTTGAACTGCTCTAACGTACTTGCATAGTAGTTATTATTTTTCAGGAAATTTTGGTAACGAATTGTCACCATATTTACTAACACCGATCAGAAATCCACAGTGACCTTTTGAAGAAAAATATAACGAGCAATTTTGTAAAGCACGCAATGTAATTGAACGCTATTTTGGAGTCCTCAAAAATAGGTTTCGATGCATTTTTACCGAGAGAGGACTGCATTACTCTTCTATGGTTGTAACTAAAATTATAAATGTTTGTTGTGCTTAACATAACGCTTGTATACATTACAAAAATGAGATGCCTCCTTTAGAAAAATTCGAAAGCAGTGACATTGAAACATTGAAATACACTTCAACCGTAGCTACAACTTTAAGAAGAAGAATAGTTAATAAAACTAACTTATATTGCAATCTAATACTTTTTATATTTTTTTAAATGATTTAATTAGATAAACTAAAATTGGGTACATGGTACATCTTCACTTCGCTCAACTGTTTACCGTTTTTTTTTTTTTTTATTATTATTTTCAAACCAAATTTCAAAACCAATATCCAAATAAAACTGCCATTTGAAAATTATTTTCTTTTTTCAATTGAAAGTATTCAGTAAAAAGTTCGAAATATCATAAAAAAAGAGTTGGCATTACTCAAAAATGTATTGTCTTTACTTATTCGAAAACAAAGCCACAAACCAAATGAGTGTTGACGAAAAACTCAATTCGATTTACAGAAAATATTTTTTAAACGAAAATGACTGAAAACGAATTTCAGTCACTCACATTTTTCGAGATAGAGAATTAGGACATAAATAAAAAGAAAAAAAGGATAAAAATCCACCTGTGGTAGGATTCGACCTGAGTAAATCCGCATGCCGGACCCGTTTCGAACCCAAAACATACTTAAAAACGAATTCAAAACTGATTCGCTTTTAATAATGTTAATGCTGTATATTAACGAAAACAAAATGTTTTGAAGCGGCTTATTAGCAATTAAAAAAAAAATAAAAAAAAAACGATAAAAATCCACATTTTTTATTTGTTTTTTTTTTTTTTATTTGTTTTTATTTTAATGTGTATGATTTTGTGTAATTTCTTGTAAATGTTTTTGATTCCAAATTTGGGTACTATTTTTATCAAAAGAAGGGAAAAGAAAGAACACAGAATACTTATAAAAAACAACAATAGAAATATTTTTATCAAAAGAAGGGAAGAGAAAGAACACCACGGTGTGCCTTAACCCGTTCTAAATCGGACGTCGTAGCACATCAAATTTTTTTCCAGATTCTGTTTACTTATCGTTCAAATGATGTATAAAAAAATTTTCACTCGTGACTCCTCGACTAAATTTTGAGATAATCGCTTTTCCAATTGGGGCATTTTCCCATACAAAAAGAAAAAAAAAATTTTTTTAACTGCATTAAACAAAAATTAAAATAATCACAATCGATGTGTTTTGCGATGCTTAACGCGAATGCAACCTCATAATTGCTCTATCGTGTATAGTTTATGAGATATTGTAACCTAAAGACCAAAAAAAGTAGTTTTTTGCCATTTTTTGAAGCTATATAACTATGTAACATATCATTTATTTGTCAAATGTGGGTTAAATACTTGAAAGCCCCAATCTTTTCCTTTAAAACCTAATTTAAATTATATTTATATCTTCATGCTTCTAAGAGATATCTTAGACCGAAATATTGTCAAAACGGGTTTTTTGCACTTTTGTGTCTTTTTAGGTTAGGATATCTTTGAGGAAAAAAAAGATATCAACATAATTTAAACTAAGTTTTAAAGGCAAAGATTAGGACTTTAAAGTTGCTTACCAGATTTAACGAAATTAAAATTTCTTTCACATTTTAAACATGTCCAACGAACCGACCATTTCAAAATTCAGCCGTATGCCATACACGTAACAACACTCGGGGTGTCAAACGGCTGAATTTAGAAGTAGTCGGTTCGTTGAACATGTTTAAAATGTGAAAGAAATTTTAATTTCGTTAAATCTTGTAAACAACTTTAAAGTCCTAACCTTTGCCTTTAAAACTTAATTTAAATTATGTTGATATCTTTTTTTTCCTCAAAGATATCTTAACCTAAAAAGACACAAAAGTGCAAAAAACCCGTTTTGACAATTTGTCGGTCTACGATATCTCTTTGAAGCATGAAGATATAAATATAATTTAAATTAGGTTTTAAAGGAAAAGATTGAAGCTTTTAAGTATTTAAGCCACATTTGACGAATAGATGATATGTTACATAGTTATATAGCTTCAAAATATGGCAAAAAACTACTTTTTTTGGTCTTTAGGTTACAATATCTCATAAACTATACACGATAGAGCGATTCTGAGGTTGCATTCGCGTTAAGCATCGCAAAACACATCGATTGTGATTATTTTAATTTTTGTTTAATGCAGTTAAAAAAATTTTTTTTTTCTTTTTGTATGGGAAAATGCCCCAATTGGAAAAGCGATTATCTCAAAATTTAGTCGAGGAGTCACGAGTGAAAATTTTTTTATACATCATTTGAACGATAAGTAAACAGAATCTGGAAAAAAATTTGATGTGCTACGACGTCCGATTTAGAACGGGTTAAGGCACACCGTGACACAGAATACTTATAAAAAAACAATAGAAATTTGTTTAATATACAAACTTTATATCACAACAATAGCCTAGTTGTCTAAAGTCTACTGTAAGACCTCTGGAGCTCGGGCTCGCTTCGCAGTTGGTAGTGAATTTTTTGTTTTCTTTTTTTCAACATTTTTTTTTATAAACAGCATTAACATTATTAAAAGCGAATCCGTTTTGAACTCGTAAACTCGAATTCAAAACGGACTCGCATTTTTAGAGGAATTTCTCCCGCAAACGGGTCAGTAACGGATAAAAAATACGAAAAACGTACCCGTTACGGATTCGAAACGGGTCCGTTTTTCACACTAGGAAGCTTGCAATTGTGTGAGGTTTTTAAAAGTGTGTTTGGTTTATAGAGATTTATAAAGATTTCGCAAAGTTCTGGATCTTTGAAGTTGATATGTTAATTTTTTTTTCCTTTTTCTGACTTTGTCGACCATTTTAGTACGAAAATGGTCTTTCTAATATGCCCTTTCGTAATTTTTTTTTTTTTGGAATTCTCGTTAAAATTTCTTTAATTCGGTAGTAAATTTATTTTACCAATTATTTTATTTCCATCGTTTTTCAAAAGATGTCGCCATCAATACATGGTGACTTAAATGTCAGAAACGTCATATCTGAAGCTTAGGCGTCTGTCAACAACTGTGCATCATTAAATTTGAAAATTTTCATCCGCATCATAAATTTTACTGTGCTCCAAAATGTCCGAGTTCGTGCCGAAAAAGCAGCATTTGCGGGAAGTTTTACTTCACTACTATATTTCAAAGAAAACAGCTGCCGCGAAAGTCATCGCATTCTTGTAGAAGTTTATAGGGACTATGCTCCAGCTGAATCAAGCTGTCGTGAGTGGTTTTGACGGTTTAAAAGTGGTGATTTTGATGTCGAAGACAAAGAACGTTCTGGTCAGGACCAGCTAGGTGTGATCCATTATGAGCTGTTGCCAGGTGGCCAAACCATTAATGCTCAACTCTATCGTCAACAATTGATCCGATTGAAGCAGAAAATCCAGGCAGAGCGGCCATCGTATGCGACCAGATACGAGTCAATCATTTTCCACCACGATAACGCTCGGCCATATATTGCTGCCCCAGTCAAAAATTACCTGGAAAACAACGGATGGGAAATTTTGCCTCACCCGCTTTATAGCCCAGACCTTGCACCATCAGACTACCATTTGTTCCGATCGATGCAGAATGCCCTATCAGGAATACGCTTCACTTAAGTTCAAGATATCGAAAATTAGCTTGATTCGTTTTTGGCCGCCAAGCCGGTGCAGTTTTTCTGGGATGGAATCCATAAATTGCCAGAAAGATGGGAAAAAGTAGTGACTAGCGATGGGCAATACTTTGAATAAAATACATTGTACTATTTTCTTTTAATAAAATCTCAAATAAAAAAATTAAAAAACGATGGAAATTAATGCATACACCCAATAATTGAGGTCATTTCAGAATTTTAGGACCTGTTATGTGGCCTTAATGTGCGAGAGAAAGATTCTGAAAATCATCGAAATTTTCATGAAATTTGAAATTTTTGGTTTACTATAGATTGGCTCTTTCTTATCCGATCTCAACAACTGACCCTATGATAAAAAGGCAATTTATTTGCCTTTCCAGTGAAATTTTCAGATGAGGAATAAAATAAGACGTTCTCTTTACAGATCAGTTGAAGTTAAGTGACATCTCGAATAATTGTTATTTTCGAATACGGCAACACTACATGAGCGAAAAAAATAAAATTTTTTTTTTACTAATGATGGTCCCTAATCAAATAAATATGAATCGGTCGAATCGGGAAAAAAAATTTTCAAAATTGTACTCGTATTCAAGGAAAATTACAAAAATAGAGTAAAATTTGACTTTTGGTATTTTCACTTAATTGGATATAACTCCGTTATTTATCCATCGATTTTCTCGGTTAGTACCTTTTTTCTGTTTAAGTCTTTTGAACATTCGCTCAATAAAGTTCTTTTTATTTTTACCGAATTTTTTTTAAGAAAATATCCCAATTGAAATATTTTTTTTCTCGATTTTTCAAAAGAAAAATTAAAATTTTTCGAGATCTTTATTAATATCGCAGAAACTAAAAAATTTATCGAAAAGTTAAGTATGAGGCGTTTATGTAAAATTGTATTACCTTTCTTTTGTTGTATTACATGCTAAGCTGGCTCTACTGGTTTACGAGATATCTTTGATTATATGAGATCATATTTTTTCCCCTCTTCAAAATCAGGAAAAGGGGGATTTCTCGAAAATGTCTCCGTTGAAAAAAAAAAAAAAAAAAAAAAATTTCCAATCAGGGAGTCGTTTTACATAAGAATTTTATAGTGGCAACCAGATCACATTTTTGCTGTAAACTAGTGTAATCTGCGGTTAATATTTTTTTAACAGATTATTCAAAAAATGTTTGATATGATATTTTTATATTATAGGTTTTTAGTATAGAAAATGTATAAAAACATGATAAATTCAAACTATTACATTAGCAGTAAAATAGCAGTAATTCAATCAATTGTGAACAGTATTAAAAGTATTAACATTGCAAGCTACCAAGCTACTAAAAAATTTGTTTCTGTGAGAACATCGTATAACCAAATAGAACGAGAGCAAAAATAAAGCAATTTTATTTAGAAAATGATATACAGTGGCTCATTTTAGAACAAATATATTTTGTTCAATATTTAACAATTTTTGGAAGCAAAAGGGTACAAGTGCAAAAATATGGCATTACATATCTTAAACACAAAATCAAAGAATAATCCAAAAGTATTGGCGACATTCTTAAAGATCATTTTACAGTTAGTTTGCGGTAGCTCAATTCAGTTTTGCCATTTTTTTTATGGCGAAATATTTCGTTTATTAGAAAAAGAACGATGAGAAGAAAATGAAAAGAAACCACTCTTGAAGAAAAAAATATTAATGCGAGAGGACGGAAAAACCCTTAAGGAGATGGCAAGCGGTGTAGAAAGAAAGAAGTATTTCGATTATCCACAGCATTATATAAAGAAACACGTTCCACGCTATTGTATGTTATTGAAGCTAGTCATTCGAGACAGTTCGGATATCATACGAAAAACTAAAATTCAACCACTTACTTCAGTAGTGGACATTGATAGAAGCCTCACTAAATATAATGGAGTAAACATACATATGTGATGAAACTGATCGCAGAACACTCAGAAACGCTAGTTATAATAGAAAAACTCAACGTTTCAAACCATTCATTAGTAAAGCCAACCCCTTAAAGCGCTTATATAAATACTGTAGATCTTGTGATTTGTAACAAAATAGGTCCTATTATTTTTTATACCCTACACCCAGGGTATATTCACTTTGTTTGTAACGCAAAGAAGGAGGCAGATATAGAAAAGTATATCGTTAGCTTAATATGGAAAAGGCGTAACTCACATTTTCAATACTTTACAGGAGACGGAAAAAACTGAATAAAATTTGATGTGCCCAACATTTAAAAAAACTTTAAATGCAATTTACTACAAAAATTATCAACAATTTTCATTCTAGGATTTTTTTTTTTTATTTTCTTTGTTTTTTGGGTAGTTTTGTGTGTTAGGTCTTTTCATTTTAAATTTTTTTTTTTTAAAAAAGTGAGTTAGGGCTTTTTACAATTAATCAAAAATTATGACTAAAATTAAAGTTATTCAATATAAAATGAAAAGGAAAACCTTTACAAAGAAAGTTAATTGGATTGGACAAAAATTTGAACGAAAATGTTTATGTTTTGTATGGAAGATTATCATAAAAGTGGTGACAATCAGCAGCTAACAACAATTTAAAACATTGAAGTGTTCATCAAGTAAAGTTTATGATAATAAAGTACCCACAGCAACTAAACTATTAGATGCTATTAATGTTTTCCTATCAGTATATCTTGATATTCTTCGTATTGACTATGAAGCCTTCGGGTGACTTTCGGGAACCTTCGGATGCCTTAGAAAACTATTATATAATTAAGGCTTTTTGGTAGTCCGTCATAGATGCTTTCCTTCTAGTAAACCTAGGAATTCTTTGTTTTGATTTGGAATCCTTCGGGCGAACTTCTGGAACCTTCGAATGTCCCAAAAAACTACCAGTTAGACTTTTTTGATAGTCCGCCAATAATATTTTGGCTCTAGTATACCGAAATATTCTTCGTTTTGACTATCAAGCCTTCGAAAACCTTCGGGTATCTTACAAAACTATCAACTAAGTTTCATTGATAGTCTACCATAAATATTTTTCCTCTAGTATACCCAGATGTTCTTCGTTCTGACCAGAAAACCTTCGGATCACCTTCGGGAACCTTCGTGTATAGCATAGAAAACTTCTCATATTTGAGATACACTCACTGCCAGTTTTCAGCTTAATTAACAGAATAGTTCTGAGTGATTTTAACACTATTTAAACGCTACATATTGTGAGTTAGGGCTTTTTTCTTTCAAGAATTTTTTTTTTTATGTGTTACGGCTTTTTTAAATTGACTATAACTTGGCTATTTTTGATATTATCATGCCTAACTTTTGTAGGGAGGTGTATTAGAGAGTGGCCAACCAAAATATGCAAAAAAGTCAATTTCGAAAAAATTTGAGATACGCCTTTTCCATATTAAGCTAACGATATATGGCTGTGTGTGGACATACATAATTTGGGAAAAACTGAGCAAGATAATTCAATGAAATTTTGTACACTGCCTCCGTTGTCAAAGTTAGCTCGTTGGATTGAAAATGAGCAAAATCGGTCAAAGGACACGCCTACCGCCCATACAAAAAATATATATAAAATGCATATATAGGAGTATTTTTCGCGATAATGCAACCAAAATACACATAAAAACTACAAATTGTAAGCGCAAGCTCTGAGATAAAACTGGTCGTATTCGGATAAGAGGGCGTGGCACCTCCCATGTAAGCAAAAGCTTCAAAACACTATACTGAACGCGATTTTTGAGATATTCGATCCAAATTTGACTCAGACACTATGAATTATAAATGCAAGCTCTCTACAAAAATTGGGTGAAATCAGACAAGGGGGCGTGGCACTTCCCATATAAGCAAGTTTCAAAATGCTATACTGAAAGAGTTTTTTGAGATAATCCAACTAAATTTCACTCAAATACTAAAGATTATAAATGCACGCTTTAAGCTTAAACTAGACGAACTCGGATAAGAGGGCGTCGCACCTTCTATATAAGCAAAAGCTTCAAAACGCTAAACTGAAAACGTTTTTTGAGGTAATCAACCAAATTTCACTCAGACACTAAAAACTATAAATGGAAGCTCTGAGCAAACAATGGGTGTACTCGGACAAGAAGGCGTGGCGCCTCCCATATAAGCAAAATTTTCAAAATACTGGCCAGGCCAAAAGTTACACCCTTACTAGTTACTATTTGTTCGAAAAAAATAGAATGTAGCTTGTGGAGAATGCAATCATCTATTACATTTTTTTTTTTTAAGACTTTTCGTTGTAGAGTAATAGCAATTTAAAAAGTCATTTCAATATGCACTTATACGTATTATTTATTTATATAATAAATATTATGAAATTTACAAGGAGAAAATACAAAAAATATTTGCATTTTGTATGTTTTTTCATTCCAGAAACCCCTGGATGAAGTTGTTGAAAGCAGCGCATTTAAGCAACAAAAGCAAATTAAAAACATTAGCCCTAAGTCGAAACCAATTAAACCTACTATCAATAGCAATGCAAAAACATCGACGGCGTCATTAAAACGCGATGCTCAACGTAAGCAGTTAATGGAGTTAAAGAGAAAACATAAAATGGCATTAGCAGCGAACTCATCAACACTTTTGGATGATTCTGAATCTAAAACTTTAAGTAACGTTGAAGAAAATATAAGTTGATTGTATGATAGAACCGAACAAAATTTTTCATCTTTTCAATTTTCTAGTTGTTTATTAAAAAGCTTTAACTAGTCCTTATTACTAAAACGAACTTCTTATTAAAAACATTGCTAACAAAGCTTTAATAAAAATTTGTATTAATATTCGGGGCACTCTATATTGTTATGTTTTTATGCGTTAAAACAATATGAAATATTCAAACCACTGATAGTATGAAACTTCCTGATTGAAAAGATAAATTAAACTTCTGAGAAAACATTGTGAAATGCAATTAAATGTTGAAAGACACTTTTATTTAATTATTTAAAAAATTACTCAGTACAACTTTAAATTTGCGTATAAGTTTATATTTCAATAATTTTTTTATATTAAAACGTGTGTAATTAAAAAATAAGAATTTATTATGTTTTAGCATTTAAGGAAAAATCTTTCTAAATTAAATAAATTTCAACCCAATTAAATGTTAAATTAATTTTCATATCGTATTTATCCACTCTTAGTTTTTGTAGCAACAATCGTTAAATTGATTTTTACTGCACTAAAAGTTATAAATAAAATTAAAAATAAACATCAACATTTACACGCTTAGTGCGCTAACTAATTAACATGAATTTAATAAAGATATTCAATAATTTAAACTATTTTTTATTTTAAAACTGGTCTTCATTAAACCATTTCATTGATGTTATTCACAAATGGCATCTTAAAATCATAATGTAAAAAATTAATTATAAGCACCTACAAACAGTCATAACACTGTTCTGCCTCAAAATATGGTCTGAAGGGAAATGAGAAATAGTTCATTCATACCTAATTCGTATAAGAGCTGGGCACGAGCCTAATTTTAAAGGGCTGGCAAGGCACGAATACGAAACAAGCAATTGAAAAAAAAGCCCGGACCCGCACGATTATTTTTTGTCGAGTCCCAAGCCCGGCCTCATACTACCATATTATTACATATCGTCGGCTTAATGACAAAAAACCAATTAATTTTATGACGTTACTTTTGCGATTTTCAAATGAGGAAAAAACAAACATACCTACTTATGTGAGTTTTTTGGTCAAATCTAATTGAATTGAATTGAATTCTTTATTTAGACTTTTTTTTTAAAAAATCGAATGTACAGATTAATTATAAAGTTCACTTATTGCAATACTAGCGGCTGTAACATATGGCCTGCTTTAAGGTTTACGATATTAATAAAATACAAAGATTGCCTCTTGGCATGTAGTCTTATTAATTACAAATTTACTCTTGCTCCTGGAGTAATATAGCTGTCTCTTTTAACGACTGTTAACATTATATACAATTAATAAAAAACAAAACAAAAAAGAAATTGAAGACAACGACACTACTCATCCATGCATGACATGCAAGCAAATCACACATAAGCCAAGCAGTGCCGCTATCTCTCTCAAGTACCAAAATCAACATACATGAATAAAATCGACTAGATAAATCATAAATTAATTAATTAATTTGAATACACTAAAAATGTAAAATAAGAGACAAGACATGATGACCAGTGATACAAGCATAAGTCATAAACAAGGCAAAGCACAAGCCCCAGTGCGAACACCAACACAAGAGATCCTACCGTCATTCATGACCCCACTCCCACCATAAGCCAGCAACATTTGAATGCGAATATTTGCGTAATTTTACAGTGAAATTAATCGAATCATTTGTACAAAAACATGAAAATAAACATCATAAAATTTAAGAAAAAAAAGCTACACAGGTAGGCTCTGTCCGCCACCCATGAAAAGTGAGAAACTCTATTTTTATAATAGAGAAAGATATGAGTGGTATATCAGAAAAGTGAAAAAAAAGAAAAAATGTTCGTTATTATGAAAGAAAACACATTTTTTAACAAAATTAAAAATAAAGACTATAGGGGATTGGGGAGTCATCGGGTATCCCGTCAATATCCTCTAGTAGGACACCTACAGGAGAGTGGTAAAAAGTGTTGCCCCAGGAGCTATTTAGCTGTGAAATATTAATTTCTTTTATAACTTCATTTTCAGAATCATTCATTCTGGCAATAATTTCCTCATCAGAAATACAGCATATTTTATAATCGGAGTAACTTTGGCCTCCTTGTACAAAAAATAGTTGGAAAATATTTTTCTCCTAGTCTTAAAGTTAACATTTAAACATATTCTGAGAATACTCCTTTCAAAGCGCTCCCACTCCAAAGCGACTGCCGGAGAGATAGAGAACCAGTAAGGGAAAGCATATAGCAAGATTGGCCTCAAAAGGGTTTTATACATCAAGAGTTTAGTTTTTTGCATCATACCTTTATTTCTAAGTAAGGAAGAGAGAATGTTTGAGGCTTTACGGGCTTTAAGAATGTTGCCTCTGGCATGAGCGTTAAATTTATACAGGCAGTTGAAATTTACACCAAGATATTTCAATTGATTTTTGAAAGGAACCCGGACACCGTCAACCACTAATTCAAGATTTCTACTCTCCCTCACCGCACCTTCCATCCCTTTGCCACTAGCATTTCTGATGCTAGTGGCATTGATTATTAATTTTAATACCCCATTTTTTATAATATAGAACTATTTTATTAACGTGCTCCTGGACCTTTCTCAATGCATTTAGAGGGTAATAATCGTGCGCGTACACCAGAGTGTCGTCCGCAAATAAAATCCCAGTCGAAGAGATTACATTGTTATTTGAGATGAGATGTGGAAAATCCGACAAGAAGATGTTAAAAAGACTAGGTCCCAACACCGACCCCTGAGCAACACCAGAAAACGAATCACACAAATTAGAACGGCTAGCTTGTATTTGGATGAAAAATCTTCTATTCGCTAAAAAACTTTCTATCATAAAGAAAATATGAGGGGGAAAGTTTAATTGCAGCAACTTGAAGAGAAGATCCTCTCTCCACACATTGTCAAATGCCTTTTCAAGGTCAAGAGAGCAGACAATAGTGCATTTCTTCTCCCTTAACCCTAAGGTCACATCGTTATGTATTTTTAAAAGCGCGTGAACCGTTGAATGTATTTGCCTAAAACCAAACTTCTGCTCAGGTAAAAATTCTATAGGAACCGACGTAGGGGAATTAACTTTGTTCAGAATTATCTTTTCTAGAACTTTACCGATATTAGACAGAAGGGAAATCGGACGAAAATTTTGTATCATGATATTGTTCGGTTTTTTGGCTATGGGAATAATTTAACTGTTTTCCATAAGTTTGGAAAATAACCATTATTAAAACAATTGTTAAATATTATCGTAAGATATTGAATAGCCAAATTGGATATTTTTTTTAAAGCAAAATTTGAAATCAAGTCTGGACCAAAAGACCTTTTGGGCCTGAATGAACCAACTATATCTGCAACCTCTTCTTGAGAGGTAAAGAATTCAGTGAATTGAGGCTTAAGGGAAGTATCTGCTGCATTGAAAATGAAAATATTTTGACATTTACCCTGTCTCATCGCACCCACAACCGATTGAACTTGGCTCCCTAATTCAGAATCGCGGCCAAGAGGCCTATCAGAAAAAATTTCCGAGAAGTGATTTTCGAAAGCTGATACAATCTCACTCTCCCAGATAAATTAGACCCGTTGACCATAACTTCATTGCAAGAAAAATTATTTTTTTTGCCAACTGTTTTAAAAATTTCCTTGAATGCCCAAGGGCCAGGAACGATCTTCGACAACCTATCCTCGAACTGCCTATTCATCCAGATTCTAACCCTATCTTTTATTATCTTTTTCAGTAGAGAAATTCTTGCAGAGGGCTCCTTGTATGCCGTATTCACTCTATTAAAGGAATTGTGATAAATCCGTTTTAACTCTTTCTGCCAAATATGTTTCTGTTTAAACAACTTTTCAATATCCTTCGGTACATTCTTATATTTTTTAAAAGAACTAGGAATCCTTTCCGCATGACTTTCAAGTGTTTCCAGAAGAGAAGAGTTAAAAAAGACAATTGCTTCATCTATTTCCTCGTTAGAGAGATTTCTTATTTCCGAATGCATACTACCAATGATCTTGTAATCTAGGTCCTCACGAAAGGCATTACAATCCGTGTTCTTAAAAGACTTACCTTGACTACATTGAATGATAGGCAGTTCCAGGCTACTAAATTGCAAATTGAATGGTCGGAGAAAGTAGAAAGTGTCCTAATTGAGAAGTTTATGTCAATTAGGTTGTTAGGTGCGATGAGACCAGGTAATGGTCAAGGAACGAAGAGCACCTTGGAAAAGTAGGAGTTGCCGGCGTCACATTTATAAGTGAAGGCAGTTGATTTAGAAAGCCAATTTTCAAAATTTCTACCATTCAGGTTAGTCAGCGTGTCTCCCCAACTGCAGCTTCTCGCATTAAGGTCACCACCAATCACAGCACCGTCGAACTTCAGCACCAGCGCCTCTATCTTATTCAATTCATTCAACAATATATCCGTGCCACAATTAGACGGAAAATAAATTGAGCCAAAAAGTAAATTTTTCGTTACCCCCTGAACCCTTGCTTTAATTGATAGAAAGATACTAGGTAAACCAGCATCAGGAAGTTCGACGATGCTGTAACCGATATTGTTCCTTATTGCGATTGCCACCCCCTGCTGCCTATCATTTCTTAAAAAATTAAAATTGGCCTTGGTTTTAAGTGAGTTTCTTGTAGAAAGGCTACAGAAATGTCTTTTGTTAAAAGTATTTTTTGTAGTTCTAGTCTTCTGCTGTGCTCTATGAGAGAAGCGACATTGAAAGTAAGAAAATTTAAATCAATCATTTAAAAACAATTTGGCCTAAAAGCATTCTTTTATCTTGGATAGAACCCAAATTATTAAAATTCTTCATGAAATCTGAAATTTTCTCAATGAGGTTTCTAGCACTCATTCCAAATAAGTTATCCGCCATTCCCATAAACTGGCCTATTACATTCGGCTGACCACCCGTGCTAAGCGGAGGGGGATCATTCGGCTTCTTAAATTGGCTGGCATACGACCCCAGTAAGGGTGGAGGTGCTTGCGCAGGAGTGAATATAGCGTTAGTTCTAATTTTTTCTCTTTTGGCTCTGAGAGCATTCGTCTTTTTGACCTTACTATAATCTTTAAATTTAGCACAGCCACGATAATAAGCGGGATGATCCCCCCCACAGTTCACACATTTGGGTTTCACACCTGACTCTTCAGTCAATAAGCAACTCCCCGGATTATGAGACTTATCACATGTTACACATTTATACCCACAGGCGCAATTTTTAGCACTATGGCCGAATTGTTGACACCTCTTACACTGAATAGCATTAGAGGTGTATCTGGGTTTTTCCCATGTTATTTGTGCGTTGAAAAGATATTTAATTTTTAAAATGTCACTTACTGATTTCCCGGGGAGAATGCTCACTGAGAAAAGATCCTTTAAGGATCTCGGCGTAAAAAAATTACTCACTCCGCTAATTAGCCCCGGGGCAACACTTTCCAACTCTTCAAGTACCTCACCTTCACTATAATCTGAGCATAAGCCTCTTAGCATTATACTTTCAGTACGGTCCTCCTTATGAGTGAACGTAAATGCATCAACCCCCGGAGTATCCCGAAGCTTTTCAAAAAGAGCCCGATGAGCCCCCTTATCCTCTATAAAAACCTTAGTTTTAATACCCCTGTTTTGAATTTTAAACTCTAATTTTTCACTTCTCAAGGTTTTAACCAGCTCCTTAACATCAATACCACTCACAAAAATTGGCGGACAAAACCTACCTTTATTTTTCTGCTTAGCTGCTTCATCTGCGTTCTTGTCTTTAATTGGGACCTCACTCGGTGCCACTTTGGGCTGCTCCCCGCTGCTTGAAGTTGTCTTTAAAGCACTGCTTCAGTTGTTGCCACGCTGACTAGCTTCGCGCCTCTTAAGAGTAGCTTGATCCCAAGATGGCGAATCTGTTGGATCATTCTTCAGCAACAAAACTGCCAACGATATTGTTATTAGAGGAAGCTCTGTGTATTTTATCAGGAATAGACCACTCTTCGTCGCAATCATCATTGCCCGACAAGTCTAGAAGCGAGTTGGCAGCCTCCATTGCTTGATCTTGGAAATGGTGACTTTTAGAGTGGCGCACCACCTTTTTTATTTTACCGCCAATACTTTTTCGCTGGCTAAATTTAATCGATGGTAGATGGAAACGTTTAAGTTTTCCCTGGCGTCCTTCCACTTCGACACCAATAATGAGCACTGAAAAGTGCAGGTTACAAAAATTCAATCAAATAATCCGCTTTAGTAAACGAAATTTTAATTTTAATTTTTAAGCAGCAAAGAAAAAACACGTCTGTCTTATTCGACAGTAAAATCCAGAATGGTCAAATCTAATAAGGCGATTTGTTTGACTTGACTTACTCCGTTGTCATTAGCCCCACATTTATACATTATTTTGGCTTAATGTTATTTTATCGACTGTTGTTGTTTTTTTATGTTTTTTTTTGCCCAAATAGGGTTCTGGGAATTAATTATAACAACAATAAAAACTTCTGGTCGAACCTACTTTCGGAGGTATAGCCATCGGAAGATCGGCATATATCTTTTATAAAAATCGGTATAAGTTGATGTCATATGAAAGGTATTTTACCGGGCTAAATAATTGCTTATTTAATTTGAGTGATAGTTTTCGAGATATGATAATTTTTCAAAAATCCACCCCATTTTTTTTCCCAAAAAACCGTTATTTTTCCCAAAAAATGTATTATCAATCTATAATTTTAATAACTAAATTAGAAAGCACAATTTATTTCCTTTTATTTGATATGCAACATGTATCTGAAATTGCATCATTAATAAATTTCTATAGAAAAAACAAAAATAGACAAAATCAATTTGCTTGAAATTAGGAACTTTTAACAATAACAATGCCGGAACAGACAACAACAACAAGAACCAGATACTTGTACAAGCGCAGCAGCAATTTGGCTAGCAAACTATGTGTTGGATATATTATAGACTGATTCGCCTCGAAGCCAGTGTTGGATTTTTGGGAGTTTTAAATCCTGAGCAGCGGCCGTAAGCCGCCCACTTACCCCTACTCTTATGTAAAATTACTGTTGTAGTAGTAGTAAAGTTGTTGTTGTTGTCTGTCCTGGCATTGTTGTTGTTAAAAGTTCCTAATTTCCAAAAAATTGATTTGGTCCATTTTTGTTTTTTTCTATAGAAATTTATTAATGGGTGCTATTCTTGATTCCGTCGGAAAGCATTTTCCGCGTGGAAGCAAATTTTGCTGTTATTGATTCCGAAAATTAGATACATCTGTCAACACTGTTTCGCGAAACAGATAAATTTGGCATTATTGTTTCCGCATATAATTTGACAAATTTAACATCCCTGACATCGAAGTGACGTTCATTATTGTGTATTCTTGATTCCGACGGATAGATATTTTTTAGTAATTTCCTTCCGCTAAATTTTTGTGTCGGAAAGACTATAAAAAGTTTAAAATGTATGCTTTTTTATTAACTTTGCTGTTCTTATTGATAGGGAAAGTAAGCTAAATATTTAATAACAATTTTAAAACCTTAACTGCTACACAATAGTCGGTTAAATTAAAAATTACAAAATTTATTTTAAAAACAAAATTCAGAAAAGAAACACTTCATTTTATTTCATTAAATAAAGGAAACAATACATCTTTATTCTGATTAGATATACAACAACTTATAAAGAAATAATTTTTTGGAGGCACTTTACATCCAACCCTCGCTGCGGTGACCAAATGATGAAATGTAATCACTAGAAAAAAAATTATCAACAAACACTTTTTTACAAAAAACAACTTTAGAGCAACATGCGTCTTCACCGAACTCTAAAATGTATAGATAAAATTCATCCTTAAATCGCACTAAAAAAGCTATTTTATCCACTTGATGTTTACAAAATTTATTAAAGATTCAAAATTTGTCTCTGTTGACACTTCTAATTTTTTTTTTATCCTTTGTCATCTGTCAAAATGTTAGAGATGTTCTTATATCAGGGTTCCCAATAATCTCGTTCGATATTCCTCTACCGCCGGAATCAAGAATAGTAGTTTTCATATCGAACGATATTTCTTTCCGCGAAAATCTCCTTATCGAACGGAATCAATAATAGCACCCAATGGTGCAATTTCAGATACATGTTGCATATCAAATGAAAGGAAATAAATTGGGTTTCCTAATTTAGTTATTAAAATTATAGGTTAATAAGACATTTTTTGGAAAAAATAACGGTTTTTTGGGGAAAAATGGGTTGCATTTTTGAAAAATTGTCATATCTCGAAAACTATCACTCAAATTAAAAAATGCAATTATATAGCCCGGTAAATTACCTTTCATATGACATCAATATTTTTAAAATCCATCAAGGGGTTCCTAACTTATACCGATTTTTATAAAAGATATATCCCGATCTTCCGATGGCTATATCTCCGAAAGTGGGTTCGACCAGAAGTTGCTGTAGTTGTTGTTGTTGTAATTAATTCCCAGAGCCCTATTTGGGCAAAAAAAATAAAAAAAAAACAACAACAGACGATAAAGTAAAATTGTTCCATTATTTTATAAATATCTATGTAAGAACAGAACTTTCTCTTTATGCTTCTCAACCTTCCCGTGATTTACGGGCCTCTAATTTTCGAGCCCGTCGTCGGAGAATAAAGGCCCGCGGGCCATAAAAAAAACGGCCCGTGCACAGCTCTAATTTGGATACGGGGAATTTAGTGGTGCTAACCGTTTTGCTAGATTGGTTCATTGCCCCATACAAATGAAAATTTAATCTAGAAATGGGTGTTTCCAGAGAGACTTATAATTTTTGTTGTTTTTTGAACAGATAATGATTTACATTATTAGCTACCATCCAAGCATGTGCCAAATGTCATAGGTGATTTGAGCTTAAAAGACCCAACCATAATTTGCTTAGAGTCTTATACGCATTGCTCTCTTTTGAACGAAAAGCCAGCGAATGCGAAACCAAATTTTCACTGGCTATAATAAAATTAATTGAATACAGCGTTTATTGTCAAAAGCAGTGTGGTTGTTGTAGTACCATATAACATATTCAGTGTTGACAGAAAATTGTTTCAACTTAAAAAGTTAAATTTTTTAGTCAAAATTTACCATTTTTGATAAAACATCGGAAATGGAGCGCATCACTAGCGCTTTTAAACTCCTAAAAGCAGCAGTGAAGTGCATCTCTTTTGCATCCAATAGCGCTGAGATCAACATTGGCACAATGCGCATCGTTCTCGTTTTTAGAAAAAGGTTTACCACATATTGTTCGCTTGGAAAAATAAATGATAAGTGATTTTTCAATAGGGCGTATTTCCACTGCCGCCATTATCATGCTAAAATACATCCTCTTATTCAAAATCCATCACAAAAAAAGCATTTTTCCAAGAGAAAATTGTGATCAAAAATCGCAGTTTTGTACAAAAGGGCTTATTTCCATCTAATTTATGTGTTTTTGTTAAACATTTTTAAAGTTTGCTTCAAAAGAATGTTTTTATATGGCCCAGGCTATATAAGTGCATACATATTATGCCTATAAACAGCCTTAAATGTTCAAATGGTGAAATAAGAGTGAAATAATAGTGATTTGTAAGAGTTTGAAACAAAAGGGCATATTTCCAAATGTTATTGGTTTTTTCCAATTACTACAAATATGATAGAATTAAAATTTAAAGGGGACTAGAATCTTTGGTCAACTCACTATAACACTGGAGACATTATAAAAAAATAAGGTGCTTTAAAAAGCCCCTAAAAGTTCTTTCTCATTACTGAAAATTTGTTTAACATGGTAATAAGCCCTTTTGAAAAATCACTCCTCAATTAAAAAAAAAAAATATAATGGGGGTTATCGTGAATCAAGATTCCCGGGGAATTTTCGTAAACTGCAATAGAGAATGCACGGCAGTCTGAGAAAATTCCCCGGTAATATTAATTCACGATAACCCGCAATAAATAAAAAACTTTCAGCCGCATTGGGATTCGATGACGGAACCCAATGCTCTAGGTAGATATACAAATTCATTACATCAGGATATAAACCTTTGATGACGATATCTTTGTATTTCAAATTAAATTTTCATCTTCTTTTTTAATGAATATCTTGCTGTCATTCTCTTTTTCCTATAAACGAAAATAGTTAAAATACAAAAAAAAAAAATATTCTCTCAAAGATAAACAAATTCATACGATTCCATTATGGTACAATTATAGAGGTAGCGCCAAATTGTCAAAACGAACAAAGTCAATAAGAGCAAAGCGCAGAACGAAATCAACCAATCGAATCGCCTAGAGACAAACGTCAAAATCAGTAAACTGTAAAATTTTTGTTGTTTTGCTAGTTAATTTTGACAGTACTTGCTACCAAAAAAGAAGAACAAGAAACGTGTCAGTTACTGACGTTACCTTGTTATTGTATCATGGTTTCCATAGTATTACATAGAAAAACGTAGATGTAATGTAGAATGTAATTCCCATCAAGTAAGAATTCGTGCAAAATAAGCGTACAAAATTTACCACTTTTGATAGCCGGAGAGCCAGCGCCTAAAAACAACTTTGCGTTTCTAAAAGCTGAATTTGTTACAGTTGGTTATAGTAATTGTGTACATCAATAATCTGTCGGTCAGTCAAGCGAACTGTAGAACAGGCGGCTGCTATATGGCCTCAAACATGTAAAATTTTTCTGCAATCAATTTCTAAAAGCTGAAACTTCTTATATACGTTATATAATGCATACAAATAACAGTTTTGTCGGTCAGTCAGTTAAATGTTAGAACGGGGCTAGTCAGCACGCCCCAATATATGTGCAATAAATGAATCAAGTCAAAATTATTTCTAAAAGCTGAAATTTTTTTTAGGGGTACTTAATTGCATATTCACCACAAATAAAGCAGTCAGTCAACTATATTGTAGAACAATCTCCGTCAGCAAGCTCAACAAAACAAAAAAAGTGGTTACTAAAAGCTGAAAATTTTTTTAAGGCTAAAAAAAAAAAAATTGGTTTCTAAAAGCTGAAATTTTTTTTAGGGGTACTTAATTGTATATTAACCACAAATAAAGCAGTCAGTCAACTATAATGTAGAACAATCTCCGTCAGCAAGCTCAACAAAACAAAAAAAAAATGGTTTTTAAAAGCTGAAATTTTTTTAGGGGTACTTAATTGTATATTAACCACAAATAAATCATTCAGTCAGCTATAATGTGGAACAATCTCCGTCAGCAAGCTCAACAAAACAAAAAAAAACTAGTAAGGGTGGTATCTTTGGCCTGACCAAAAACTAAATACCCTACACTGCATTTCAAGTATATTATTAGGAGAGTATAAGAACAAATTGTTTATATGGGAAGTGCCACGCCCTCACCTCCGAGCTTACCTTGATTTTGCGTAGAGCTTGCATTTACTGTTCTGAGTGTTTGAGTAAAATTCCGTTAGGTTTTCTTTAAAAAATCTTTCAGTATAGCATTTTGAAACTTTCGCTTATATGGGAGGTGCCACGCCTTCTAATCCTACTTCGCCTACTTTAAGCTCAGAGTTTACAATTAATGTTCTTCGTGTTTGAGTGAAATTTGGTTGGATTATCTCAAAAAACACTTTCATTATATAATTTTGAAACATTTGCTTATATGGGAGGTGCCACGCCCTCTTGTCCGAGTTTACCTAGATCTTGCGTATAGCATGCATTTATAGATCCGAGTCTTGGAGTGTAATTTGGTTGGGTTATTTCAAAAAACGCTTTTCGTATAACATTTTGAAACTTTTGTTTATATGGGAGGTGCAACGCCCTCTAGTCCGAATTCACCTAGTTTTTGCTCAGAGCTTATAATTACTTTCCCTAGTATTTATATGTATTTTGCTTCTGTTATTGCGAATAATGCTGTTATTATTGCATTTTGAATATATTTTTCGTATGGGCGGTAGGCGTGTCCGTTGACCGATTTTGCTCATTTTCAATCCCCCGAGCTAGCTTTTACGACGGAGGCTGTGCACCAAATTTCATTGAATTATGTTGCTCAGTTTTCCCAAAAAATATATTTCCACACACACCCAGCCAGCCAGACAGACGGACATGGCTATATCGACTCAGGAAGTGACGTTACAAACGGAAGGACAAAGTGAATATACCCTGGGTGTAGGGTATAAAACTGGTTACTAAAAGCTGAAAATTTTTTTAGGGGTACTTAATTGTATATTAACCACAAATAAAGCAGTCAGTCAACTATAATGTAGAACATAGCTGCCCACGCGTGCCATCGGAAAGTGCCATTATTTGAAAATCAGTTGATCTCACGTGCCACAGCAAAATTTAATTATTGAAAATGAAAATCGCACACACAAGTAACGGTATATGCGAAATTTTGAAGAATTGCGATCGACCACCAGCAACAACATATGCGTAAATTTTGTTGTTGTTTTTTGCGACCGCACAAGACTGTGTTTTGTTGTTGCTTTTTCGTCCACACAGGACTGTGTATTTTGTTGTTGCAACAAAACGCAAGGGTTCATATCGAAAAGAAAAAAACAACACACAATGGCAACAACAAATTTGATCAATTTATGAACTTTCAGGATTTTTTAGATTTGCGAAAAAAAACTCTCGCACAAGTAACTGTTAATTTAAAAATCTTTGCTGGTTGTTGTTTTCAATAATTTTAAAAAATTGATGTTTTCTTTTTTATTAATTTTACATGGGGGCCACGACTTTTTATGCGAGTGCCAAATTTTTTTAATTTTACTCTAGACGGGCAGCTATGATGTAGAACAATCTCCGTCAGCAAGCTCAACAAAACAAAAAATAAAAATGGTTTTTAAGCGCTGAAATTTTTTTTGGGGTACTTAACTGTATATTAACCACAAATAAAGCAGTCAGTCAACTATAATTTAGAACAATCTCCGTCAGCAAGCTCAACAAAACAAAAAAAAAAAATGGTTTTTAGAAGCTGAAATTTTTTTTAGGGGTACTTAATTGTATACTAACCACAAATAAAGCAGTCAGTCAACTATAATGTAGAACAATCTCCGTCAGCAAGCTCAACAAAACAAAAAAAAAAAAAAAAGGTTTTTAAAAGCTGAAATTTTTTTTAGGGGTATTTAACTGTATATTAACCACAAATATATCAGTCAGTCAACTATAATGTAGAAAAATCTCCGTCAGCAAGCTTCACAAAACAAAAAAAAAAATGGTTTTTAAAAGCTGAAATTTTTTTTTTTTTTTTATATATTAGAAGTTCTAGCGACCTTTTTTATATAAATAATAAGAGTTGTTTAGCTGGCTCCAGGTCATAAAACAAAATATAAAACAAAAATTTCTTTTTTATAATTTTTGAAGTATATTTATTGTGTGTCTTCAATATTTCGAGTTGATTTGGATATAACGTTATATCCAAATGTAAGAATTAGTCAGTGTTTGTTAGAATTTTGTGATTATTTGTTAATTTAAATATTTTTATTGGTTTTATTATATTCAGCTTCCTGATGATGAGTTGCAGTGTCAACTCGAAATATTGAAGACACACAATAAATATACTGCAAAAATTATAAAAAAAAAATTTTTGTTTTACATTTTGTTTTATGACCTGGAGCCAGCTAAACAACTCTTATTATTTTTTTTTGTTTTGTTGAGCTTGATGACGGAGATTGTTCTACATTATAGTTGACTGACTGCTTTATTTGTGGTTAATATACAATTAAGTACCCCTAAAAAAAATTTCAGCGCTTAAAAACCATTTTTTTTTTGTTTTGTTGAGCTTGCTACGGAGATTGTTCTACATTATAGTTGACTGACTGATTTATTTGTGGTTAATATACAATTAAGTACCCCTAAAAAAATTTTCAGCTTCTAAAAACCATTTTTTTTGTTTTGTTGAGCTTGCTGACGGAGATTGTTCTACATTATAATTGACTGACTGATTTATTTGTGGTTAATATACAATTAAGTACCCCTGAAAAAATTTTCAGCTTTTAAAAACCATTTTTTTTTTTGTTTTGTTGAGCTTGCTGACGGAGATTGTTCGACATTATAGTTGACTGACTGATTTATTTGTGGTAAATATACAATTAAGTAACCCTAAAAAAATTTTCAGCTTTTAAAAACCATTTTTTTTTTTGTTTTGTTGAGCTTGCTGACGTAGATTGTTCCACTTAAAGTTGACTGACTGATTTATTTGTGGTTAATATACAATTAAGTACCCCTAAAAAAATTTTCAGCTTTTAAAAACCATTTTTTTTTTGTTTTATTGAGCTTGCTGACGGAGATTGTTCCACATTATAGTTGACTGACTGATTTATTTGTGGTTAATATACAATTAAGTACCCCTTAAAAATTTTCAGCTTTTAAAAACCATTTTTTTTTTTTGTTTTGTTGAGCTTGCTGACGGAGATTGTTCTACAATATAGTTGACTGACTGATTTATTTGTGGTTAATATACAATTAAGTACCCCTAAAAAAAAATTCAACTTTTAGAAACCAATTTTTTTTATTAGTCCTAAAAAAATTTTCAGCTTTTAGTAACCATTTTTTTAGATTTGTTGAGCTTGCTGACGAAGATTGCTCTACAATATGGTTGACTGACTGCTTTATTTGTGGTTAATATACAGTTAAGTACCCCTAAAAAAAATTTCAGCTTTTAGAAATAATTTTGACTTGATTCATTTATTGCACATATATTGGGGCGTGCTGACTAGCCCCGTACTAACATTTAACTGACTGACCGACAAAACTGTTATTTGTATGCATTATATAACGTATATAAGAAGTTTCAGCTTTTAGAAATTGATTGCAGAAAAATCTAAATTTTACATGTTTGAGGCCATATAGCAGCCGCCTGTTCTACAGTTCGCTTGACTGACTGACAGATTATTGATGTACAGAATTACTATAACCAACTGTAACAAATTCAGCTTTTAGAAACGCAAAGTTGTTTTTAAGCGCTGGCTCTTGGACTATGATTTATTTTTCTCTTATTTGCATAAATTGTGATGAAAATTACTCGTTTTAGGTGAAATATCCACTTTTTGCCAACACTTAACATGTTTGCTTACTAGGGGTGTTTTAGTGCATGAATTTTGGATTTTGATGCTTGACACCCCTCAATTATTTGAGGTTGGAAAAAAAATGAGTTTGAGTTTGGGGGAAGGGTGAGGGTAAGGGTTGGCGCATCGAGGCCAAAGATGAGAGAAAAGGAGAAACAATTTACTTACAGCCCTACAAGAGGGGCCACCTCTAGAGGTTTCAAATGTATGACCGACCCACATTATTTTTTGTACCCCAACATTTTTACCAAGCATACCTACCTCTTGGCTCTCGGAAATAACACCAGAAAGTTTTTTGGAAATAACGCCAGAAATTTTCTGGCATTAATTTTTGGAAATAAAGCCAAAAACTGATTATGAAACAACGCCAGAATTTTTGAAAATAATACCAAAGGAAATAACGCCGTAGGAAATAACGCGAGAAAATTTTTTGGAAATAACGCCAGAAAAATTTGCATGCAAAATTTTGGCGTTATTTCCTATGGCGTTATTTCAGGGAGCCCTACCTCTTATCTCTAACCCCTAAGGGGGCTTCCACACAAAATTGACATTTTTAGGAAATCGACCCCCAACACTCTCAGGGTGCCCCTAGAAGGGTCAAATGTATGACCGGCCCCTAATACTTTTTCCTCCGCAACATTTTTTCCCACCTTACTTATTTAGCACGTACACATAAAATCAAACGCGTGTTGCTGCTTTGATCGTCAGTATAGAACTGACTGACTCTCTTTTGAGTTTTACTTTATTTCTTTCTATGCGTACAATTACTTATTCCTATTTTGTGTGTATATATACAATAAATTTTGAATAAAATAATTCAACACAAAGATTTAATATATTTTAGGTCATATTTTCTTTAGTTTTCGGCTTTACATTTTATATTTTTATGAAGCTTAAGCGGCCCTTAAGAAATTTCCAATTTCACAGTTGACTAGCTCACATTTGTCATTAGCATAGATACAAACCAAAAAAACTGGTAAACTAAATTGACAATGAGCAACTTTGACGTTAGATATTGTTTACAATTGATGAGTAATCGAACAAAAAGTAACATTTCCATGCTTCCTTTTTTTTTCAGAAATCAATAAAATGTGATTAAAAAAGGTAGCATATTTTTTTTAAAAAATATGTTTATGCAAAAATATACACTAAAAAAACAGCCTTACAATCGCGTTTTTACACATTTAAAAACTTTCATATTAATGGAGATAACTGAGTTTGAAATTTGGAAATGTTACCTTTTGTCAGGAAATGTTGGAAATTTTACTTTTTGATAATCATTAAACTGAAATGATGGGAGCAATAAAAGCAACTGAAAATGTTCGACGAAGACTATGATTAGTGATAAGTATTAAATAGGTAAATTGAATTTTTCGTCAGAACTACAAAAAAATTGTAAGTGGAGTGGAAATGTTACTTTTTGTTCGGAAATCGACGAAAAACGCGGTTTTCTTGGGAACTGTTATTCTTTGAACCGCCAAAATCAACTGGAGTGTGTAGTTCATAGATTTACATATGATTCTTCAAAAAAAAGCAAAAAGACAAAAACTGGAAATGTTACCTTTTGTTCGACTACTCCTGAATTGAAAAAATATTTTAATAAAATTTCAAAAAGATTTAAATCTTTTAGCTCCTTTTGGGAAAATTCACGCGCACATCGGGTATTTTTTGTCACACTCAAGTAGGCGGAAACGAAGTCACGCGAAAAATGGTGGAAAAAATCATTTGAGGACGTTGAATTGCCAAAAGAAGCGGAAAATCTGCGTTATCAAAGTTATCAAAGGAACAGAGAAAGATAATTTCTTTGTTGTTGAAATTGGAAGTTCAAGCAGTTCGGAATTGTATGTGAAAGTACCAAAAATTTGCCCTGAAGGACCAGCTATAATCATGGACTTGGCTTTGTGAGCGCATTATATAATCAGGGATCAAGATTTTTTACGCCACCTTAAAACCTTATGGAATTAAAATGTTTGAGATAGTTCCTTTGACATATGAGGTTTTTTTATATGTAGGGTAAGGGAGGGAAATATGGACTACGTGGGTAATATGGACCACACGGTTATTTCCCAATGCATACATAGGATTTACCGTTATTCATGTTCAAACTTAGCGCTAATACCTAAAGCTTATAATAGGGCGATTTTAGCGTTCGGTGAAGTCGCATGTTTCTGTAAAGTTGATTTTTCTAAAAAAAAGATCAGTTATAATTTTTTTCTAGTGAGTATATTTCATTATTTCACTTTAAAGACATCGCGTTTTTAAATAAATGGTTAATTATATAAAGTCAGTGAATACCATTTATAATTTATTAGCACAAATAAGTTCATTAACTAAAAGAGTTTTTGATAAAAAACCATTTATTTCACCAACACGTGCTGTGGGTAATATGGACCACCAGAGAAAAAAGCCTCAAAAACAAATGTATTTATCATCTTTTTCAGATGGGGAATCTAATTGCAGTTTTCATGACGAGTCTGATGGTCATTATATGTAATTCGTTAACTACAAAAGAATAAAATGATAAAAAATGCATATAATGTAATACCCTTTAGTCAGAAGATCGAGGTGGCGAATTTTGGGTTGAATGTGTAATCTGACGTTCTTGGAGTCATGAAAAATGTGCCGAACGTGGAAGTGACATTTTTATATGCAACTTCTGTACCAAATGGACTATATGATCCATATTACACTACACATTTTTTTTTATCTTCATTTTGAGTATTTTCAGTTTTTTCATTTTTTTTCTTTATCCTGATGAGATATTTATCTAGAAGTGAAGCAGAATAAAGGTAAATTGTTTCCTTTACTGAATGACATAAAATTAATTGTTTTGTTTTATGTATTTTGGGTTTTATTTAAAAAAGAAAGATGGGTGGTCCATATTTCCCTCCCTTACCCTACTTATTTGCAAATTTTTAAGACTATTAAATTAAAATACAAAAATTTCAAAAAATTAAAATTTACGAAAATTTCATTTCGTTATTTTTGAAATAATTTTTATATTTCTGTTTATTTTTTTATTTTTTTTATTAAGTGGCCCTTAAATTCGAATGACTGTGAAAATGAAATTTTTACTTAAACTACACTCAACAGATAAACTACGCTTAAGCTCACACTGTGAAATTGGCCCTTAGTGAATGATATAAATTCTAAATTAAGGAATTCGCCAGTAAATTTCATTCAGTAAAATCGTTCATGAACGAAAAAAATCATTCGATAGTCAAATTCATTCAGTTACTATCTATCGACAGTCGAAATCATTCGATAGTTCCCATCACTATTCGTTACTACTTTCGTAGCAGTGAAGACTGTGGTGAGCTATTTGATAGCTCTAATACTGTCGCCAGAAAAGCCCTATAAGTTCAATACTGAATTGTAACCCGTACAATATAGTACTAGTATTTTTGAAACCGCCGTGTGTTTTTATTTATATTCCCGCTTTTTCCAAAGTCTTATTTTAGTTCGCAAAAATAAAGTTTCCCCATTTCCCATCGCGAAATAGTAAGTTTCTCAAAGAAATAGTTAAAATTAGTAAACATCTAAATTTCATTAAAAACAATCAAAACAAAGTAAAATTATAAAATTGCTGATGGTCTAGAAGTTCGACCAAATAAATCTCCAAACCTTCACACTTTGTAAAGTAACGGAGTAACGTCAAAAAGGTGACTAGATTCTTGTGCCGCGTTTGACGCATTTTGTTCAATGCAAATCTTGGGCGAGTTCTCTTGGACAGATGTTTCAACAACTACTCCAGACCGATTTGGTATAGCATTTACACCAACGATTTGAGCACCCGTATTCTCATTTTTTTGTCTCTGATTTCGCTCAGGCAAAATCCTTTTTTTGCTCAAGAGGAAGGCAATTTATGAAAAAAGTGTACTTGGCATTTTATGCCTAGTACTCTTTTGTCGTAAGATGCCTTCCTCTTGAGTAAGCAATGAGTTTTGCCTGCCGCGGGCGTTCAAAAGCCAAAAACTCTCATCTAGCGACCGAGTCCCATCTTGAGTCATACATCATTTTTAAGCTTATAAATTATGCTTTAATTTAAAGGGCTTTAAAATAACATTTAAGGCCGGTTTTTTAAAAAAAAAAATCAAAAGTATTTTTAAGTTTAAAACTATTTTTTTTTTTTCAAAAATATTTTCAAATTTCAAATTTTTTTAACTTCCAGAAAATTCCCAAAAATTTCACACGTATTTCTTGAACGATTCTAAGCATTTTATGCCCAGTACACTTTTGTCGTAAGATGCCTTCCTCTTGAGTAAGCAATGAGTTTTGCCTGCCGCGGGCGTTCAAAAGCCAAAAACTCTCATATAGCGACCGAGTCCCATCTTGAGTCATACATCATTTTTAAGCTTATAAATTATGCTTTAATTTAAAGGGCTTTAAAATAACATTTAAGGCCGGTTTTTTAAAAAAAAAAATCAAAAGTATTTTTAAGTTTAAAACTATTTTTTTTTTTTCAAAAATATTTTCAAATTTCAAATTTTTTTAACTTCCAGAAAATTCCCAAAAATTTCACACGTATTTCTTGAACGATTCTAAGCATTTTATGCCCAGTACACTTTTGTCGTAAGATGCCTTCCTCTTGAGTAAGCAAAGAGTTTTGCCTGCCGCGGGCGTTCAAAAGCCAAAAACTCTCATCTTGCGACCGAATCCCTTATAAAAGCTTATAAATTATGGTTTGACTTAAAGTTATTTTAAATAAAATTTAAGGCGGGTGTTTTTAAAAAAATTCAAAAGTATTTTTAGGTTTAAAAAATTTTTTTTCACCAAGTAATATTTTTTTTTTTGTAAAAAGAACACTTAATAGTAAATGAGACAAGTTACTAACAATTTTCAAACTTTGGTGTAAGCTATAAATTTTTGAAAAAACACTTTTTTCATGAAAATGACTGAAAACGCCAACTTCAACACCCTGTATTTTAACAACAAATGGTACTAGAACCAAATCTTCCCGGATTATTGTTCTTGCAATATGGGTGTAGGGTATAAAAACTATGAATGCATAGTTTCGCTTACATAATCAGGTATCCTAACTGATTTTTCTTCCTAAATTTGTTAAATTAATACAGTACCCAGCCGTTGGATTATGAACAATGCAAAAATTTAGAATATATTTCTTGTTTCATTCAAATCACTAGTAAAACACTTTAAAATTTTTTTTTTTAATTTAAATATTTTATTTAACGTGTCTACTTTTATTAATAGGTGAAAACAAATCCAAAAATTTAATATTTATAATAACATCCCTTATTCTACGGGAAATGCTGCTAATACAATACAATTTTTTATTATTTTCTTCAAATCATTTGTCCAAATATCTCGATTGTTTTGGCAAAGTGCTTGTAAGTTCTTGTTTTTACGAGCATATACCTTTGATTTAAGGAGCGCCCAACAGTTTTCTATAGGGTTAAGGTCCGGCGAATTAACTGCCCAGGGTAAAATAGAAATATTACTGTTATTAAGGAAGTTCGTGCTTTTTCTGGAAGTATGACAAGGTGTAGCCATCTGCAAGACAATTTAGGCTTTCCATATAAGGCAAAAGAACATTTTTAATAACGTTCATATATTTTTCGCTGTTCATTGTCCCTTATACAAAATATATTGGACCCGGACCTTCATCGTTTATACAGCTCCAAATCATTAAAGAGGGCGGACACACTCTTCGAAGAACCGTTCATTTGGCTTCCGCTTCCAATCGACACTCGTCACTAAAAATAACCTATGAATATCAATTGTATGTATGAAAAAATACATTATTGATATGCAACAAGTAAAAATTAAAGATCTCAGGTATATGAAGTATCATAACTACCCACCTTCTTCCAGTAGTCCTCCTGGTAATTAATGTGGAGCTTTGCCCAAAGAAGTGGCTGTTTTTTCATCCGCTCCGTCAATTTTGGCTTCTTAGCTGGTCGTCGGCACTTTAAATTATTCGCAGCAAAAATACGTTCCACGCTTCTGGGAGAAATTTTAAGTAGCATCGTCAGCATTGTTTACTTCTTGAACTATTTCGCTTGCTGGTTTTGCACGGTTCTGAAAAGCCAATCTGACCACTTTTTTAATTGTTCGCTCTTGTATTTTATGATTCCCACGACAGTTTTTCCTCTTATTAGTCAGTGAATCAGAATTATTCATGGCTCTTGTTGTTGTTGAGATATCTTTTTCTTTCCCATTTTAAATTAAAAGTGCTAAAAGGATTCTTTGTTAAAATCTCAGGCAAATTTTACTTAAGTTGTAAATATTTACTTAAATTGTATTTACCTAAATATCTTATATACCACAAAAATTAATTATTTAAAAAAAAAAAACTAAAAACACACGTTATAGTTGTTTAAAGTTAAACGATCAAAAGTACTTAGAAAAAACCTAATATTTGCATTTATATGGACTACGTAAGCTAATGAGTTAATTTTTTTTCCGGAATTTGTCGCAAATAGAATTCTGTTGAATACCTCTAACTGAGAAAAAAAATTTGACTTCAAAATCAAACAACGCCTGATTGATTCAAAAACTTTGAGTAAAGTGTAAGTGTTCATAATTCAATGGCGGGGTACTGTACATTTATTGAAAACCCTTAAAGATTAAACCAAGAAATATTATTAAAATTATTCAAAATCTTATGAGCAAAAACAAAGATGCACACATGTTACATGTGAATATTTACGAGGGCTGTTTGCAGAGATGGCCAAAATTGTTAATGATAATTTGTTACTTTCGTCACAAGTAACAAAAATATTTTAGTTACTTGTTACTTTTGTATCAAGAAACAAAATATTTTTTACTTAGTTGTAATCATCGAAGTGTGCAAAATTTATAATCCGGGAGGATTTTGTCCCAGTACCGTTTATGTCCGTCAAGTTAGCCCCGCCATTTTGGATTTTTCAAAAACAAATTGTGCTGTAATGTGCTACAGTTGTGCTTTTATGTGCCGCTAATAAAATTTTTCTATTTTAATTAGTTTGGTTTTATAGCCAAATTTCCCTTATTTCGAAATAAAGTTGGCCCCGCCATTTTAGACTGACTTTATTTCGAAAAAAGGGAAGTTTGACTATAAAAACCAAATTAATTAAAAAAATTTTATTAGCGGCACATAATAGCACAAGTGTAGCACATTACAGCACAACAATTTGTTTTTGAAAAATAAAAAATGGCGGAGCTAACTTGACGGACATGTATAGTTTGTTGTTAAAATACAGAGTGTTGAAGTTGTGGATTTTTGTGATATTCATAGAATGGCTGTAAAAAATTCAAATATTACGTCAAACTTTGTAAATTGCTAATTGTAGAAAACTTATCCTATTCAGTTCTTTTTATAAAAAAATATTTTTTATATAGGGGAAAGTGAATATACAAAAGTCGGATCGAATCCTATGGCCGCCGTATTTGAAATTTGCGGAATTTTGGAAAATCATTTTACCACGGTTATATGTATGTCAAATACCAACTCTTCACCAATTTCCATAAAAATCGGAGATGTCAACCCAAATCTTGATCGATTACGTAAAGATTGGCTCTAATTTGTTTGCCCTTAATAGCCTCCAAAACAGCAGAAAATCAATCTTTTTATTTTGTTTTGCATAATTACGTGGCAAAACTAACAAAAAAACAGAAAACTGTGAAAACTCGGGTGGTTCACAATTCCCCACCAAAAGTGACCCATGATTCCCCACAAGCTATGTCTTGCAACATGGCGGTATGTAACTGACTTGTTGAAATGTCATGCAAAATTCCTTTTGTATGTTGAAAGGCCAAGATCCAACGATAATAATTAGCATATTTACTTGAGTTGATTCGTAGCGATACGTTCAAGACTGATGCAAATCAAGAACGTAGAAAAAGCTTCGCAGGAACTTCTTTTCGGGCGAGTATCGTACAGTGCAAATTGTACGCGTACACTGGTTAGCTACCCATTATATTCTTAGGCTAAGAGACGACGTTGATAGTTGTGTTTAACTATCTATCTTGACATACTGCCGAAATATTGCAATGTCTCACGATTCCCCATGGCTCACAGGTCCCCACCTTCCCCTACTTAAAAAAAAAAAAGAAAAATTTTCGCCAAAATTTATTAAATTTAAAAATACTTTTGCACTTTTTTTAAAAAAACCCCATTCATTTTTTTTAAAAAGCATTTTAAAGTAATGTTAAATTTATAAGCTTTAAAATGGTATGTGACTCAAGATGGGATTCGGTCGCTTAATGAGAGTTTTTGGCTGTTAGGCAAAACGCTTTTTTAATTATGAGGAAGGCATCTCACGAAAAAAATGTTTAAGGAATTATTGCTTAGAATTGTCCAAGGAATACGTGTGCAATTTTTTGGCATTTTTTGGAGAGTTCAAATTTTGTTTTTCACCAATTTTTGTAAAAAGTTTTCAAAAGAAAAAAAATCTGCCAAGCCCATCTTGAGTAAATACCATTTTCAATCTTATAAATTGATCTTTAATTAAAAGAACTTTAAAAACAAGCTTCAGGAGAGGTTTTTCAAAAAATGCAGTACTATTTTTAAACATAAAAAATTTTGCTCAAAATAATTTTTTTTTAAAGTATGTAATATTTTTTTATAAAAGGAAAATTTTAAAATAAATTGGATAAATTGCTTGCATTAACTAAAAATTCTCATGCAAGGAGAGCCCATAATATTAATATTTACTGGTGGCGCATCGCATTTCTTTGTTTTAAGTGAAAGTAACTCTTCTCAACACTTTTGTACATATCTCGTAAAAGAGAAAACACAGACAAATAAGACTGCTACCATTAGAAAGTGCATACAATTTTTCATAAAAAAGTTTTTAATAATTTTTTCCGTAAATATGTCACTTCGGTAGTTTTTTAGCTTTCAAAGTTTAAAATCGTTTTAAAACGTGAAAAAACTGTGTTTAAATTTAAAGCGAAATATTTAGTTATAGTTATGAAAGGATTTAACCCTTTCAAATCGGTTGGGCAATATATCCCAAACATTTTTGAAAAAATACTTTTGAATAATATAACTCGGATATTAACGTCACTTAAATTGAAAAAATTAATAAAATTAATGCAATTTTTAGTAACCACTGTTTTTTCTTATAACCACTCCAAGGACATTGTATCCCGAAAATTCAAATCAAAAACATCTGTTGGGAGTATAGACCGGAAGCGACTCTGGCAGTGAAAATTTGAATTTAAAGACGGTCAAACATTTTACTTAAATTTAGTTTCTAAGATCAATCTATCACAAATATTGTGTACCCTACAGTTTTTTTCCGGGTCGAAAGGGTAAAGCCACTTTCGAAATTAAAAATTCACTTTTTCATTTACATAGTAAAAACACAATTCTTATTGAAAAAAACTTTATCTTAAAAGCTTTGCATAAGGGATGCGCTTATTTTATGATTTTCTGATTTTCGTTGATGCCACCTCCTGAAATCCTTCCATTGGTCATAAGAACAAACACTATGAAGTTTCACGGCAATCGGATAACGATAACCCGGCCCTTAAGAGAGGTCAATTTGAGGTTTCAGGCAAAAAATAATAATAATAAAATAATAATAATAATAAAATAAGATAGTACAATCATTTGGTAGAATAAAATGATGGTACCTGGAATGTTTTGCGGGATTTTTGAATATGAGTTATTTTATAGATTTCGATGTGCTCTTTCAGAATTTTAACTTTCCTAACTCGAATCGTGTTCGCTCGCGCCGCCATATTGGAAAAATGGCGTCCGTAATCAGTTTTTTACAAATATCTCTTTAACGGTTACATTTAGAGACAGATATTGTGACGCAATATTGTAGCTTATAAAATTTTCTATAAAAATTATCCCTTAATTGTTTCCGTACGACTTATAACTCAGGAGATATCCTAATTCAAAATTTGAAAAAAATTAGTAAATTGTGCATGCCGCTTTTGAGTAGGCACGGCGTGCCTTAACCCGTTTTAAATCGAACGTCGTAGCACATTTTTTTCCAGATTCTGTTTACTTATTGTTCAAATGATGTATAAAAAAATTTTCACCAGTGACTCCTCGACTAAATTTTGAGATAACCCTTTTTCCAATTGGGGCATTTTCCCATACAAAAAAAAATAAAAAGTTTTCAACTACATTAAACAAAAATCAAAATAATCACATTCGATGTGTTTTGCGATGTTAAACGCGAATCCGACCTCAGTATTGCTCTATCGTATATAGTTTTTGAGATATTCTACCCTAAAAACCAAAAAAAGTCATTTTTTGCCATTTTTTTAAGCTATATAACTATGTAACATATCATTTATTCGTTAAATGTGGTTAAAGTACTTAGAAGCCCTGATCTTTTCCTTTAAAACCTAATTTAAATTATGTTTATATCTTCATTCTTCTAAGAGATATCGTAGACCGAAATATTGGCTAAACGGATTTTTTGCACTTGTGTGTCTTTTTAGGTTAGGATATATTTGAGGATAAAAAAGATATCAACATAATTTAAATCAGATTTTAAAGGCAAAGATTAAGACTTTCAAGTTGTTTACCAGATTTAACGAAATTACAATTTCTTTCACATTTTAAACATGTTCAACGACCCGACCATTTCAAAATTCAGCCGTTTGCCGTACACGTAACAAAAAACTTAACAATTTTTTTTTTCTTGAATCAAGAATTAATATTAAGTTTACGTTTCGTTGCAATAAACATTTGTTTTTGTTACTTTAATATCTAATTTGCATGAATTTTATCACTGAAAATCTATGTTTTTTTTTTTTCAATTTTTACTCGGGGTGTCAAACGGCTGAATTTAGAAGTAGTCGGTTCGTTGAACATGTTTAAAATGTAAAAGAAATTTTAATTTCATTAAATCTGGTAAACAACTTTGCCTTTAAAACCTGATTTAAATTATGTTGACACAAAAGTGCAAAAAACCCGTTTAGCCAATAATCCGGTCTACGTACGATATCTCTTAGAAACATGAAGATATAAACATAATTTAAATTAGGTTTTAAAGGAAACAATCAGGGCTTTCAAGTACTTTAATCACATTTAACGAATAAATGATATGTTACATTGTTATATAGCTTAAAAAAATGGCAAAAAACGACTTTTTTTGGTTTTTAGGTTAGAATATCTCAAAAACTATACACGATAGAGCAATTCTGAGGTCGGATTCGCGTTTAACATCGCAAAACACATCGAATGTGATTATTTTGATTTTTGTTTAATGTAGTTGAAAAATTTTTTTAATTTTTTTTGTATGGGAAAATGCCCCAATTGGAAAAGGGATTATCTCAAAATTTAGTCGAGGAGTCACTGGTGAAAATTTTATTATACATTAAACAGAATCTGGAAAAAAAAATGTATGTGCTACGACGTTCGATTTAAAACGGGTTAAGGCACGCTGTGTAGGCACAGTGATGTGTTGAGCTTAAAATTACGATAACTCATGAACGGTGAGTCACACGTTCAAAGCAAAAACACTTATTTATAGGGAATTACTTTCACTATAAGCTACATTTTTTTTTTCACATGACCTATAGTTTACGAGATATTTTTTCAACAAACCTAAAATTTATAAAAAAACCGATTTTTCAAAATAGCTCCAAAACGGTTGGTCCAAGAAAAAAAATTGTTAATGCTTTTTGTAGAACGTCCAATTCCCTATAACAGTCTCTCCGAACTGTTTTTTCGTCAGACTTACCCTTCATGAGATATCGCGACTTGAAAATCATTCAAAATTGAAAATAGTATGAAGCATAGTACAATGTTCAATTTTGAATAATTTTCAAGACGCGATATCTGATGAACGGTAAGTCAGACGAAAAAACAGTTCGAAGAGACCCTTAAAGAGATTTGAACGTTCTACAAAATGCATGAACAATTTTTTTTTCTAAGACCAACCGTTTTGGAGCTATTTTGAAAAAACGGTTTTGTTGAAAAAATATCAGAAGTTTGAGTCCCGGGATCCCGGGATTGGTATGAATTTTTTTTTTCTTTCTAAATAAAGCAGAATTTAGTATTAAAAATTCCTAACATTCCTATTACACCCCTACAAAGTTATTTTATTTAAAAAGTTATTTTATTCAAAAATATTAAAGAACAATTTCTTAAAACAGGTACATTTTATGAAGCAATTCACGCCTTTTTTAAAGAACAAAAATTCACAAATACTTATTTACTTCAAAAACAAAAAAAAAGGTACATTGCAGCATTATATGCTTAGTTAAATACATATATAAAAAATCATACATATTTAATTATATAAAATAGTGAGATCAAAGTTTTAACAAGTGTTGGACTTAAAAGAATTAACTTTTCTTTTAATCAGTTTTATTATTATTAAAATATGATTTTAGGAAAATTAAAGCATTTATTGTTTTAGCATCCAATTTAGATCTTAATTTATTACATATCTGTGGACTTTTGGCAAAACAACCTAAGTCGAGATAAGACAATTCTCCAGGATTTTAGTCCTAAATATAAAATTTAAATACGCTTCTATTGGTATAATCGACATGTCTCTATAATTTCTTGTTCCAGAGATATAAGGGTGTCCCGTAGTTCACGCATGATTTGAACTTAGCGCCATTCGTTCGGTGAAGCGTTATGAACCAAAAGAAACAAAAAAATAATTTGACAGCTGACACTTTAAGATTAGTAAAAATGTATGGAAAAAGTAGATTTAATGCTGCATCAACGAAATTGAGCCACATTTTTGAAACGTAGTTAATCAGTTTTTAGGCTCTCCTGAAAAGTTCCAATTTCGAGTTAGGTTCTTTTGTCAAAAGTCCACAGATATATAAATAACCTGCACACGAAAAGCATCTTTCTGATTCACGCTTGTTGGTTGAATTGAAGGAAGACAATCGAAAGTTTTTTGGAGGAAATAACACCTATCAACACCATTACAAAATATATCAATATCTTTCATTAAAACGTCGGATAAATTGTAAGACTTTCTATAATACAAATTTTTTGAAGTGTTATTCAAAACTAGATTTAATTTTTCTTTCAAGTTTTTTGCTGCGTTTACTTTAACTGTATGGCTAATGTCTTCATTTTCGCTAGAAGTTTCAGTTTTAAATCTAGAGAGAATGCGTTTTATCTCTACTTAATGCGATTTTTCTGTTATTTAAAACAAAAAAACTTACAAAAGAAATCCCGGGATTGGTAGCACTAATCCCGGGATTTTCGGGACTGCAAAAAGGCTCAAATCCTGAAATCCTGACTGAATTCCCTAGTGCCTACTCATAAGCGGCATGCACAATTTACTATTTTTTTTTTTTTTCAAATTTTGAATCAGGATATCTCCTGAGTTATAAGTCGTACGGAAACAATTAAGAGGTGATTTTTATAGAAAATTTTATAAGCTACAATATTGCGCCACAATATTTTTCTTTAAATGTAACCGTTAAAGAGATATTTGTAAAAAACTGGTTTTAAACGCCATTTTTCCAATATGGCGGCGCGAGTGAACACGACTCGAGGTAGCAAAGTTGAAATTCTGAAAGAGCACATCGAAATCTATAAATAACTCATTTGCAAAAATCCCGCAAAACTTTCCAGGTAAAACTACCAAATGACTGTACTAATACTACATATGGTATTTTGCGGCAATTTTGCTATTGTCGATAAAAGAAAAATTCATAGAATTCGTATTTATTACCCGATTTTCAACAATTATAGCTTGTTGGAAAGGTATTTCAATTTGCTATAAGATAAAATTATGCTTTGATTAATTGAATTAAGTTAAAAAAAATAACATTTTTGCCTGAAACCTTAACTTGACCTCTCTTGGGGCCGGATTATCGTTATCCGATTGCCGTAACACTTCATAGTGTTTGTTCTTATGACCAATGGAATGATTTCAGAGGGTGGCATCAACGAAATTCAGAAAATCATAAAATAAGCGCATGAATATACTACAAAACTATCCATCTGCTACTGATAAAATTTTCCAAGCATATGATTTTGCAGCACTAAAAATTAGGGTGTTTCGAAATTTTTTAATATTTTTCGGTGTAAAAATTTAAAAATTTTTGGCTCTGAATTTGCAGCACCCTTGTTACAAATTTTCTGTGAAAACAAAAATTTTGTTGCTTTAATTTTTCTGCAAAAAACACGATGATTCGCTAACTCACTTGAAGGATGCTGCAAATTCTGAGCTAAGAATTTTTCAATTTTTACGCTGAAAAATATTAAAAATTTTCGAAACACCCTAATTCTTATTGCAACAAAATATCTGCAAAAATGCTGCAATTCCATCCGAGAAAGTTGTTTCGCTAATTTCATACACATCAAAAACGGAACTTAAGCCACTTTCAAAATAAACAATTTTATCTTTCATTATCAAGCAAATTTTCAGTCAATAAACTCTTCATGATTTTTAATATATTAGCTACAATTTGTTTCAGAATGAAAAGATAACGAAAAAACTTCATTAATAAAACGGAAAATAACCGGTTCTTTTATTTGTTTATATTTAGCGATGTTTACAAATGATTAAAAATTGTTTTCCCATTGAATGCCATTATTCATTTTATATGTAAAATGGGCTGCTGATTACGAAAATTGCATTATTTTTTTTTATTTCGTGTCGTTTTCGAAATATCGGCCATTTGCCGTTTTTCGACCAAAAAAAAAAAAAATATGGTTCCACTTAAATACAAATAACTCAAGAACCAATGTTTGTGTTTAAACGTATTATATGCCATATTGAAGGTAATTAAATTATCTACAAATGATATTCACATTACTTTTTGATTGGCTTGTCAGTTTCGGCGAAATACACAAAAACAAACATATTATTTTTTCGAAAAAATTAAGAAAAAATCAAAATCAACTGCAGATTTATACAAGAAAAAAAAAAATTTTAAAAATCATTTTGTTTTTTAATATCATAGTCTATATATTTGTAAAGTAAAGTAGATATTATTTAAGATAAATTGATAAATTACTAAAATGCGCTTTTGCCTATTTCTTTCGTTTTTTTGTAATAAACTGTTCGATAGTTTGAAACTTTTTGTAAAACACATAAGAAAATCTAAAAATTCTTAAAGTTAAAAAAAAAATACCCGTGTCTCGTCGTTTTTCTCCAGCACGTCAGATTTTTTTTTAATCGATTTTTGAAGTTTTTTAATCCACTGTACATGAAAAAAACAAAAATAACACATTCTTGTGTTAAATCGATGAATTTAACTATGTATATGATCCTTACATTTGAGGTGTATTACGTGTTCAATACAAAACAAAAAGTTTCAAATTATCGAACAGTTTATTACAAAAAAACGAAAAAAAAAGGCAAAAACGCATTTTAGTAATTTATCAATAAATTGTATACAACTCTTACATTTTTCCATCGATTTTCTTAAATAGTATCTTATGTATTTGCTATACAATTATTTGGACAATGATATAAAGAACAAAATGATTTTTAAAATTTTTTTTTCTTGTATAAATCTGCAGTTGATTTTGATTTTTTCTTAATTTTTTCGAAAAAAAAATGTTTTTTTTAGAAATCAATGTATTTCGCCGAAACTGACAAGCCAATCAAAAAGTGATGTGAATATTATTTGTAGGTAATTTAATTACCTTTAATATGACATATAAACGTTTAAGCACATTGGTTCTTGAGATATTTGTATTTAAGTGGAACTATGTTTTTTTTTTTTTGGTCCAAAAATGACCGATATCTCAAAAACGACAAGAAATAAAAACTAGTAAGGGTGTAAAATTTGGCCTGGCCAAACATTAAATACCCTACACTGCAGTATTTTTAAAATTTTGCTCATATGGGAGGTGCTACGCCCTCTTGTTCGAGTTCACCCAGTTTTTGTTCAGAGCTTGCATTTATAGGTTTAAATGTCTGAGTGAAAAATGTTTTCAGCATAGTGTTTTGAAGCTTTTGCTTATATAATAGGTGCCACGCCCTCTTGTCCGAGTTCCTCTAGTTTTAGCTTAGAGCGTGCATTTATAGTCTTTAGTATTTGAGTGAAATTTGTTTGGATTATCTCAAAAAACTCTTTCCGTATGGCATTTTGAAACTTTTGCTCATATGGGAGGTGCTACGCCCCCTTGTCCGATTTCACCCAATTTTTGTTGAGAGCTTTCATTTATAGTTCTTAGTGTCTGAGTTAAATTTGGTTCGAATATCTCAAAAATCGCTTTCAGTATAGCGTTTTGAAGCTTTTGCTTATATGGGAGGTGCCACGCCCCCTTGTCCGATTTCAGCCAATTTTTGTTGAGAGCTTTCATTTATAGTTTTTAGTGTCTGAGTTAAATTTGGTTCAAATATCTCAAAAATCGCTTTCAGTATAGCGTTTTGAAGCTTTTGCTTATATGGGAGGTGCCACGCCCTTTTGTCCGAGTTCGGTCAGTTTTTTCTCAGAGCTTGCGCTTACAATTTCTGGTATTTATGTGTATTTTGGTTGCATTGTCGTGAAAAATACTCCTAAAATTGCATGACGCTGATCAAGAATATATATACTTTTCTATACCTGCCACGCCTCCTTCTCTGCGTTACAAACGGAAGGACAAAGTGAATATACCCTGGGTGTAGGGTATAAAAAAAATAATGCGATTTTCGGAATCAGCAGCCCATTTTACATATAAAATGAATAATGGCATTCACTGGGAATTTTGGCTGTAAACTAGTGTAATTAATATCGTGGATTTATTAGTGAAATTCCTACAAAAAAGTAACGTATTCTGTTTTTTGGGTAAATTTTGTTCAAAGTGTTTTGTAATGAATAACGCCGCTACTCCTGGCAGCAATGTTACAGTTACAAAATACTCTTTACGATACCTAAGCACCTGTACCAAATGCTTACAGAAAAAAGTACAAAAAGAAGCAATATCTATGTACAGTGAGTAACATTAATATTCGGTTTTTAAAAAAAATTGCTTTCGGAGCTAATATTACCATTGAAATAAACAGAAAGAAAAATTTTAATAATGGCAAATCAAAGCACTTTATTTTAGCTAAAAATTGACATGCATATCAATAGTTTATATTCTGAGGAATGAAACAAAAACATTAAAAAGAACCAACTAGACAAAAATTCATGCAACATTAATATTCGGCTTTTTTTTAAATCATATAAAAAAAGTTTTCAAAAATTAGGAAGATTTATAATTTAATATTTTGTGTGATACCCATTGTTTCTTATAACATGACTTAAGCGTTTCGGCATGTTAGAAATAATTTTGGAGGTGTAATCACTTCCAATTTTGTTCCACTCTTCCTGAAGCCGTGCTTTCAGCGCAGTGATAGACGAAACAGGCGTTAGGCGTACACGGCGGTCCAATTCACTCCATAAATTTTCTATTGGGTTCATGTCAGGTGATTGGGGTGAAGTTTCTATGACTTTAGGGCAATTATAAAGCAACCAAGACCTCACTTTATACGCTTTATGTTTGGGATCATTATCTTGGTACAGCTTAAAAGTCCGTGAAATACCCATTTTTTCGGCGGATTGCTTCAAATTCTCCTGTAATATTTTCAAATAAGAATATTGGGTCAAAATGCCATCAATAAAAACTAAATTTCCAACGCCCTTGGAGGAAATACAGCCCAACACCATGACATGACCACCTCCGTGTTTTACATTTGGTGTTAAGTTTTGATTTGAAAGCTCCGCATTTGGCTTGCGCCACACCAATACCCTTCCATCGCTTCCAAATAAATTAAATTTGCTCTCATCGAGGAATATTACATCATTCCACCAGCTCAGATCCTTCTTGGTGTGCTCCAATGCAAAATTTAGGCGTACTTTTCTATTACGCATGTTTATCAAAGGTTTTTTCCTAGCTACTCGGCCATTGTACCCTTGCTTTTTAATTGTGCGGCGAATAGTTTGTGCCGAAATAGTTGTTCCATGCTCAGCAAAGAGTTCAGCAACCAGCTTAGGAGCACTCAACCTGGGGTTAACCTTGATTTTCCTTACAATCCCGTTCTTCTCTCACCGTCAGCTTTTTTGGCTGCCCTTGTTGCTTTATTGAAGCGATTCTTCCTTCATTTCTGAATCTTCGCACAATATCGCCAACAGTATTAGGCTTCATGTTTAATAATTCGCCAATTTTTTTGTATTTTTCGCCCTTCAGGTGCAGTTGAAGGACTAATTTTCGTTCCTCATTTTATTTTTAACTTCAGTGATTGACATAACATTAATAAATTTTGAATAATAACGTTTGTCAAAGCAATTTCTATAAGAGGAATTCCCTTTTTTTACATTTAGAGATGCCACAGGGCTCTTTTTATACGATTTCACAAAAAACCGAATATTAATGTTGCAATAATTTTTTGTTTTGTTGGTTCTTTTTAATTTTTTAGCTTGATTCTATAAAATAGAAACCATCAATCTTAAGCTGAACTAAAGAGCTTTGATTTGCAATTATTAAAATGTTTATTATTAATTATTTCAATGACAATATTAGTTCCTAAAGCAATTTTTTTAAAAAACCGAATATTATTGTTACTCACTGTATATAAGAATAGTAAATGCGCGGATCGACATACTTAGGACTAGAGACGGTTCGTAGGACTAAAGTGTTTTGAACTCCATTTAGGCATATTTAATATGAACATGAAGGCTATTGGAGCATTCCAGTGAAAATGGTATTTTTTAGCAGATGTTTCAGATGTATTTTTCATATGTTTAAATGGATCGAATATATTCTAGTAGGATTAAACTTTAGTATCCAACTTGATTTCTTACTAAAATCTTAGTATTAGGGTTAGTTTTTTACAGTTAAAGAAAGTGCCAAAGTTTTTTTTCTACTTGGTATATTTTTGATCATATTCATCTTTGTTTTTCTATAAAACCATGATGAGTTTCGTTACAAATTATATCTGTCGTTTAAAGTCATAGACTAGTGTATTGATAATTAGTATTTGCAAAAAAGCTATCTTGCAAACATCTGTATTATACCGCGACAAACAAAACAGTTATGGGTGTCCCGTACAAACGCACAAATCGATGTAACTAATTTTCTGTCTACACACATAATGGTTTAATTTTATTAACATTTTATTTAAAGCTAGTTACTTGGGTACTCTTAAAAAGTGCAGTAATTTTTGGATTTTATTTTGATTAAAGTATAATAATTATTATCTTATTACTTGTCCCGTACAAACACAATATTTATTTTATTAAGATTTCTATAAATTTTTTTCTAATATTTTTGAGAAAACTCTTTAAAAATTATATATATGGGTACGGTAACGATTGGTTACTGCTTTTCAGGGGGCTTTATTATGTATATTCACTTAAGAAATTGTGACTATTAATTATATGAAATATGAGCAAAACTGCTATATAAAAATGAAATGTTGTTCATACAGGGCCGTTCAAGTATAACGTAAGCATGTTTAGGTGGGGAGGAGAGGTCGATTAAATTCTTACGTAAGACAAAAAAAAATTTTATATTAAGGTCTAACTTAAGCCCTTAAAATTGATTTAAATTTTATATAATTATAAAAATAATTTAGTTCCTGAATTCTTGTTCGTATATAAAAAACTGCTTACGTCTAATCATAAGAGAGGGGTTTGTGTTCACGATTTGTTAATTTTTGCTTATATCATTGAAAATCTGCTTAGGGGCTGTCCATAAACTCCGTGACGCTAAAATTCGTTTTAATGAACCCCCGCCCCCATGTGAGAGTAGCTTCATACAAAAAATAAATAAAATACACCAAGCGTGACGCTTGCTCAAACCCCCCCACCCCCTAGGAGCGTCACGGAGTTTATGGACAACCCCTTACGTAATGCTTAAACAGCATCTATGAAGCTTATGGACACATCCCAAAGGCGTGATTCACGGAGTCTGGGGTAATGTGAAACGACTTGTAAGTCAAAAAGGTCGAAGTCGAAGAAAAGGTGCCGTAATCAAAAACGCAAAAAATTTCGCGACACTAGCAGCCACTTTAGTACCCTCTACGAGAATTTTTTTCATCTCTGAATCAGATATAAGTAGCTTAAAAAATTAAAAATGTTCAGCCATGAGCCTATCCCAGTAATATCAAAAGTTCATTAAATTTCAGTTAATGGCCATCAAGTAACATGCAAGAAACACGCTTGGGATAATCATAGTGTTATGGTTTCATTTAAAAAATGATTTAAAACTAATTAAATATACATGTATTTCGTACGAGTCCCGTACAAACGAAAATGTCCCGTACAAACAATTTAATTTTTATTTAATAACTCTCATTTAAGTAAATATTTCTTCAAACTTTTATTGTTTTACCATACCATGACCCTTAGTCTATCCAAAAATATTTTTGGTAATTTTTAAAGCTTATTAATTTAGCTAAAAACTTGCTACAAAGTCAAAAAATGGAAAGTATGGTAGATTTGGGCTGTCCCGTACAAACGAACTTCTTTTCTTATTAATTACTCCCTATCTATAAATATTATTAAGAACAAATAATTGGTTTTAATAGGTCTACGTCACACAAAATAAATGTACTAGATGCTTTTTTTGATAACATTCTCGTTTGTCTTTAATTCAAGGTTTAAACTCCAAAAATGCGTACGATTTGTCCCGTACCAACCGTGGAATGCTCCTATTAGACTTTCTCCTCTTTTTCCTCCACTTTAATAGGATCAGGTATATCAGTTTGGAGTACTACTTTCCAGACACTACATCTCGGTCAGCACTAGCATTTTTAACCTCATCTTATTCATCAAAGAATCAAAGTGCTATTGTTATTTGGATAAATTCTAAGTAGTAGAAAAAAGAAGCAGACTTTTCTTGGAACAATTGGAGTTCGATTTTTTACTCAATAGTGGTATTCACGAAGTAAGGTAGCTGGCAGGGCAGATGAGCTTAATAGCATAGTGTAAGCCAAGTTAGAGAACGACTGTGTAGCATCATTGCTAAAGAGCTACGAAATCAGCTGGTTTTTGTTTACTTTTGAGAAATAAAAAATGTTTTGTGTTAAAATTTATGAATCAAAATATATGAAAATACGTACCACGGAAGAATAAAAAAGTCCAATAGCTGTTCAACAGAAACTTATAGGCTTTTCAGCTTTACGCTTTTTCTTTGAAGGTCCATTAAATTTTAATTTGGAAAAAAAATAATTGAATTTTATTTAAACACAAACGTCAACATAATTCTGACAAGTTTTGGTGTAGTAGAAGAGCTATTCAAATTTACTCAATTGTTTTGTATAGCAAAAGAGCTCACTTGCAGCTAAATTTCTTCAATGTATTTTGTTGTTGTTTAGAGCAGATTTGCCCTTTTACCCTTTTGCCACACTAGCTGCCCTACTTCGTGAATATCGTTAATTAAAATCGATAGTATTTATCTTATCTTTTTCCGTTCGTTTCGAACGGCAGCAATGTGACATTCAGAAAGAGGGCAGAAAAATGCAAAATTTTTTTGAGAAACGAAAACGCTATTAGCTATTTATTATTAGAGGTTATCAAAACATAACATAAACAGAGTTCTCAATTGTACCCAAATCTGTCAATTTTCACTAAGTTCAATACGAAATGTAAAAATTGTTATTAGTACAATCATTTGGGAGAATAAAATGATGTTACCTGGAAAGTTTTGCGGGATTTTCGCAAATGAGTTATTTTATAAATTTCGATGTGCTCTTTCAGAATTTCAACTTTGCTACCTCGAATCGTGTTCACTCGCGTTACAAATATCTCTTCAACGGTTACATTTAGAGAAAAATATTGTGTGAAAGTATTGTAGCTTATAATTTTCTATAAAAATGGCCTTTTAATTGTTTTCGTACGACTTATAACTCAGGGGATATCCTAATTCAAAATTTGAAAAAAATTAGTAAATTGTGCATACCACTTATGAGTAGGCACAGTGATGTATTCAGCTTAAAATTATGATAACTCATGAACTGTGAGTCACACGTTAAAAGTAAAAATATTTATTTATAGGGAATTACTTGCACTACAAGTTACATATTATATTTTTTTCATATAACCTAAAGTTTAGGACATTTTTTTTTCAACAAAAACCAAAAATTTAGAAAAAAACGTTTTTTCAAAATAGCACCAAAATAGTACAGGCAAATTAGGTATTCATTTCTAATTTTGTTGAACATACACCGATCTTTATCCGACATAGCTCATTTTGTTCGTTATAAAATTTAGAACGAAACCAACACATTAGTTTTTTGCGGATTTCCCCCAAACCTTTTTTAATCCCCCGTGAATCCCCAAAAATCCGAATAACTCAATAAAACTGTTTTAAAATGCTTATTAATGGAATATTATGTTATTCGGGGAGTTGCCGAGGTCGGTGAATCCAAATATGATGTTGGAAATGAAAAAATTTAAAATGGCGCCCTGAAAGCTGCGTACACACCCATTTTAAGCACCAAAAATAGAAAAAAATCGTTATAGTGGACTCCTTGGGAGTTTTAGCCTAGAAATTTTGTTACAGTGCATGAATATATTCGGTCGAGGTGGGATTTTATTTTTCATGCTACAAAAAGTAAAGTTTACCAAAAATTTTTTTGTGCTTTTGATTTGTTTATTATTAAAGCAATAACTATAAAAAAATAATACAACACAAAATTAAAAATATTTGCAACATTTTGCAAACCATTTTTTCTAAACTAATTTAAGGTTGCTGAAAACGAAAAACGTAATTTTTTTGTTTCCTTGGGACCGTTCCCTAGTTATTCGATAATTTCTATTTTCGATGTTATAGCTTCATATACATCAATATATTTGTATGACGCCAAGTCCGATCGATTTTATTTTTTCACGTTTACCAAGTGTGATTAATGGAGCTTCTAATGAGTATACCAACAATTATGCTCTGAACAAAATTGACTGAGTTATTGGAGGAAAAAGTTTGAAATTTCACAAATTTTTTAAATTTTTCATATCAACTTCAAGTGAAAACCCTTGTTTTGAGCATATATGTTTTTTAAAATAAATTTTTATAGAAATTTTATTAAATGGCGCATATAATTGCAAACATTTTAAGCCTATGCTGAGCAAAATCGAATGAAGTTTCCAAAAGATCTTAAGGTTAAAATGAGCTATGTCGGATTAAAATCGGTGCATGTTCAACAAAATTAGAAATGAATACCTGTTTTTACCTAATTTGCCGGCACTAAAAAGTTGAAACTTTCTTCAGACGTCATCTTTCATTAAATTTTAACAGGTATTGTTTTGAGTATTTGTTAATTTCTGTGGATTTCAACATTCATAAAGCTATTGCACCACTAAATGTTCCTGCAAGATTGTCTGTTTGCTAGTCAAACTAATGCTTAAATATGCCTCGATTTCTCAATAAGTCACATGACGATCTTCTTCAATTATGTAGTTTTCGCACAGCATCGACGTTTTCTAGTACAAAAGATGTTTTTGGACGACCTTCGCGTGTGTCGCCTTTAAGTGAAGTCCTCCGTGCTTGGACTCTTTTGACCACTCATACATTTAGGTTTTGGATGGTGATTGGAGAATCAAATACAATAAAACAATAATGGTTAATACGTTAAATTATTTTACAAGTAGTAAAAATAAAGCTAAGCTTGGAGAATATTAAATCGCTTAAGTTAAGTTTTGTATAAAAAAAAACTTTCCTACATAAAATTGTAGAGTATAAAAGTGCTAGTGTGACGTCGATGAAAACGACGTAATTAATGAACGCCTATCTAAGATAAGCCATGCTACAAAACGGAGTCTCTTCATTCTTAAGTGCTCATTATAAGGACTCTACATGGATGCTCACAAAGGTTCGCTCAAAAATCTATTTACAGTGTAAATTTTACGTAACAAGATTCTCAGAACTCTGTGGTTTCGGATTGACCTGCTTACACATACAGTCTTATGACCGTGGCGGCGAATAAAACTGAAATTTTAAGGATTCCATGTAATACTGCACTATTCCACTCGCTCTGCAAATGTTTCTTATCTTAACATACAAATGGCTAGCTATTTTGATTTATCATAGTATTGAATATTTTCAAAAAAAGACGACAGCCTTCAGTTTGTTGTATTAATTTTATTCTGGTACATGTTTTATAAATAATTTATGTATAAGTACAAATCTTGCTATAACTAATATAAATAATTTAATAGCCTATATGTAATATTCTTTAAAACAAAATTCATTTCTATCTATCCGTAGCGCACTCTCTCGCTTATAGATAAATTAAATGACTTTTTATAAGTTTACATTTGGGACAGTTAATTAGGAGGAATGCACTAACAATTAATAAAAAATATTATCTACAATACATGCAAACAGACTGGAACCTCAAATAAAAACTGTTCCGACATTGGTATCGTTGACAAAGATTTAATATTCCATCTTAAAATTTTGCAGAGATCTACCGACAGTCGGCTGAATTAGAATCTGTTAATAAAAAAAAATTATTTACGAGTAAGTACTTAAGTAGCAACAAAAACCGAAACTGAAAATAACAACATCTGACCAGGTGGCTATCAAAAATGCCCAGTAAAAATTAATATTGAAAATAATATTTCAATTGAGATGAATATAATATCTTATCATATCACTTCAATTTACTTTCAGCAGAACTTGGACATTCCTGATAATTTCCTACTCATTAAATTTATTACTGCCGGAAAACTTCAGTTTTATTGTTCTCAAATCGGACCAAAGTTCATGGTGCCATGCAGAATGTTTTTGTTTTTATTAATAAGGCTGGGCAAGAGTACGGCATCCAGGGGTTTCAATTTTGACTATTGATTCTAGTAGTAGCTCTTTTCACAAACAAATTTTTTTAACTGACTGCAGTAATGTATCAACCCATTCGAACTTTTTTTTTTGAGTTATTTACATTTTTGTGTAATTGTAGTAAATGATATTGACGAACAAAATTGTCTCTTATTAGAAGAATATTAGTTCGATCTTTTGAAAAAAAGGATCTATTTGCAAAATATTGCATTTTCTATAAACTACATCTTTTTTTTCGAACGACTCACTGTTTATGAGATATCTTTCTAAAACTGTTAACATTTCGGGAAATTGTTTGAAGAATATTTCTGAAATGATGAGCTGTACGAAAAATAGTTATTTGATTTCTTAAGAGGAGAATTACATGTTCTGGAAATAGTAATCATAAATGTTTTCGAAGAAGTAACCGTTTAGGTTTTTTTTGAAGAGTTTTTCTTGAACGGTTATTTATGAATATGTTTTTTAGCATATTTGAATCTCCAGAAAATAGATAGAAATATACATCATATGCTGTGAGTCGTTCGTAAAAAAAAACTGTGGAGAGGTGTACATTACGCATGAAATTCACCATTATGCTTATAAACATCATGCCAAAATTAAAGCTTAAAATCTCGAGAACAAAGCGAGATATTAAAATATTTACAAAATATTTGATATTGGACTCATAGTGTTCTACAGGAATCAAAAATTGTCCCCTCGCAAACTGTGCTCTCTGTGGACTGTAATGTTGTTCTGATTGTTGAAAAAATTTCAATTTTTGATAATAAACAAATGATCAAGATATTGACATTTTTTACTAATTTACTTGCAAATACATGATACATTTAGCCAACTAGAGTTGCATGCAGCTAACAGTGCCTTAAAGTGTTAAATTAAGCAAATCATGTTTTTGAAATATCAATGAAGATTACGAAAATACGAAGAAGCTATAAACTAATTTTAAACACACAAGATCCCTAATAACTTATTTTTAATTTGTAAATGTATCTTAACTGTCAACAGTGTTATGTCTTAAGTTGTGTGCAAATTAGAGGTTTTGATTCTGTTGATATGAAGTACGTTATCGTTCTGCTTTTTAAATGCTAGTCCATGCTGTGATGTGATGGGCTTGCAGGCCCACCTATCATGAAGGACGACGGGCTATGCGCCGAAAAGCTATCTAAATCTAAAGGTCCATCACCCTTTTCATTCATGTTGCTGCCATCTTGTTTCATCATCATGCGCCGCCATTTAGCTCTTGCATTTTGGAACCAAACCTGAGAAAAACAAAAAATAAAAATTATAAAAATAGTAGATGTACATAATAATACTGGTACTGTACCTGAAGTACTCTTTTTGGCAAGCCTGTTTTTTGTGACAGTTGTTTCAAGTCTTTCGCATCGGGATTGTGGTTTATTGCAAAATATGATTTCATTGTACGCAATTGATGATGTTTGAATGATGTGCGCATGCGTTTCGTTCTGGACGATGCACCCATGTGTGAGCCACGGCCAAAGTCAAGATATTCCGTGTTCAGATCTATGTATAAGAAAATATTCACATCAGCTTTGGTATTGGTCAAATTTATGTTATTATACATTTCATGGAGTAATGAAAAGAGAAAATCAAGGACCAGTGTCAGTGATGAAAAATGAAAAATTTCGAACTTTTTTAAAAACACATTAGAAAATCCAATCGACACCCTAAAAAAAAAGTCCTTATATCTTCCAAATGCAATTGTGCATGTTATTTTGAATACACATAGGCTATGCATGAATATGTGTGCTTCTTTTATAAATTACAAAAAAATCGATATGTTTGCTATTTTCGGAAATGTGACCAATAAACCAAAGTTAAAATAAATGACGAAACCTCCCACTTTTGGGGAGGCTTCGTCAGCCATATAAATTCTTCATTCCCTTGATTTTTTGAAACTTTCAACGTTTTGAATGTAGATGGTAAAAGACGAATTGCTTCCGGTGATACAATGGAAGAACGAAAATCAGGGATGTCGTCTTCAATCGGGACCATATCCAGCAAATCATTCGGACCAGGAAGGTCAGAGCCTTGAACGAGTTCGAGACATGATTCAGGCTGATTCTATATCCATTTGTACATTGGCATTAGTACCGAACTCCATATCTTGTGAGAACTCAGATTCATGGAAAATAATTGAATCATATGTATAAATTTCAGTTGTCGAATCCTCCCATTTACACTTGACGAATCCTCCCTTATCCACTTGTTACCAAATTTCCAAAATTTCGCAGTTATCTTTTATTTATTTTGCAAACCTTAAAAGTAGTATTAATAGTAATAATATTTTTAAGGATCTGCTTAAAAAAAACGGAAATTTTATGGTTTATTAATCGAGTATCACACAAAAAGCAACAAGCAAATATTACATCATTTTGCTATAAAAATACAAAATCACGACTAACTACGCACCCTAGCTGAATTGCGCAGAGAAATTTTTATGATAGCTGCGTATCATTAGGAGTAAGACTTTTTGGTTTACACACGGGAGTAAGTGCGAATAGAAATCTCAAAATTTGGCACTGATGAAGCCTCCCACGTGTCGAAACCTCCCCCTTCTACCAAAAATACCGCATTCTTGTGTTAAATCGATGAATTTATCTATATGATCCTTACATCTGAGGTGTATCATAAGATCAGCAAACTTATGCAGGATATTGCGGGAAATATTTTTGTTTAAAATTTTAACCCTGTTAAACCCCCACATGTGGGTCATTTTTGCCCTTTTTTTTAAAAAAAGGTACAAAAATGACACCCAAAACAGGGAAATGTTGAGTCAGTATGTACAACAGAAATATTTGCAATAAAATTTCACTACAATTTCTAAACACGTAAAGGCCGAAATTTGAGCCCGAAACCAAAAAAATCGTTAAAATCAATTAGGACTTCTCACATTGCATATTAATTACATCCCTAACGCGCTTACCTTAAGTTTTAAGAATTTTTTGTTTTTGGTAACTATTAGTGAAATTTTTTGTAGGATTTTTTTTGCAAAATTTTTTTAACCCATTGTGGCTCAGTTTTAGAAACAGGGGTCAAAAAGACCCAAAAAACAGGATATAATGGGTTTATGTGTTCTATGAAAATGATCCTTGTGTAATTTCGTTATGATCTTGCGAGAACGAGTTTTGTCCAAATTGTTGTTTTAGAGTTTTACAGTGGGGCGAAATTTGGAAAATATTTATTGTTGGAACTGCGTACTGATTTTAACGATTTTTTTGCTTTCGGGATAAAATTTTGCTTTTTTAGTGTTCAGCAACTAGTAGTGAAATTGTATAGCAAATATTTCTGTAGTACATACTGACTCAATATTTCCCTGTTTTGGGTGTCATTTTTATAACTTTTTTAGAAAAGGGCAAAATGACCCACATGTAAGGGTTGTACAGGGTTAAAATTTTCTACAAAAATATTCCCCGCAATATCCTGCATAAGTTTGCTAAACACTTGATACACCTCAAATGTAAGGATCATATAGTAAAATTCATCGATTTAACACAAGAGTGCGGTATTTTTGTTTTTTTCATGTACAGTGGATAAAAAATCTTCAAAAATCGATTAAAAAAAAATGCGACGTGCTGGAGAAAAACCACGAGACACGGGTATTTTTTTTAACGTCTACTTTAAGAATTTTTTGGATTTTCTCATGTGTTTTTTTTTTGTGTGCACTGTTCGACAATTTCGAACTTTTTGTAAAACACATGAGAAAATCCAAAAAATTCTTAAAATAGGCGTTAAATAAAAATACCCGTGTCTCGTTGTTTTTCTCCAGCACGTCACATTTTTTTTTAACCGATTTTTGAAGATTTTATCTCCACTGTATATGACAAACACAGAAATAACTCATTTTTGTGTTAAATCGATGTATTTAACATCATATGTTCAGCAAACTTATTCAGGATATTACGGGGAATATTGTTTTGGGAAACTTTAACCCTCTACATCCCCCACATATGGGTCATTTATACCCGTTTCCCAAAAAAGTGCAAAAATGACACCTAAAATGTGGGAACATTGAGTCAATCACGGTTCTGTTCTGAGAATTTAATTTATATTATATTATGAAAGCCTATCAATTTCTGCATATTTTGGTGAATTTGTAAAAAAATCGTTAAAGCGGTTTTTGAAAAAAGGTCAAAAAACCGTTAAAATTGGAATGAACAAAAATTTAATTTTGATTATTATTTTAACAAATAATGATTATCATGTGTATATATTAGAGCGCCCACAAGATATATGGAATGTGCAAAGTTGTGAATTTGTTTGTTCCCCGTTCCTTTCCTGAAACTAGAGGTCAAAAAAATAAGATCTCAAAAAAAATTAGGAATCGGTAGTGGAAAAAACCCAGCCGGTTTTCGATCAAAGGTCGAAATATTGACTAAAAAAAGGCAAGTCACTTCGACTGCCCGATATTTTGAAACTATTAATTTTTACGTAATGTTTTTAAGACAAATTTTGTAGAGCATGACTAGGTCAACATTATTTTCTTAGAAAGTTTTGGTCCAAAAATTAAATTTGTTGCTGTTTCGGTACGAAAATTTAAATTTCTAAGGAAAATTTTCATGACTTTTTTCTTATAAATTGGTTTTTTTGTAATTTTTAAAGGGCGAAATATTTGTTATGGAATTTATTTGTTGTAGAGAATTAAATGCTAATTAATTAAAAAAAAAATTGTCTAAAAATATTAAGTTTTAAGGTATGGACCTGATCTCAGAGTTTGGAAAAAAATGAAGTAATTTAATTTTTTTCTTTTAATCGCTTTTTATTGGATGCAAGAAAATGTATTGCTAGTTTTTATTAAATGCATCATTTAGAACTGCATTTTGCCTTCAAAATGAGCTATAAAATGGTTTTGTGCGATTTTTCTTTGAATTTTCTTTGAAAAGTTATGACCATTTTAAAATGAAATCATGAAAGTTAAAAATCATGTGTGAATTCTCTATAGCAATTGCCATATTGCTACATCTTTTATGATGTTATTTTAAAATGGTCATAACTTTTTAAAGAAAAATCATACAAGACCACTTCATATCTCATTTTGAAGAAAAAGAACAGTTCTAAATGATGCATTTAATAGAAAAGACCAAAACGATTTTATGCGTGTTCTATATGACCTTAAAAGTAGTGTTTTTTTTAATATTAGGGGTAAGATATCTCACAAATTATAAAAGATACAGCAATTTTTCTTCCAGTTCTGGATTAAGCATCAATAAATACATCTAAAATTACTATTTTGGTTTTGGTTTGAAGTGTTTTTTCTTTTAAAATACCGTTTTCCGACTATTCGATGAACTAATTTTGAAAACTTTTTTTTCTTATTCAGTAAATGCTCACGTGTAATTTAACATCTTTTTGCAGTTCACGACAACTTGATTTAAATTTTTTCCTGTGCTGCCTGCACGAATTTCGAAATTTTCGATTTTCTGTGCTGGAACAGCCCAAAAACGCACTAAAACGAAAAAAATGTTATTTGCGTGTTCAGCGACCCCAAATTAGTTTAGAAAATATGATTAGTAGTCAATGGTTTCAGGTGCATAAAGTGAGCTATGCAGGTGTGACGAATTTCGATGTTTTTTGATTGTGAATTTCGAGCTTTTCAACAGTAATTTCGAGCTGTCTGGGAAATTTTCCATTTTCCGGGAAAGCGGAAAAATTGTTCTGCATAGCTAAGTTTATTTTTTCAGCCAGACGACTCTGCGAGAAAAGATAGCGATGAAATCTTTTAACGCAGGAATTTTGAGCTGCTTTCGAGCTAATTTTGAGCTAAAAGCATTTTCCGGAAAACTCACAAATTTCCCGGAAAATCCCAAAAAACTTTTTTTATGGCTAACTTTATTTTTTCAGCCAGACGAATCTGCGGAAATAGTAAGAGATGAAATCTTTTAAAGCAGTAATTTCGAGCTACTTTTGAGCTGACCTTGAATGAAGTGTTTTCCTTAAATTTCCCCGTAAAATCCCAAAAAATTTATGGATTATGTCCGAAAGTTTTTCGCGGATCAGCCTATAATATATCCAACACCTAGTAATTTTACATAAGAGTAGGGGTAAGTGGGCGGCCTGCGGCCGCAGCTCATGATTTAAAACTCCCAAAAATCCAACACCGGCTTCGCGGCGGCCTTCGGCCGCGGATCAATCGGTAATATATCCAATAATTTGCGGACATATCACCAATTAACAAAATGGGGATTATGTCATGGCACGCCATAAAAAAAGGTTTTTTGGGATTTTCCGGGAAAGTTTGGGGTTTTCCGGAAAACACTTTTCGTTTTTGATGAACTCGAAACTAGATACTAATATTTTTTAAAAACTTTTTTTTTTAAATTAATCAACATTTAATTTTCTACATCATAAGAATTCCAAAATAAATATTCTGCCCTTCAAAAATTACAAAAAACAAATTTATAGAAAAAAAGTCATGAAAATTTTCTTAAAATTTGAAATTTTTTACCGAAACAGCAAAACAAATAATGAAAAATATAAATAAAATACGCATTACATATATGGGCACGGCCACCGTTGGGAACGTTACATTCGCACGCACATTTTTGCCCATATCTCTTTGAAAAATAATCAAACATCATGATATCTTAAATGCATGTAATAAAGCTCCCTAAGGCCAATACTTTGTAGGAACAAAGTTTTTGTCTATCGCTCATGGCTTAGAAGTTATAAGAGTTTAAGTGCCGTTGGGAACGTTATTTTTTTTTTCAACAATTTTTGAGGTCAGTGCACATTTTCTAAAAAGTCTGCGAATCTAGTAATGTATTTTTCCGAACATCTTTTATAATATCAAGATAAAGGATCAAAGCTAAGATTGGAATGGTAATTTTGGTGAAAAAAATGTTATTGGTGGACTTACAGACATTAAAGCAACGTTGGTTTCGTCACGCAAAAGCGTTGGGAACGTTACGCATACGAATTTCTATAAATAAAGCGTAGGCAAATACAGCCAAACAGTCCAAACATCCATAAAGATGAAAATATGTGAATATTTCATTCCTTGGAAGGTTTCCATTTACACTACATTACAAATTTTTTGTTCCAAGACCTAGATACATATTTTTTTTGAAATTACGATTTCTCCCAAAAGGATAAAGCTATCTACATGAAACTTGGTACAGATAATACTGAGAGCCATTTTCTGAACAGGATTAAAATTGAGCGTGATCGGTTAATGTCCACGCCTACCTCCCATATATGCTAGTTAAAACGTTGTATGGGAAGTAGGCGTGGAGATTAACCGATCACGTCCAATTTTAGTCTCAGGCAGCTTAGTAATATTGTCGTTATCTGTACCAAATTTCATGCATCTAGCTAAATTCTTTTGGCCACCAGTCTGGGTTCAACAAAAAAAATGAAATCGAAAATAAATTTTTTTCTGTTTTTTTCAGATTTTTATGTTGAGCCCTGACAGGTGGCCGAACGGATTAAGCTAGATGCATGAAATTTGGTACATGTAACAAGAATATTACTAGGTTGTTTCGGAAGCTTCAAAAAGCCTGTAAAGAACGAAATATTTGTGATATCCTATGCACTTGGATAGATCTCAAAATAGCAATTAACGTGATTTATGTCCATAACTTCATCTTCAATCCAACAGTTCTTATTAATTGATTAAAATTATTGTAACGAATTTCTATCCCTTTCAACACAGCGTGGATTCAGAAGAAATTTTAGTGCAAAAATATAACTTATGATTTTTGATTAAAAAATGTTGGGAACGTTACACATATTTAGTGGCTATGTTCACCATGGTAGACACTTTATTTAAGTAATTTTAAAATGGATTCAGAAATTAGACTGAAAATACTCGAAAAAGGTGATTGCATTTTAATATTTTACCCACTAACTTCCGCTACAAGAAACTTCTTAAAATATTTCGTTGGGAACGTCACGTTTTTTATTGCGGTAGAATTCATCGCCAACAAATATGCATAAGCAACTGGTTTTCCTTCAAAATATCAATGTTAATCCTTAATTTCAAATATTTTCTTTCTGCGGATATCAAAATTGCATTGATACAATAAAAATAAAGCAAATTTTTACCTTCTTTTCGGGACTTGTTTTTTTGGCATTTTTTTTTCTTTTCACAAGCAAGAGTAAGTTTTTATGAAAAAAGCACCCCTTAAATCAACTTATATACTTGAAAATAGTATTTTTGGACAGCATTAGATGTAAACTTATGAAATATGGGCAAATGAGTGGGAGATTTAAAGAAAAAAAAAAAGTTGTATAGCTTCGTCTTACGTGGCCGTGCCCATATACATATCACGAATGTTTTGTATAGTATTTATAAAAAATGTTTGTTCCTTAATAAAAAAACACTAAAAAGAATTATTACAAAAATTCTTTATTTAAAAAATATCGTTAAAATAGGAATTGGCCCAGAAAAATTCGGATTTTTCTGCAAAATAAATCTAAATCTAATTTTTTTTCCCAAGAATTTTGCAAATATGACACAATTTTAAAAAAGCGTACATAAAAATTCACATTAAATTTTTTAAAAAAAGTATAAGGCAATAATTCTGATCAAAAACTCTCTCAAGAACCACCAAAAAAAGTGTCAGCTTAGCAAATATAAATATAAATAGCTAAAATAGATAGTATATTTTTAATTACCTATGTTGGTGGATAGCACATCAATGTCTTTGGGCTTTCTCTTTCTCGGTCTACCCTTTTGACGTGGCGGTTGTGAGAGTCCTGAGATAACATGTGATGCAGGCACAAAAAGGCCGCTAGGAACAACGCGATTAGGATCATGGGGGCTGGATGAATCATTTGGTGGAGAACTAAATTGTGCTGCAAAAGAAAAAGATCTTCCAATGCGCGAAAGTGCTGTTTCCTCTTCCATTGATATTCCAAAATGTGTTCTAAAATTATATTTCCAATTAGTATCGTTTCTTAAGTCACACAAACTATTTGGCATACCTGCAATATATTAACGCATCGCGTATACCAAACTGATCTCCCTTAGTTAAAGGTGTATGACACACGGCACAGCAGAAGCAACTTACGTGAAACACTAAATTTCGAGCCCGCATTACTAATTCTGATGAACTTATAGAGGCGAGACATCTAGAACATCGTCTCGTTCCGAAAAGTCTGTAACGAATTTAAACATATGCAACTCTTAGTGGGTTGTAGTTTGTGTACATAAATCAATATAAATGCATGTCATTTAATAACGTTAGTAAAAGTACAAAATAAATATATGTATGTAATTAGGTAAAACTTTTTTTCGCTTAATCGAAGTTCAACGGATTTGAACGAGCTAGAATGAAATGTTGAATTAAAAAATTTAACCTAAATTGTATACGTATTATTTGTAAGAAATTACACTTATAGTATATAGTGTTATTTATTTCTGACAATGGCATACACACTGTTCCTGAAAAAAGTTTCATGAAAATGCTTAAAAAAAATGTTCCGCATGGCTTAGTTTATTTTTCCAGCCAGACGAATCCGCAGGAATTTTGAGCTAGTTTCGAGCTGAGTTTTGAGCTAAAAGCATTTTCCGGAAAACTCCCAATTTTCCCGGAAAATCCCAAAAAAAAATTTTTTATGGCTAACTTTATTTTTTTCAGCCAGACGAATGCGCGGGAAGAGTAAGCGCTCAAATCTTTTAACGCAGAAATTTCGAGCTAGTTTAGAGCTGACCTGGAATGAAGTATTTTCCAAAAATCATAACTCATTTACGAAATGGGGACTATGTCCGTGGGGATTATGTCATGGCACCGCCATAAAAAAAGGTTTTTGGGATTTTCCGGGAAAGTTTGTGGTTTTCCGGAAAACACTTTACGTTTTTGATCAGCTCGAAACTAGCTCGAAATTCCTGCGTCTAAAGATTTCATCGCTAACTCTTCTCGCGGATTCGTCTGGCTGAAAAAATAAACTTCCCAGTCAGCTCGAAATTACTGTTAAAAAGCTCGAAAATAGCTCGAAATTCCAAAAAAAAAAACATACTGTCAAATCTAAACTGTCTCGTCAATTTTTAAAAAGTTTGGAATAGAGATCGGCTTAACTCCTACGAAGGAAACTAAAAACTTTTTGTGCTTTATTATGATATTAAAATATTTTGTTTTGCAGTGAACAGTGTCACGCATAAAAAGAAAATATGCAGTAGAGCGCACATATGTGCAAAATTCTGATTTTGCTTGCTCCCCGTCCATTTCCTGAAATTAGAGGTAAAAAAAATAAGACCTCAAAAAAAAATTTGGAATCGATAGTGGAAAAAACCCAGTCGGTTTTCGATCAAAGGTCGAAAAATTGACTTAAAAACGAGAAGTCGAAAGAAGTCAAAACTGTTAATTTTTTCATAATATTTTCAAGACAACTTTTGTAGAGCATGACTAGGTCAACATTATCTTCTTAAAAAGTTTTGGTCCAAAAATTAAATTTGTTGTTGTTGCGGTACAAAAACTTTAATTTTTTAAGAAAATTTTCATGACTTTTTTTATATAAATTGGTTTTTTGTAACTTTCGAAGAGCGGAATATTTATTTTGGAATTCTCATTTTGTAGGGAATTAAATGTTAATTAATTTAAAAGAAAAATTACTAAAAAATAATAGTTTTTAAGAAATGGAGCCCGTTTCAAAGTTAAGAAAAAAAAATTTATTTTTTTATTTTTTCTTCTTGATTTTTAATTTGGTAAGAAAACATTTTAGTAGTCATATTTCCTAAACTAATTTGGGATTGCTGAACACGAAAATAGCATTTATTTTCGTTTTAGTGCGTTTTTGGGAAAATCGAAAATTTCGAATTTCGTGCACGCAGCTCAGGAAAAAATTTCAATCAAGTTGTCAAAAACTGCACAAAGATGTGAAATTGCACCTGAGTATTTACTGAATAAGAAAAAAAAGTTTTCAAAATCGGTTCATGGCATGGTTTTCAAAATGAGGTCGAAAAAAAACGACTACAAACCAAAACCAAAATAATCATTTTAGATGTAGTTATTAATGCTGAATTCGAAATTGGACGCGAAATAGCTGTATCACTTATGGTTTGTGAGATATCTCACCCCTAATGTACAAAAAACACGATTTTTGAGGTTGTGTAGAACACGCACAAAATCGTTTTGGTCTGTTTTATTAAATGCGTTACTTAGTACTGTTTTTTTTTTTTTCTTCAAAATGAGTTACAGAATGGTCTTGTATAATTTTTCTTTAAAAAGTTATGACCATTTTAAAATAACATTATAAAAGATATAAATAGTAATATGGCAATTGCTATAGAAAATCCATACATGATTTTTAACTTTCATGATGTCATTTTAAAATGATCATAACTTTTTGAAAAAAAGTCGCGCAAACCCATTTCATAGTTCATTTTGAAGGCAAAAGGCAGTTCTAAATGATGCATTTAATACCAACTAAAAATGCATTTTGTTGCATCCAAGAAAGTAGCGATTAAAAGAAAAAAGATTAGAATACTAGTTTTTTTCCAACATTGAGACCGGCTCCATACCTTAAAACTTAATATTTTTAAATAATTTTTTTTTTGTTGAATTAATCAACATTTAATCCCATGCAATATAAGAATTCCAGAACAAATATTCCGCCCTTCGAAAATTACAAAAAAACAATTTATAGAAAAAAAGTCATGAAAATTTTCTTAATAAATTGAAGTTTCTGTACCGAAACAACAACAAATTTAGTTTTTGGACCAAAACTTTTTTAGAAGATAATGTTGACCTAGTCATGCTCTACAAAAGTTGACTTGAAAATATTATGAAAAAATTAACAGTTTTGAAGTAACGGGCAGTCAAAGCAACTTCCCTTTTTTTAGTCAATTTTTCGACCTTTGATTGAAAGCCGGCTGTGTTTTTTCCACTACCGATTCCAAATTTTTTTTTGAGATCTTATTTTTTTGACCTCTAATTTCAGGAAATGGACGGGGAGCAAACAAATTCACAACTTTGCACATTTCATATATCTTGTGGGCGCTCTAATATGCAGAAACTGTTATCAATGAGAGTTTGATTTCTTTAGTTTACAGTTGCGTATTCTCTTTAAAGCCAAATTGAAGTGGTCGAATTTCGGTCACAAGGCGAACTCTGTTTTTTCTAAACACGTCTCTTTTTAACCCTCAGCGTACAATCCTCCAAAAACTTCCGTAGCGTACAATTGGGGTGAGGGTAACCCCACGCGACTTCGATCGCGTATAACTTTTGTTTTTCAGGGTCGATTTATATTTTTTTATTCTGTAGGGAATTTCATCAGGAAAACAGTGAGCTATGCTTTATACCTGCCTTCTAAAAATTTTCGTGTGTTTTTGGTCAAAAACTGAACACACTTTCACATGTTTTCCCTCGAAAAACATGTTTTTCTTAAAAATCGATTAAAAATTGATAAAAACATTTTTCAGCTTCAACATATATATCACTGGAAAGGTTAAGAGTTGGGGAATGTTATTTAATAACTAGTTTTGGGATTCTGTCCAAAAAGTATATTTTATTGAGCAATTGAACTTTGACGATTTTTGAAGTTCCTAAAAACTATGCAATGTACCATCTCAGCAAATTTTTTTTTGTAATGACATGAAAGTAAGTGTCAAATCGTTTTATATTCTTTAATAGGGATGAATTATGATTAGAATACATAAACAGTCGATAAGTTAACAAAAATGCAGACAACAATTAATTAGAAAGTTGATTTTTGAATGTGGAAAAGTAAACATGGACAATAGACTTTGATATAAAAATTTGCACAAATTTTTATTTATTGATCAAAATCATTATTCATCAAAATCATTGACATTATTCTTGAGCTGCGGGTATGACATTACTTGAGCACTCGCAACAAATCTTTGCGACATGATCCTTGCACATAAGTAGGTTCGTGACAAGCGAAACATTTGAAGTATGTTTTGCGATCCAAATTACGTGGGCACAAATGGCATCGCTTCTGTTTCGACATCCTAGTTCTGACCGAATAATCTCGAGTATCTTGATCTTCAAGATGCATGGGACCGGTGACAAACATTTCCCCGAGAACTCGCAAGTTTGCGCGCAGACTGGGTGCAGCCATTCTTTGAGCTAACAAAGGTTGTACCAGACAGTTGCTTTATGAACGAGGACCTTCGCATGTTCGTTGTGATTTCATTCAAATTATACAAGACGAAAGAATTAACGCTAGCGTTAAGCAAGAGCGCCAAAACTGCTTTTGAAGTTTCAAAATTGTGCGACACGCTATATTTCATGAAAACAGCGTAAAAGCGAAGGTTTTCGATAGAAACACATTTTTTCTAAGTGTGGGATTTTCCTACGTATCGTACAATGGTGTGACGGTAACCCCACGCGCAACTTTGGATACTTTTATTGGGTGTACAACTTAAAAACCGGAATTTTTTAGCGAAATTTGATGCTTTATTGTGGAAAAATGTTACAATATATTTTATTCAAAGTATTGTCCATTAGAAGCTACAACATTTCCCCATCTTTCAGGCAATTTATGAATTCCATCCCAAAAAAATTGCGCCGGCTTGGCGGCCAAAAATGAATCGAGCCAATTTTCGATATCTTGAACTTAAGTGAACCGTATTCCTGATAGGGCATTCTGCATCGATCGAAACAAATGGTAGTCAGATGGTGCAAGGTCTGGGCTATAAAGCGGGTGAGGCAAAATTTCCCATCCGTTGTTTTCCAGATAATTTTTGATAATATGTGGCCGAGCGTTATCGTGGTGGAAAATGATTGACTCGTGTCTGGTCGCATTCGTTGGCCGCTCTGCCTGGATTTTCTGCTTCAATCGGATCAATTGTTGACGATAGAATTGAGCATTAATGGTTTGGCCACCTGGCAACAGCTCATAATAGATCACACCTAGCTGGTCCCACCAAATACAGAGCATTACCTTCGAAGCGTGAATATTTGGCTTCGGCTGTGATGGGCCGGCCTCACCTTTCTTGACATACGCTGTTTTGCACTTGGAATTATCATAATGGATCCACTCTCATCGCCAGTGACAAAACGATGCAAAAAACCCTTCCTTTTGTGGCGTTCAAGCAGCATTGTGGACATCAAAACTCGGCGTTCGACGTCCCTTGGCTTCAACTCGTATGGCACCCAATTTCCCAACTTTTGAAAAATTCCCAAGGCTTTCAAACGTCTGAAAATTGTTGCTCGATCAACTTCCAATGGTTCTGCAAGTTCTTCTTGCGTTTGACATGAATCTTGATCGAGTAATGCCTCCAATTCTTCATCCTCAAACTTTTTCGGCTGACCAGGACGTTCTTTGCCTTCGACATCAAAATCACCACTTTTAAACCGTCGAAACCACTCACGACAGCTTGATTCAGCTGGAGCATAGTCCCCATAAACTTCTACAAGAATGCGATGACTTTCCGCAGCAATTTTCTTTGCAAAAAAATGACCCAACAGAACCTCCCGCAAATGCTGTCTTTTTCTCCAATTTTCGAAGTTATTCATCGTGAAAAATAATAATGATGCACACGAGATAAAATTGTTTTGTTGACTGATTTTGACAGCTGTCAAATGTACCTTCAAAATGACATATATATAAAGTTCGAGCTTTCACGATATTTGTTAGTACGGACATCCACCGTCAAATTCCGGTTTTTAAGTTGTACACCCAATAAAATAAAAACCAAGCGGCCAATAGCGACGCCGATTGGAGGTAATGTAGAGGGGCCCTCAAATATTTTTTACATCTAGGTGTTGCCCCCCTCCTGTGCTCTATTTTAAAATGGCACGACACGAAAAAATGTCGTGGGCTTAGCCTAACCCCATTGTACGCTGAGGGTTAAGCTCAAAAATATGAAAATTTGTGATAAAGTTAACAGGTAAAAAAAAAGTTTCAGTCAAAATAAAAATTACTTATGTGTATAGTCCATTCGACCAAAATACCTTTGGAAATTGAGTGACGCTGTAGTGGGATACGTTAAAACTATGCTTCAGTAGTGTTATGACGTTATCCTGAGCTCGCGTAGTAAACATAATGGCACTAACCGTTTTTTATCTGGTCTTGTTGCTAAGATATTCACCAAAAACCATTTACACTTTAAACATTTTAGTTAGAGATGGTACAAATCAATTACTTAATAAAAATTATTTTTGAAAGTGGAATTAGATAAAAGTTATCATTATACATATAAATCATTAATTTTGTGTGGATAGCTTTTTTGGTTCTCGAAATATAGAACAAAAGTGGTTAAAAAGGTTGATCAATATTTTACTATGGTAGACAGAGTGCTTTTCGAGTTTTGCTTTATTTGAATCACAAAATTATTGTCCAAATATTTATATATTCTTGCTTGTCAAAATTGTATCCTTAGTCGTAATGGTTTCCAAAATATATCCCAACAAAACTGATAAAAAAAAGTATCCAAGATATCTTCTATTGAATAAATATACGTACATATACCTCAACTCTATGTTAATGACTAAATTTAATTTGTATCGAATTAAGACACCTTATAAATGGATGATCTCTCGGAAAGTAATGATTCAATTTGAAAAGTTAAAAGGTAAAATTTAATAAGGGAGATCATACCTCTCCACTGCTGTTAACAAAAAATAACAACACTTCTCCCTGGACTTGCGCCATATGTCTTTACTTAATTGACGTTTTTTGTTAATTCAGATTCGGGATCTGGTACCGCAAATTAACAAAAAAATATAATCGAGATTTCAATAAAAATTTTGTTTTCTCTCAATTTGTTGCACTGTAGAGTAGAACGGGGCAATGTCGTGCACTCAACTTTGACATGCTCGTAAAGCCGTACATCTCAAGCGAATGCGACGAGTAAGCATCCGATCGAAAGATAATTTCGTTGGTTACATCCATGAGCAACAACATTTGTGTAGCGAGAAATTGTGTTTGTGTAAGTGAAGAAAAAAAAAATGTGCACGATATTACCCCCCTCAAAATTTGTGGGGTAATGTCGTGCATTATTTTCCGAGTATAGTAAAGGTACCAAAATGTGTGAGAAATGATAGGTAGTGGTTCTATTAGAGGAGATTTAGCATTATCATGTTTTTATTCATTATTGTACAAGTGTGAAGTACATAATATGTTGTGTAGAGTAGAACGGGGCAATGTCGTGCACTCAACTTTGACATGCTCGTAAAGCCGTCCATCTCAAGCGTTTTAAAGGTCAACTTCGATAACTCGGTGAAGCCCAAAATTTTTTTCGAAAACCAAATACTTATTTTCTTTGGCAGGATATTTCGTTTCAGAAAACACTTACCTGGTATATTTTCCCGCAAGGAAAATTATTTTTCTGACCCGATGAAAAAACACTTTTATCGTCCCGAAAGCGTGCGTTTTGAAAAAAAGGTTACTCTGTAGAGACGAACTGGTGAAAATTGCTAGTATTATATGCATAAGCTCAGTAGGTCAGCAGGTCCCTGCCTTACGAACAGTTGGTAAATCATTCAATTCTTTGGGCTAAAACAGCCAGTGCACGACATTACCCCCTGCACGACATTACCCCGTTCTACTCTACGTACAATTAAGACTTTCCAAAATGCGGCGCTCCTGAATTGTCTTCACGTGGACGGACATATCATGTTCTTTCAAGGAAAGAACATGATAGTTTTCTGCACCGTTTACATGTTATGGGCAAATTCCCAAAGAAGGGTTTATAAAATACTCCAAAAAGGCAAATTGGTACTTGAGGAAAAAAAATTTCTAGATCCAATGTGTGAAACTTTTCACAATCATCAAGAATGAAAGGAATAGTTTAAGCAGGCTTTTGGGCAGAACAATTTCACTGTAAAAAAGTGACGAAAAACCGCATTTGCACCAATCTCAGACCCGATAGAAAAAACAGATGCCATATTCGGAATCAGCGACCCTAAATTACTCAAAAAAAGTTTTCGAGATCTCATTCACAAATTTGTGTTGCACAGTATTATTATTACGGAAACAGAAATGGGCGGAGGATTCTTTGTGGCGAAGGACGAAACATTTGTCACCTTAGCCGTGATTTTAATCCGATCCTCAATTTGTCATAATTATGTATTGGAAAATGAAATACTTTTATGAAAATTGATATGTTTCTAAAAAAAAATTTATTTTGTTTTATTTTAAAATATCTTTCTTTAATTTAAAACCCTAGAAAATCGCCCGCACTTTGCCATTTCACTATTTTAATATTTTGGACCACTCGAATGTACATACATACATACTTATGTACTTATTCAATCCCTGTCGGAAGAACATAAACCGGTTACAAAAAAAATCGGTTGGAACGTAGTTAAAAAGCAACCGGTTTGAAACTGGTTTAAATTATATGCAGCAAAAACCACTTTGACTTTAATTTTTACAATTTAATCTCAAATTTTTTTCAAATTTTTTTATTTTCCTTGCTGAGATTGTCAAATTATCAAGAAATTCAATTCAAATTCATTTTCACAATATTTTTTTCTTTAAGCTCCTATTTTATTTTCATTAATGTTCTAACTTAGAATAATACTAATTCTAAGTTATTTTTATTATTTAATATTATTTACAATGTAATATTTGTCTTTGAAACTTGAGTTCCCATATGAATCCCCAATGAATGTTTCAATTAAATTGAAAACATATGTATTATTGAAGTTCTTGTAGTGGAATTGCAACTGCTTAACTAGTTTTTAAACCAGATTTGGTCAATTGACTATTTACCAATTGAAAAAAGATCAATTTTAAACCAGTTGAAAATATATGCAGTGTAGGCCAATTAACTATTTACCAATTTAAAATAAACCGGTTTAAAACCAGTTGAAAATATATGCAGAGTAGGACAATTGCCCTGCCCCTATGACATCGCCATGTTAAATAAACCAGTCTCTTGCAAGGAAAAAAGTCAGAATTTCAACCGGTTGTGGTTGAAAAAAAGTAGTTTTAAATCGCTTTTAAACCAGTTGAATTTCCTATAGGGATCGTATATTTTATACAATCATAAAACCTTAAAGCAAATATCAAATTCCACTTATTGGTATACACGTATTAAATAATATAAAATTTTTTGATTGCATATTTTTCTCATTATAAATATGCAACGTTCATTAATCACAAAGATTTCGGCTAAAATTAGTCATAAATTGGAGCACAAATAACAGAAAGCGATACTTAATCAATTATATCGAATGATTCTTTCAAATACTCGCATTCAGTCTTTTATTGAATAATTCTTGCATTATAACTATTCCTTCTGATGTTGTCTTCATTCCAATGCTGCTGAAAAGAGTACAATCCGAAATGACGAGAAAATTATAGGTCATTGAAAATAATATGATGCCATTCTGCCACTGGTATAGGAGTAGGCAGTTATATTTATGGATGTGAATAAAAAATATTTGAGGCTGAATAACCTGAGGTCACTCCAACCGCAATCCCAATATAAGAAATTCAGTGGCAATGATTTAAAAAAAGAATGTGCAAACTAAAGAAAGGGTATGATTAAGAAAATTAGTCATTCATAGCATTAAAGGTCTCTACCTGCAATTTCAATTTCTTGAGTAGACAAAGGTGTGCCTAATTTAGATAGTAATTTAACAATAAGGCCAGTAAATATTGATATATTTCTTTAGCAAAAAACATTTTATCAGGGTGAAAAAAGGCGCTAAGTTTATTTTATGTAATTGTTATTATCTTCGTTTAGTTCACATAGCAAAAAATTACTCTTCAAAACAAGAAGTTACTACACAGAGCCAAATCGACCACATAAAATAGAACAAAAGTAAGAAGATATCTCTATGGTTTTCATCCAAAAAGAAAGTCACATCAAAATCATAAAGAAAAATTTATGTTGCCATATATAAGAAAACATTGTTATAAATATTAAGAAGAAATCTCATCGTTTTCAATACTATTTCTTCTTAATTTTATAAGAAATCTTTTGGAAAAACAATAAGATTTCTTCTCATGTAAAATTTTCAAAAAATCGATATTTTTTTTTTCATAGGTTGATAGAATAACGTCTTGGGAGTATATTCCCAAAGTTTCATGACTCAACTCTAAATATTATGGAAACTCAAACTGCTTAACCGATTTTTGATTTCTAAAAAGTGTTTTGCAGATTATAAATTGAACGAGTGCATGAATGTCTGAAATTGTGGAAAAATTTTATTTTATACACTTTTTAGCCCCATTTAGCGACAAAAAATGACGAAAAAATAGCACTTTTTTTCAAGACGTGATTTCAATATTGTAGAATCGAATTTTTTGGAGTTGCAGACATTCATGCACTCAGGGGAACCCTGCTGAATAATAAAAAAATTTTGTTTTATGTTTCAGATAAATACTTTGGGCTCCACAATGTACCGCGATAAATCCGACTTATTAAATTTCGCCACACGCGACATTTAATAAGTCCGCCATTTTGTCATTTTAGTTTTTGAAAAAATGCTTTTTTTATAGTTCAAACATGTTCTTAAATATATGCAAAAAATTATTTGTGTGTGTTTTTATTTTCCGAGTGAAAAACAATTCCGAAAAACAACTACTTTTTGACGTGTTACATGAGAAGCCCCCCTTAATACTATGAGATTTTCATATAAATGGCAACAGAAATTTATATTAGATTTTCTCTATGGTTTTGATATGATTTTCTTCTTGGATGAAAACCATAGAGATATCTTCTTACTTTTGTTCCATTTTATGTTGTCATAATTCGGCTACCAGGTTTTCCATACACGTCTATTTAATGAACAATTCGAGCTTTTTCGATGACGACCCATCATATTTCATTCTGTAAGAATAAGTTGATGGGAAAGATGATTTAAATAACAAAATAAAATTACTTACATTGTATTTTCTTTAATGCCTCAGTCCTGCCATCATTCCCCAAGCAAAATAAATAAATACATAAGAGTTCTGTCAAATCAAAACCAAAAAAATATTTTAAACGATTTTCTCCTTAAAACTAGAAAATAATAAGTTTCTCACGTTACGTACATCTTTTCAAGTTATACACGTATTCCATATAGAAATGATGAGAAAATCTTTTTAAAATTTTAAGAAGATTTTTTAAGTAAATTCACAGAGATCTATGGAAAATTCATATTGTTTTCTATTTTTATATGAATTCATATCGAAATAGGTTAATACGACAATCTTCTTGTTTTTAGGGGTAATTTTTTGCTCTGTGTATGAATTCTGATTAAATGCAGTAAACAAACAGAATTTTCCATATTGAATTCTCTATGACTTTACCTAGAAAATCTGTACTTAAAAATTCGAAATGATTTTCACATCATTTTTATATTGAGCAAAACATAGAATGATGTAAGTAATATGAGTTTCTTATTAATTTCTAGTTTCAAGGAGAAAATCGTATAAAATCGAGAAGATTTGAGGAGTGTTTTTTCAAAAGGGCGTAAAACCATGTTAAACAAATTTTCAGTAATGAGAAAAAACTTTTATGGGCTGTTAACAATAACTTATTTTTGTTTAATGTCTCCAGTGTTATAGCGAGTTGACCAAAGATTCTAATCCCCTAAACATTTTTGTTGTAACATATTTGTAGTAATTGCAAAAAGTAAAAAACATTTGGAAATAAGCCCTTTTGTTCTGAAACGTTTGGAAATAAGCCCTTTTGTTTCGAAATCACTCTTATTTCACCATTTGGAAGTTTATTTTGATGTCTATAGGCATGGTATGTAAGCACCCATGTAGCCTGGGACATATAAAAAATATTAAAAGTTTTTTTGGCCACTATTCGAAATACGCCTTTTTGTATCAAACTTTAAAATTTTCTATGAAATTATATGGAAATAAGCCCTTTTGTTCTGAAATGCGACTTTTGATCACGATTTTACCTTGGAAAAATGCATTTTTTGTGATGAATTTTGAACTAGAGGATGCTTTTTAGGATGGTAATGGCGATGGCATTCTTAGGTTTGTTCGAGGTTGGAAGTGGTTTTACGCCCTTTTGAAAAATCACTCCTCAATTTCTCATAAATAAAGTTTTGTACGGAAGAAAAAAAAAAAAATTTTTAGCATTGCAAATTATTAAATTTTAAAAATATCATTGAAACTGAAATCGATAATCACAAACTCAAAAATGCTGTGAAGTAAAGACAAGGTAAGTCATTTTGTTTTTGTTATGTGAATCGTCTTTACTATAAATTTATTCTTACAGAATAGAATATGTGAACAAGATGCTCAATCGATTTTGCTGTATGGGTGCGAAACGAGGGTCGTCACTAAACAGCTGCAATTGTACGTCAACAGGAGCGTAAGACTGGAAAAAGTGTGGTGGTCGCAAATGGGGATTATGTCCATGGGGGTCATGGGGGTTATGTCCGCAAATTTTTCGGACATAATCCCAATAGGGGTTATGTCCGAAAAATTTAATTAAGATCCACGAAGCTGGTGTTGAATTTTTGGGAGTTTCAAATCCTGAATTGCGGCCGCAGGCCGCCCACTTACCCCTACTCTTATGTAAAATTACTTTGGATAGCAAACTAGGTGTTGGATATATTAAAGACTGATCAGCGGCTGAAGGCCGCCGCGGAATCGGTTTTGGAATTTTTGGGAGTTGTAAATCCTGAGCTGCGGCTGTTTTTCCGCAAGTGTTTCGGACATAATCCCTATTTTAGAAATGGGGACTATGTCCGAATTATTGGCGGACATAATCCCCATTCACGAAATGTAGACTATGTCACGGCACTTGGTCGAATAACCACTTCCAAAAAGAAAGTCACATCAAAACCATATAGAAATCATCTTCTTTTCTATTAAAACCTTATTATATTAAGAACAAATGTTATCGTTTTCAAGAGGATTTCTCATAAAAAAAAATTATTTTCATATAATTTTCAATACACTGGAAACGGTGCCGTGGCATATTCCCCACGGACATAGTCCCCATTTCTAAAATGGGGATTATGTCCGCAAGTGTTTCGGATATAATCCCCACACAGTAAAAAGTGATAGTTTACTTTTGATTCCATTCGGTATTGATTTTAAACTGCTTTGGTATTAAATTCAAAATTTATTCCAAAACAGGTTGAAATTTATTCCGGTAGGTTTTAATTTTATCACAAAAAATATTTACTTTCAACCCATTTAGTTTTTTCAATTTTTTAATACCAAAGTGGCTTAAAAACAATCCTAAAATAACTTTAAATTCAAAAAACTAAACATTTTTAGTTTTAAAATAAGTCCAAGAAAAGTATTAAAATATTCTTTGCGCCAATTTTAATACTTTTGGTTTGAAACTAATGCCATCAAAGTTTTAATTTAGCTTGGAGAGACTTTTTAGTTTCAAAATTTGAAAAACTTCCCTGCAGTAAAAATATGAGACAGTCTACAAAAATTACTAGTTCACGGTTAGTACTACCCCGAAACTAGTGAAAAAGAGATGCAGTGGGGGCCAGTTTGATATCAGTTTTGAGTTTAAAAGCGTAAATAAATTTGAATCAAGACGTAAACAAAATACAACTTTCGTATTTTGCTTTTGAAATAATTTGTGTTTTGTGTCAAAATAAATTGTGTCAAAATAAATTGTGTCAAAATAAATTGTGTTTCAATTTTAGCCAAAACTAAATAAAAGTAAAATAGAATACAACAAGAAAGTAAGTATATAACATATATATAAAAATATGTGGGCGATACTATTCTCGCCCATGTTTATTGTATTAGAGAGGTTTAAAAATTTGAAGTTTTTAGGAACACTAAAATTTTGGTAATTTATAAGATGAAAGTTTCAAATTTTTAAACTGTTTGCTATTTCTTGTGTCCAATCCTTTTCTTATTTATTGTTTACGAGTTGAAAATGGATGGAATGTGCAGCAAACGTCATCTGAGAAGACTTGCAAGGAAGCAAAAAGAAATTTATTTTAACACACCTCAAGAAAAAAATTCAGTGGAAACAGAACCTGAAGAGCAAGCTGTAAATGAAACACAAATTCATGAATGCTATAATTTTATCCCTTCAAACTGTAATAAGGCCGAACATTCTATTAAAGAAAAATTAAAATTTTGGTATATTCGTAATAGACCTTCTCGTAAAAGTGTTGAGGAACTATTGTGCATATTACGCGAGTCGAATTTGGATGTTCCCAAAAGACTTGAGTCTTTATTGCAAAATAATGTTCGAACCATTGCTGAAATAGTGTCACCCGGTCTGTATTGCCATATAGGAATACGAAACCAGCTTGAAAAAATATTGCCTTCTATAGAATTTATTGATGATACAGTTGTTGTGGATATGAATATTGATGGGCTTCCGTTGTATCGTAGTTCAAGAACTCAACTGTGGCCAATTTTGTTAAAAGTAGTCAATATTCCAAATATTTCCGTCTTTCCTGTTGGAATTTATGTTGGATCAAAGAAACCGGACTCGATTGAGGATTATTTAAGTGCATTCGTTCGCGAAGTCAAGGACATTAACGAAAGTGGTATAGAAATAAATGGGAAAATTCTAAAACTTGATATACGCTTAATAATTTGCGATGCTCCAGCAAAATCATTTGTGTGTGGAGTTCCGGGCCATACTTCCTTGCATGGCTGCACAAAATGTACGCAAGTGGGCAAAAAAATTAACAATGTTTTAACCTACAGTAAAGTGTCTGCCGAAATTATTTCCGATTATGATTTCCAACAAAGGAAGTATTTGAACCACCATGCAAAAAGATTTGCTTTTAAACAAACACCTCTAGAAAATATAAATGTGAAAATGATTACTCAAATATCTCTCGATAGTATGCATCTCCTAGATTTAGGGGTAATGCGAAAATTTCTTCTACGTATTTTACATGACAAAGTAATTATTGAGAGGGTTAAGAATGTAAATAAAATATGTATAACAGCAAAATTGAAATCACTCAAGCGGCACATTCCTCAGGAATTTGTAAGAAAGCCTCGAGGCTTAGATGAAATTGCAAACTGGAAAGCAACAGAATTTCGGCAATTCCTTTTATATACTGGAATTTATGTATTAAAAAATAAGATTCCAGATGATTTATATTACGAATTTTTGTTACTGCATTGCTCATGCCGAATAATGTTCTCTTCCAAGGAATGCACACAAAATTTAGAGGTTGCTACAAGTATGCTGCAACTATTCGTTGAAAATTTTCCAGTCCTTTTTGGTGAAAATAGTGTCTCACACAACGTTCATAGCATTCTCCATTTAGCAGAAACTGTAAAATATACCGGCGTCTTATCATCTTCCTTCGCATACCCTTTCGAAAACTACTTACAAATATTAAAAAAACATGTTAAAAAGCCTACAAAAATATTGCAACAGCTTCAAAAAATAATTAAACATGAAAATTATATAGTAGAGCCGATGAAAGAAGGATTCAAATATGTTAAATCCGAAATTAAAAGCTTGTACAGTAATGAATGCACTTTTAGTAGAATAAGCCCCGATAACTTTTGCTGTATTCAACCTGGTATTCCAATAGAAATTCAAGGGTTCGTTAAAGAAGAACAAAACTACATAATTGGCAGAAGATTGATTAATGCAAAGGATTTTTATAAAGAGCCCGTGATATCGATGTCATTAGGAATATATTTAGTGGACAAAATTCCTTTGCCTAAAGAGGAAAAGTTTTCTGTAGATGATATTAAATGCAAATTTATGTGCATTCCACATGAGGAAGAATTGCTGTTAATACCTCTTTTACATGGTTCTTTTTAATATTTATGTACAAATATAATTTATAAGTTTAAGGAAAGGAATCACAAGAAATATTAATATAAAATATTTATAACACATAACTGTAATAAATCTTATAAAATCCAAAGATGAACCACGATAATTCACCACTTTCAAAAATCAGAAAATTATCAGATTTCAATAGTGAAAACGCTGTACCGAACAATCAACAATTATTGATTGAAACAATGAAAAAAAATGGAAGGTAAGTTTTCCATGAAAGAGTATAAATCTTTATTAATTCATTTTTATTTCAGAAAATATACGCTGCGAAATTACCAGCTTTAAGAGTTATTTTGAACACAGGTTAAAGGAAGTTGAAGGCTAGTATATCGATACCTTAGAGCGCTATAGTCCTATCTCCACTTTTGCGATTTTGAGATTTTTGCAGTTATGGTATCATTGTGGGCTTCTTTACCGTGTGGAAAACTGTGTGATGTCAAAATACCACTCAAATACCAAAATATTCGATAATTAAGAAAAATCCTATCTCCAAACTGTAATTTTTTCAAGAGCGCTACTGTCCTATCTCCACTGAATTTTCAAATAAATCACATTTTTAAAAAAAAATCTTCGTTTTTTCGCGTTTTCTTCGCGTTTCATGACTTTTTGCGATATTTTAGTCAACAAATTTGGTTACACCCAAGGCTAAACTCTTGTTTGTTGGAACCAAAAATTAAAAAAAATTAAAAAAAAAAAATTCGTTTTTTTCGTGTTTTCTACGCGTTTCATGACTTTTTACGACATTTTAGTGGAAAAAATTAAAAAAATGTACTAAATACGTCTTTTTTTTTAATAGTAGTGGAATTCTATATAAGGGCAAAAGTAATGTCATACTATAAATTGGCTGGGATTTCGTTAGAAATTAATAAAATTGGTTAAAAACATTAAATTAGGTTAAAATATGCCATGGGTAAAATTATTGCATGTATCGTTATATCAAAATAGCAGCCAATTCTAAAAAACCACTGTTTGAAATCTTCTTTTTGCATTTCCCAACAATTGAAAAATGGAGATAGGACTATAGCGCTCTAAGGTATCGATATATATGTTTGTATTTGAAAATTTTTTAATTTCTTATTTTATTTTAAGTCTACAATCACTTTTGTATATTACAGACAAGTTGGACACTCAGAATGCTCAGAATACACAAATTATAAAATTACTAACGGATCAAAAAGCCATAACATGTAGGTTGGTTAGGCAGGAATCTGCATCCGTGTCACTTGGTGAAGTTTTTCCTATAAAGTCAACCGAAAATCTGCAAGAAGTTGAGTCCAAAATTTGTCCGGAAAACCAGGATTTATATGTAAGCACTTTTAATATACGGAAATTTATAAATAAAAATGTATTGTTCCCTTCAATAGTTGTCTTATCTAAGGAGACTATTAAAAACTGGTTTACATAAAAATTTGGAATCGATTTTTGAAATAAAGGTAATTTTAGCGTACAATGTTGACGGGACGCATGGTAAATTACGCTTAAAGGACTGCAAAAACTTCTTCAAATTAATTTTAGGTATAGTTGAAATCAACAATATTCAAAAATTGTATGTTATTCATTGTTACATGAATTTCTATCTCTACTTCCAGATGCAATTCATTCGACAACTTCCTCAGATGATCCAGAGAATCAACTACGCAAAGCTTTTCAGGTAGCAAAAAAAAGGTATTTTAGAAAGGTTTCTAAAGACCATGCCAGCGATGCCAAAACAGGCCCAGAATAAATAACTAAGTTCACTACTATACTGTATACTTAATATAAGAATTACATATGTACTTATAGATATAATTATTACGCTTTGTGTATAATATGAGTAAATATGTGAATACGAAATCAATGAATTTAGTTTTGTTAATTTTACTAAAAAATTAATGTAACTTTATATAATTTATGTTTTGAAAATGAAAATTCTAATAAAGAAAAAAAAATATTTAAAATATCCATTGTTTTTCACTATATACGCGTGTTACTATAGGAGGACTACACACGAAACAACTGGTTAGTGACTAGTTGTTAAGCAACTACTTCCATACCACAACTAGCCCCGGACTAGTGTAAAAGTAATGCATAAGGGGCCAATTGAAATTTCGTAGGACATCAACACACAAAAAAGAACAGTTGCTTATATGTAAAAGGGATTGAAGTCGGACTAGTACTGGTTGGTAGAGGACTAGTTAATGGACTACTCTTAAACTAGTCCGTTTGCCTGCAGGGTTTTATTTATCAAAAGAGCGTAAAAAAAGAACGAGAACAAAATAACAAAAAAAAAATTTTCTGTTTTCAATTGTTTAAATACAAATTTCACACAACTACTTCAATACATTTGATAGACGAGTGAGCTAAAGACTTCGTAATTTGTATACACAAGATGTTGTACCCTTGGTTCGAATCTCAGTATGGATGGCTTGTTTTTTTTTTTTTTTTCAATTAAATTTAAAATTTTTTTTTTTTTTTCATTTTTCTCCCTCTCTTTATTTATTCCAAAATAGTTTAAAATTAAAACTTTTTTTGGCATTGTTCTATATAAATACTTTTTTTGGTTTTAAAATTAAACTAAAATTTTTACTGTGCAGGAAAAAACGGACATAGTCCCCATAACGATATTTTGTTATTGACAACAGCCGCAGCTCAGGATTTACAACTCCCAAAAATTCCAAAACCGTTTCCGCGGCGGCCTTCAGCCGCTGATCAGTCTATAATATATCCAACACCTAGTTTGCTAGCCAAAGTAAATTTACATAAGGGTAGGGGTAAGTGGGCGGCCTGCGGCCTCAACTCAGGATTTGAAACTCCCAAAAATCCAACATTGGCTTCCCGGCGGCCTCCGGCCGCGGATCAGTCTATAACATAGTCCCCATTTTGGTCATGGGGGCTATGACCGAAAAATTTTTGGACATTATCCCCATTTACGAAGTGGGGATTATGTCCGTTGGGACTATGTCCGGTAACCACTGGAAATATTGTTTCAAGAAGAAATTATATCGAAAGCGATAATGTTTCTTCTTACTATTATGTGGTTTTCTTAAAAATGTTTGCGGAAATTTTAAAAAGGTTTTCTCCATGTTTTTGATGTGACATTCTTTTTGGATGTAAAGCATAGAGATATCTTATTATTTTATGTGGTCGTTTTGGCTCTGTATTGAATCAAATAAGCCCGAACTGCATTCTACTTGATTCTATCAGAGTTTAGTGTAATATAATATATAGTACCTGGAGACCGATCCCTGCTCGGTCAACAATCTAATCTTATTATTTTAGTCGATGTTTTTATTCATATTTATATCATTTTATTTATTTTTTGTTATGAAACTTGTATCTTTTCACTTCTAACGGTCATGCTTTCAAAATGATAAATAAACCGATGAGAATAATAATCAGAAACAACTCGGAAAGTATCGAATGGTATAGAAAAATATCAAAAACTCTAATTTTTTTTGGTGAAATAGAATGCCCTAAAATAAATAAATGGGATATGCCACGCACCCAAAATATTTCGTCTTTTGTATGGCGGCTGAAATGTCTTATCTTCAAAGGATCATAGCTCGGAAAATAAGAATCTCATTGGAAAAATCCGAAAGGATATTTGGACAAGGAAGAGTGCAACTATTCGATACTATTAATAAATAATAATTTTACCTTTTCTTGTAGCTACATTGTAAGACTGAACACAGCGTTTTCTTTAACTTCAAGCAAGGATATTTCAAAATCCTGCAGGTATAATGAGAGTTCTGCTGATGAAAACGGACTTAGCGTCAAAAAGTGCATAAGGCTGCATATAAGAATTAAACAGTTCGTTCCATTTTTTTTTTGTGCCTGAGTTATTAACCAAAACTTTTATTTTGATAAAAAAATGGGCTTGGCAATTATTAAACAAAGTCTTCTTTCTGTTATGCTTTAGATATTCCTGATCCAGATCCGCATACCAAATTTCATCAAAATATGTTGTATCATTTGCGAGAAATAGCATTTAATGTGTTTTACTTGTATGGGAGGTTCCACGCGCACTTTCGATATTTTGCCTACTTTCAGATCGTAGGTGTCTAATAACAAGTAGACTCCCTATAGTTAAATTCAGAAAGATTGCTTTAGTAGTTTTCTTTTTATGGCGCATTATATTTTTGTGGGCGGTGCCACGCCCTTCAACGATTTCTCCCAATATAACGGCATATTGCAAATCAATACCTACTTGTTTGCAGACGTAACAGCTCCTAAATTTTCATCAAAATTGTCGGAGTCGTTTTCGAGTAATATTGAATCAAAATTTTCAAGGGTTAAAAAATGGGCGTGGCACTTATTCGAAACCCGCCCACTTTTCGTTTGTTACAAGGTATTATTAAGCAGTACCTACATACCAAATTTCATTAAAATACCTTGTAAATTTTGCGAGAAATAGCATTTAACGTATTTTGCTTGTATGGGAGGTTCCACGCGCAACTGTTATATTTTGCCTACTTTCAGGTCGTAGGTTCCTAATAGCAAGTAGACTCTGTATAGTTAAATTCAGAAAGATTGCTTCAGTAGTTTTCTTTTTATAGCGCACTATATTTTTGTGGGCGGTGCCACGCCCATCACCGAGTTTTCCCAATATTACGGCATATCACATATTAATACTTGTTTGCAGGGGTAACACCTCCTAAATTTTCATTAAAATTGTTGGAGTCGTTTTTGAGTGATATTGAATCAAAATTTTCAAGGGCTAAAAAGTGGGCGTGGCACTTCTTTGATCCCGCCCACTTTTTGTCTGTTTCAAGGCATTATAAAACCATACCCTCTCACCAAATTTTATTTAAATATCTTGTATAGTTTGCGAGTTATGACCATATCAAATTTAAAATTTAATGCGATGCCACGCCCTCTGGTGAGCATTTACAAAGTTCATGCCTAGCTCATTCTTCATTGTATGCTAATATCTAACTCTACTCCAAGTTTTATTAAAATAGCTGTAGCCGTTTTCGAGAAAAAAATATTGAGTACAAAAAAACAAACAAACAAATAAACAAAAAAACATACAGTTTTATCTCGTATAAGAAGAGACGATATGTATTGTTATTCGATATTTTTGAGCAAAAATAAAATGTTATCAGATTTAAAAATTGATAATAAGCCCTACCAAAATCTGTTATTTGTTATTATTACGTTTTTAAATGTACCCATGCACCACGCTCATTTTTTAATATTTAAACAATCAGACAAAAACTCCTTTTATATTGCAAATAGGTACAGGGTGGGTCGACATAACACATTACCTTTATTTCTCAAGCAAATTTGGGCATCCATTCTGTGAAGAAAAAAAAGTTATGAGCAAAAAACATGTTTTTTCTTTCTTTCAGGAGAATCAAAAAGTTTTAATCGGAACGGGGGGGAAAAAATGATGCAGATATCGTTTCTAAGAGTCCGTCTAACTTTTCAATCGAACCAGTTTAATGTGCATGTTAATAAATATTACATGAATATACTTATTGTTTTAAAAAATTTTATAATTCTGACCGCGCTCCAAAATGTTTCTGATTTTAAATAAAAAAAAATTAAAAAAAAAAAAATCCAAATCGGAGCTGTTCTTGTTATTTTTTGGCTTTATTGACTCCACTATAAACTGTCCACGTTTCTTCACTAGTACGTTTTTCTGAATTCTGAATAATTACACATTACGAAAATTTTGTACATTGATGAGTCTTGGGTAGTAAACAGAATTCAAGTTAACTGAGTTCAATAAGTTTTCAATATAAAGTTTTATCTTTGATATTGCGGAAAATTGGTAAGCATATCGTAATATTTGCAAAAGTCAAAATGTTTCCCAACATTGAAAAATACGGGTTTTTACATAATAACACTTTTCTACATTTTCTGCGATTGTGAACAATCACTAAGTTAGAAAAAGTGAAACATATGTTATAGGTTTCTTGGGTCCTTTCGTGTAGAACTTTTAACTCGAGTATCTCGAAAACCTAAGCTGAGCCATAAAAATTACTATCGTTGAAATACTAATGTCAGCGTTGTCGAATTGTGTTTTCTACCTAGGAAAAATCTATGTTAGATAAAACGCCTGAGCTATAGCATTTTGATAATTTCGCTTCCATAGGAGGTGATATAATTAAATAAATGCAAAATAAATAAATAAATAAAAATTTTCCATTTCAGTCCCCCGAGCTAACTTTTACGATGACAGATTTCACCGCATTATCTTCATTTCACCTAAAAATTGTATCCACGAACAGGCGGACATGGTTATATCGACTTTGGAGATGTCGCTGATCAAGAATATATATAATTTTATGCACTCACCACTCCTCCTTCTATGCATTACAAACGGTAGGACAAATTGGATATAACCTGTGTGTAAAGTATAAAAATGCTTTCGATTCGAGCACAGTGTTGTGCCAAATACGACTGAAGTTTTATTTCGGATATTAGTATGGATATTAGAAGATTCCTCAAAATCATTCTATAGAATAGATAAGGCACTGGAAAATTTGCAAAAATTTATGTGCATGAATTTTTTAATAGTTTTTTTATGAACTGTACAATACAATTCACAGTGGCGTAGCATGAATATTTGGCACCAGGGGAGAAATTTCTCAAAAATTTTCGAAATTTGCAAATGCTGATTAAACACAATTCTTATTTAAGTAGTTCCTAAGCTCCTAAATATTTAGTAGGGGAAAGTGGGGTGTTTAGAAGCACGCTTTGTTTGGCGGTCAAAGCTACCACAAAAATAATTTTTTTCCACAGCATCTTAAAATGCATGAAATCAAAATCATAGACAATTTTTGTCTGTCGTGGGGGGTTGTGAAGTACGACTAAAAATTGAATTTTTTGGTGAAAATCCTTTATTAGGATCAGAAAAAATAACAAATTATTATGTTTATTATGTGAGCCGTTTATTTTAAAAGTGGCCTAAGTCCATTTATGTTGAAATCGATATATTGAAGGGTTTGCGTTTTAATGAGTTTAAATATATTGGTAACTGATACCATGGTCGTATAGAGTTTTTTGGAGTTCAATAATATTAAATTTACCAACCCAATTACCAATTAAATTTTTTTTTTTTAAATAATATGATTTCGGGGGTCATGAATGGACTTAAGTCACTTTCAAAATTAAAATTCACTTTTTTATTTATTAAAAAATACAATTCTCACTGAAAAAACTGGCGATGTCACGCCCCCTGTATAATATGATTCTTCCTATTTCTGAAACTATTAAATACAGAGGAACAAATTTTGGTACCTACGTAAGGGGCAACGGGACAAACAATAATCACTGGAAAAATGGGCGGCAACATTCCCAAATATAATATATTTCGTCACATATCTGAAGCGCAGTTTGAAAAAGTTTGGTACATACGTTAATGTGAAATTGGGCATTTTTTCAAGTGAACGATGCCACTTTACTAGCGATCAATACTGGTACTTAAAAGCAAGTATAATGTTAAGAAAACACAAGTAAAGTCTTGAAAAAACAGTCATGAGACATGAATGTCGGGATTTTAATTATGTAACGGCGCTAAAATATATTATTTCATTCATGCATTACAATTGCTAACATAGCGGTGCAATGTAGGTGCGCAAAGGCTAAATCTATTTTGAAATTCCATATTCAATGGAGCCTCACAATAGCACATTAACACTAAAACATAAATTATTGAAACCCCAAAAAAGGTACTTAAGCCACTTTCGAAATAAATAATTTCATCTTTAATTAACAAGCAAATTTTTAGTTTACAAAATCTTCATGAATTTTACTATATTAGTTACATTTTGTTTCAGAATGAAAAGATAACGTTAAAATGTAACTAATACAGCAGCTGGCACAATTTTTTGGAAAATGGACTTAATCCACTTTCAAAACAACCGGCTCATGTATTAAAATTGAGAAAATGTACAAAAATGAAAATGAAAAAATGTCAAAAATGGCACGTTGGTCAATCATTCCGATTCATAATGAACGCAAGTATAACCGTCGGCCAATACACGAGTATTCTTCAAATGGACTGTTTGGTCGCATCCATTGCAATGAATTGCGTTGTTTTTGGTCAATTTTTTCGGCATGGGACCCTTTGCACATGGTGTAAAAGTCTTCTTCTTCAGAGTCAGATTCCATTTACAGTGGTGCCGAAAATTTACGACGAAAACGCTTTGCTGCCGGTAATTTGACTGCTTCCTCCATCTTCTTTGGCCTCTTTGAAATGCTTCTCTTCAGCTTTCTGGTGTAATTTGGCCACATTTTCTGCCGAAGTCAATACGGTGGTTTCCATTGGCTTGCGAACTCGATTGGATTTATTGACCGGAGTTACACGCTTGATGGGTTATACTCATGTAATATACGATTTCAGGTTGACATCTGTCGTAATTGTCATGCTTCACATCTCCCCACTTGATGTGCTTCATTTCTCCCCATTAGCTACTATTTTAAATTTGACACCGCCAGTAACACATCTAATGTTTTTGCATAAACCCTGTTGAACGTCGAAAACCTAATCTTTGCAGATTATAGTATTTTGCTGATTATTTGCTATCGGGACGAGTGCTTGAACAAAACTGTCATATACGATGAAAAAATGTTGACAGTAGGTCAGAGCTATCAAAACCATTACAAAGCGACATCTATGGCCATTCTTCACAAATCACCTAGCTTTAAAACTCCCCACTGTCCCCTACAATTGAATGAAATTGAAGTTGTTGCCCAAGTAAAACATTTTAAATATCTTGGGTATATAATAAAGCATACAAAATAAATGAACGTAGAATATAAATTAAAGAATGAAGTCGGAAAACATATTATTCGGAAGATTATATAAAACACTGGGTTCAATATTCTGACAAAAATATCCATACATATTTCCCATATCAATTTTGGCAAAACATTTAAATAAATTTTTGCTAAGATAGGTCGGAAAAATTTTTCCAAAACAAAACTAATAGCCAAGTACCCTTGAAATACTCTTCATGATTATATAAACTAATTATATATTTACATATGTATTTATGCAAGTGATAAAAATAACTTTTTGGGGACGCCACTGCTTTTGTTTACTCTTTAAACGGGCATGTCCACATGTGTACTTATTTCCCCATCAATATGCCTTTCTTTGTGTCTCGCAATCTGAGAGACAAGAGAATGAACTCACTCCTCTTGTTGGGTAAGATACCGCTTAATTCACGCGTTGTGACTTAAGAATAAAAAAATGAATTATGATTATTGCCATGTAAGAGAGCAGAAAAAATGTCAAAAGTGACAAGTCTGAATATATGACCATGCGTTCATGTAGTTGAAATCTGATACTTCAATGCTTGCTGCTCGTCGTAGGGTAAGGTCGTGTTTTTTCTCAGATTCATTTTAAAATTATTATAGATACAGGAACAAGGTCGCAAGAGTATGGGACACGAAGGTATCATGAGCAGACTACTGGAAAATTAACAGGTACATACGAGTGTCTCGGGCTTGTTACATTAATAATTAATTTGTATATATTGTATGTTTATATTTATGTATATAAGTACATATACTTAAGGGTGGCCGTTAAAAGAATTCTTATTAATATAACATTTTCTATGACAATCTTATAATACATACTAGTTGGCCCGGAAGCGACTTTGTTCGCCCGTTCCCGATGCCCTTTACATATGTTCCAAGTCCCATCTATCTCCGTCGTCCTTCTCTTCCAACCATTCAGGTTTTTCAAGGTGAATAAAATATATATTTATGTACCAACTTTTATAATGATAGCTACTATAGGCGTAGAAATATAGCATTTTGAGTACAGTGGAGCTGCAAATCCCTTTCGTTCAATCCCTCTTAAGCTATGCATGCTGAATAGTAGACGCAATAAACATCCATGTACCAAGTTTCATAATAATGACTGATATAGGAACACTGATATAGCATTTTGCGTTTTTATCATATGAGGTGCGCAACGTTCCCTAGTTCAATCCCCCTCAAATTTTGCATGGTGAATGGTACATACATTATGCATAAGTTCATCAACTTTCTTAATAATAGCTTGTATAACTCTAGAGATATAGCATTTTTTGTATTTTTTTAGTATGGGGAGTGCAACCCCCATTCCCTTCAGTGGCATCTCACCCCCTTAAGAACCTTCTACAGACTACAACAAACTATTTAAAAAAAAAATTATGCAAATCGGCCGTGTAGTTTCCGCGTTCATAAGCTACATACGGACACCATTTCATTTTTATATATATAGATAGATTAAGAAGAAATGTTTTTTTTATTTTTTTCCTAACAATTTCATGGATAATACAATTTTTCCACTGGAATTGTTTGATTTATAAATAACAGGAGTCTGCGATTGTAAAACTCTTCTATTTTTGAATCTGAACTTGTTTTTTGTCATATCCGGATTCTGAGTTATCCTTGGCAAAAACGAGCTTTTCCAACCATATAGCGCAATTCCAGGTAATAGTGAAATTCATTTTTGTCAATGTAATTGGGTAGCCATAATCTTCCTCATTAAATGTTACCTTGCCACTTTCATAATTCCAACAATTACAACAGCTGAAGTAAGTTATCTCAACTTCATACAAAATACTCAATTTTATTTTAATGTATGTAGATGAGATACCTTTACTTAAATGGAAGATAGCTGACCGATGTCGCACACTGTACGAAACATCGTATTAGCTGCCAAAAATTAAAAAATCTAAAACGGGCTGACCGATTCTAATGAAATTTAAACAGAATTATTGTATCATGGGATAAAAAAGTGGGGGGTGCCACTCCCTCAAAAAAAAAGTTCATCATATCTCTGAAACTATTCAATGCAGATGCATGAAATTTGATACAGTTGTAAAGGGTGTAAGGACAAATAATTTCCAATTAAAAAAATTAAAAATTAATTCAACATATTTCTGAAACTACTAAACATACATAAATAAAATTTGGTATATGGGGCATTCCATGCCAAAACGTAAAACGGAAAAAAAACAATTTATTTAATCCGATAACATCCATTTTGACAATCATATTTTAAAATGTCTATTGTTTATTTAACTCTAAAATAAGTTACATTATTATGAAAGAGGACTTTGTAAGTATATTTATCTCAATTTCACTCAGCTTATGTTTCATAATCTACCATAAAGTATTTATTTCTTATGAGGTATAGTTTTCTGCATCAAAACTTATCATTAGGATATCCTCTCTTATTACCTGTGGCAATAAGTAGTAACTGCTTGGATCGGTTTTTGATCAAAAAGCTAATTTATCCAAATTTGATTTAGGACCATAGGACTCATACGGCTTTGCTTTGTGACTAAAAATCCTCTTATTGCTTATTGCCGCAGACATATTCAAAACATCAAAAATACGATTAAACACAACAAAATTTTCACTGATTTCATTATTATGCCGCAAGTTAGAACATAATGTGTGAATTCAAAACGTTATGTTTTCTTCATCATAATACCTATTTTTTGTTTTAAAGTCTTGAGTTGCAGTTACATATTTCTTCAATTGCAGCATAAAAGAAATTCATAAAACACCAGAAGTTTGGCTAAAATTCTTCCTTAAGATGTTTAACTGGAACAATTGGCCGAAAAGGAAGTTTTTTCAAACAGTAAATCAAAGTTTCTAATACCTCCAGCTGAATCATTCGAACCGAACCATGGTTCAGGTGCACCAGTATAAGCTATCATAAAATGGATCGAACCGCATCGGTTTTTAAAACGGCTTGCAGCCCTTATAAAAATACCATGCCTTTATTGTGCCAAGCCTTTGCCGTATATATGGTATGTGGATGCACTCAAAAAATTAGATATAATTATACTGAAAGTAGTATTAATCGAAATTAAATTTTTCCAATTCAATATTTTGTACAAAATGCTAAGTATAACGTTATTCAGTTAAGGAATTTTACTTATAGTGGTTTAAAAAATGGGAATGTTATATAAATATAAACGTTTCATCAATTGCACAGGCACAAAAAAAAATTAAAAAAATGGTACGAACTTTTTATTTCACATATGCATTTAATTACACTTAATAGTTTTTAGTGAGTAAAAGTGTTACTAATAGCTTGGTTGTTGGAATCATTTTAAAGATAATGCATAAACGTCCCTTTTTGAAAGTGGAAAAAATTAACGAATTTTGAAGTTTAAAGTGCTGCTGAAACAAATTGGCAAAAAGTAAACTTATTATTTTTAATGCAGAATGTTGCTCAAAAAAGATTCAATTTTTGCAAATACCTTATCTGGTTCAAAAGATATAGTGTTTAAATTAAAAAAGTACAAGCTAGTTACGGAATATCTAAACGCATTTTTTTTTTGTAATCAGCATGATCCAAGGATTCAGAAAAGTCACGCGCATCTTGACTTTTAACACTTTTGGTTTTTCCATACAAATTTTGGACCACACTAATGTATATAAATATATATGTGCCCAAATTTTCCTCGAGAACGGATGCAGCGATTTTAACGAAACTTTGGGAAAAGATGCACTCTAGCATAGTGTGACACCGCCGTAAATTTTAAATTTGATCTAGTCATAACTTCCAAACCATTCAGGGTATTTTCATGAAATTTAGTACACAGCTATTGACTATCAATGTCTTCTAATGGACAAAAAGTGGGCGGGATTGAAAAAGTGCCACGCCCACGACTAAAAATGCAAATCCTCAGAATTGTCCTGAGCTTCAGCCGATTGGAAAATACTGTGCTATTATGAAGAGCAAATTGCTACAAACGAAAAAAGTTGTCAAAAAGGAAAAGAAACTAAAACAAAAATGGAACAAGGTATCATCCCAGGTCACCCAAAGTGATTTGCAGAGCCCAATGGCAGGTGTTGATTCAAATAAGCAAACCTTTTCATTTTCTTAAAGAAATACCCTCGAGCTTCAAAAAATGTAATACTTTATACCCATTTTTTGTCGATTACTTTTTTTCGAGTACATACCTTAAGCCACTTGTTTGTTTAGTGTCTATAGCCATGGCAAATTAGCATAAAAATTGATGTTAAATAACAATAATTGGGACAAAGCTGAAAATTGGTACAGACTTTAGATACATCATTACTAGTAAACTGTCAAAAGTCCCCATTGATCCCATGTGAGCTAAAAAAGTTATGCAAGGTCAAAGGTCACAAAAAATAGTTTTTTGGAAATATCTCACAAGCGGTAGCCTCTAGAGAAAAATGTTCGTCCGCAATTTTATAGCTAATAAAATTTCCTATAAAAATGGTCTGCGAATTGATTTCAAGCGATTTATAGCTAAGAAGATATTCTTATTTAAATTGCAGCAAAAACTAGTAAAATGAGCGTGCCGACTATGAGCGCGCATAGTGATGTGTTGAGCTTTAAATTTAATTAACTCATGAACGGTGAGTCACACGTAAAAAGTGAAAATACTATTTAAAGGAAATTGCTTGCTTTATAAAGTGCATGTTATTTTTCTTTCGTGTGACTAATAGTTTACGAGATATTTTTTGACAATCCCAAAATTTTGAAAAAAACAGTTTTTGCAAAATATCTCGGAAACGGTGTACCCTAGGAAAAATTTTTTGAAAGCTAAAAAATTTAATTAAGTCAAAAAGAAGTGAGATTTAAGCAATATTTTGTAGAATGACTAGGATGCAACCCTAAAAACTTACAATAGATTTTTATAAACTTTATCTAACAGTTTTAAAACTAAAATTTCTTTTTGTTTTTAAAGTATATGGATTAAGCTAAATATACGAAAGAAAAAAACCAGGTGGCAACCCTTAAAGTGAATGTTGGACTTTTAAAGTTTATATAAACTTTTCAAAACTAAAATTTATGTTTTTTATTTTGCTAAATGTATGCTTTAAACAAAATATACCTTGTGACAGCCCTGGAAACGATAATGTGCGCAGTCGACGTAGCAACGGCAAAGCAAAGACCTTGCGGCATACGAGTGTGCATTGTAAAATAATTTGAAAGTTGATTTTCGAATGATTTTCAAATTACGATATCTCATGAACGGTAAGAAACAATTGCCGCTGTAGAGCAAAATGTTGAAGAGGACCCGAATGAATCGATTCGCCACTGTGCACAGCAATTGGAGCTTTGTCCATCAACTTTATGGAAGATTTTGCGCAAAGATCTTGGCTTGCGACCTTACAAGATCCAGCTTGTGCAAGAATTAAAGCCGCGAGACCATGCAATGCGTCGTGATTTTGGTGTATGGGCCGAAAATGAGATTGATCTCGATGCTGATTTTCATCGCAAAATTTTGTTCAGTGATGAGGCTCATTTTTGGTTGAATGGCTACGTCAACAAGCAAAATTGCCGCATTTGGAGTGAAGAGAATCCGCATGAGACCCTTGAGACGCCATTACATCCACAAAAACTGACTGTTTGGTGTGCTCTATGGGCTGGTGGAGTCATTGGGCCATACTTCTTCCGAAATAATGCTGGAGAGTCAGTTACCGTTAATGGAGACCGGTATAGAGCCATGATAACCGACTATTTTGTTCCCGAATTGGATGGCATGAATGTGGATGAGTTGTGGTTCCAACAAGACGGCGCTACATGCCACACCGCGCACGTCACAATCGATTTATTGAAGGAAACATTCGATGAGCGCATAATTTCGCGGAATGGACCTGTCAATTGGCCACCAAGATCGTGTGATTTGACACCATTGGATTATTTTCTTTGGGGATATGTGAAGTCGCTCGTCTACGCCAACAAACCAGAAACGTTAGGGGACTTGGAAGCCAACATTCGTGGCGTTATTGCCGACATACGGCCCCATATGCTCGAAAAAGTGTTTGAAAATTGGACCTGTAGAATTGGCTTTATTCGAGGCAGCCGCGGCGGCCACATGCCCGAAATCATATTGGGTGTACAACTTAAAAACCGGAATTTGACGGTGGATGTCCGTACTAACAGATATCGTGAAAGCTCGAACTTTATATATATGTCATTTTGAAGGTACATTTGACAGTTGTCAAAATCAGTCAACAAAACAATTTTATCTTGTGTGCATCATTATTATTTTTCACGATGAATAACTTCGAAAATTGGAGAAAAAGACAGCATTTGCGGGGGGGTTCTAGTGGGTCATTATTTTGCAAAGAAAACAGCTGCCGAAAGTCATCGCATTCTTGTAGAAGTTTATGGGGACTATGCTCCAGCTGAATCAAGCTGTCGTGAGTGGTTTAAAAGTGGTTATTTTGATGTCGAAGACGAAGAACGTCTTGGTCAGGACCAGCCAGGTGTGATCCATTATGAGCTGTTGTTGTTGTTGAAGCAGAAAATCCAGGCAGAGCGGCCAACGTATGCGACCAGAGATGAGTCAATCATTTTCCACCACGATAACGCTCGGCCACATATTGCTGCCCCAGTCAAAAATTACCTGGAAAACAACGGATGGGAAATTTTGCCTCACCCGCTTTATAGCCCAGACCTTGCACCATCAGACTACCATTTGTTCCGATCGATACAGAATGCCCTATCAGGAATACGCTTCACTTAAGTTCAAGATATCGAAAATTGGCTCGATTCATTTTTGGCCGCCAAGCCGGCGCAATTTTTTTGGGATGGAATTCAGAAATTGCCTGAAAGATGGGGAAATGTTGTAGCTTCCAATGGACAATACTTTGAATAAAATATATTGTAACATTTTTCCACAATAAAGCATCAAATTTCGCTAAAAAATTCCGGTTTTTAAGTTGTACACCCAATATTTAATCATTAATGGCATAAAATTATCCTTCCAATAAAGCCAAATTGATGGACATTAAAACGATTTTCTTGTGTTTTATTTCAATTCGAAGTTCTATACCTCTAAAAAAAACACCCTTTATTAGTCACACGAAAGAAAAATAACATGCACTTTATAAAGCAAGCAATTTCCTTTAAACAGTATTTTCACTTTTTACGTGTGACTCACTGTTCATGGGTTAATTAAATTTAAAGCTCAACACATCACTATGCGCACTCATAGTCGGCACGCTCATTTTACTAGTTTTTGCTGCAATTTAAATAAGAATATTTTCTAAGCTATAAATAGCTTGAAATCGATTTGCAGACCATTTTTATAGGAAATTTTATTAGCTATAAAATTGCCCACGAACATTTTTCTCTAGAGGCTACCGCTTGTGAGATATTTCCAAAAAAAATATTTTTTGTGACCTTTGACCTGAATAACTTTTTTAGCTCACATGGGATTAATGGGGACTTTTGACAGTTTACTTGTAATGGTTTATCTAAGGTTTCTACCGATTTTCAGCTTTGTCCTAATTATTGTTATTTCAAATGCTAATTTGCCTGGACTATAAGCCAAAGAGAAAAAAATAAGAAAAAACTAGTAAGCGCATTACCTTTGGCCTGCCCAAACAATAAATACTCTACACTGCAGTATTTTGAAAATTTTGTTTGTACTGGAGGTGGCAAGACCTTCTTGTTTGAATTCACAGAGCTTTTGCTCCGATCTTGCACTTACTGTTCTCAATGTCTGAGTGAAATTTGGTTGGATTGCCTCAAAAAACGTTTTCAGTATAGCATTTTCAAGCTTTTGCTTTTATGGGAGATGCCACGCCCTCTTGTGCGAAGTTGCCTGGTTTTTGTTCAGGGCTTGCCTTTACTGTTTTTACTGCCAGAGTGAAATCTAAGTAGTTGGACTATCTCGAAAAACGCTTTCTGTGTAGCATTTTGAAACTTTGGCTTATATGGGAGGTACCACACCCAATTGTTCGATTTCGTCTAGTTTTTGCTCAGAGCTTACTTTTACTATTTTTGTGTTTTGTGGTTGCATTGTCGTGAAAAATACTCCTGAAGTTGCATTATGAATATATTTTTTGTATGGGTGGTAGGCGTGTCCGTTGACCGATTTCAAGCTAAGAGTATAGCGTACAAAAAATACTGATTATGTAGATCAGTATAAATCAGTTTTTGGCAAATATCTCGCTAACAGTTAGGTTAGGTTAGGTTGCGAGGGCATGGTCGGCATATATGCAAGCCAACTTCCACTTAGACCATTCTGCTGATTCATTGTGGTCCCTCTTTAAATACGGTACATACTTCTATGATACATATACAATTAATTTAATTCAGTATATTTTATACAGTCATCAATCTTATTAAAGCTTATTCATTTGTTGTTGGCAACTATTCGTGTTCTCTGTTCCCATTTTGATGCCTTGATGTATTTCAGGATCTTAGTGGGGTCTATCTCCATAAGTTCTCGCATATCCTGAAAAAAAAAATGATCCATATATTTTATGTCTTGTTTTTGCAAGTGCAGGGCACTGACAAAGATAATGTTGACTATCCTCTTCCACGTCGCACTATGGTTTTTTTTGGACTAAAAAGTGCACACAAAAATAATTCATTACAAGGACCCTTTTTTTAAAAAAATCAAATGCAAAATTAAAGGTTACACATTGAGCTATCTGAAAAGATGCCCGTTTTTTCTAGCATTTGATCCACAAATTAGGGACAGAGGTCGAAATCTCATAAATTTGGAAAAAAACAGTTTTTCTGTTTAAAAATGTTAGTCGCATTAAACGCAGGAGTGATATATGAATAAATTTATATGCATTCAATGAAATCAAGCAAGAAAAAATTAATTCATTATAAAAATGGGCGGTGCCACGCCCCAAAAACAAATTTCTGATATCTCCGAAACTATTAGACGCAGATAGATAAGACTTGGTATATTTGTAATAGGCATAGAGAGAAATAATATTTATTAGAAAAGTGGGCGGTGCCACGCCCCAAAAATATAAAACACACCATATCTTCGAAACTATTTGACCCATGTGGATGAAATTCGGTTCATATATAAAAGTTATCAAGACAAATAATGTCTGCTGAAAAAATATGTGGAGCCACGCCCACAGGCAGAGCTACATGAATGAACTTTTTCCTGTAGAACAGAGTGGCAATTAATAAGGATATCTTCATTGTTGGGTGTGGTACCGCCCTTTTTTTCAGCAAATGTTATTTGAATAACTACTCTTTATATATTGTATATACCGAAATTCATCGCTGTAGCTCAAATAGTTTCGGAGATATGATAAGTTTTATATTCGTAGGGCGTGGCGCCGCCCACTTTTATAGTGGATATTATTTCTTTCTGTGCTTGTTACAAATATACCGAATCTTATCTATCTGCGACCAATAGTTTCGGAGATATGACGAATTTGTTTATGGGGCGTGGCACCGCCCATTTTCACTTTGATTTGATTTCATCTTAATTGATTTGATTGAATGCACATAAATTTATTAATATATCACTCCTGCGTTTAATGCGACTAACATTTTTAAACAGAAAAACCGTTTTTTTCAAAATTTATGAGATTTCGACCTCTATCCCTAATTTGTGGATCAAATGCTAGAAAAAGCGGGTATCTTTTCAGATAGCACAATGTATAACCTTTAATTTTGCATTTGATTTTTTTTTTTAAAAAAGGGTCCTTGTAGTGAATTATTTTTGTGTGCACTTTTTAGTCCAAAAAAAACCATAGTGCGTCGCTTTCTCCACACCATCTACAAAGATCGTGAGTCTCAAACCCCATCCGTCCCAAGTGCCTGTAACTACTGCTACAAAAGACTTTATTTCACTCTTTCTGAACTTTAAAAGCAATTTAGTAAACCTTATCTTAGGAGTGTTATAAATAGTTTTGGTCGTTTGATAATGGGTGAGTTGCCCCATCTCCTCATCATCTCCAAAACTATTTTATCTGAAATTATCTTGCAATCGTGTGATATTGGTGGTTTAACGATATGATTAATATTCTTTGTAGGCAATAATGAGCCCCTCCTAGCTAACTCATCTGCCTTTCATTTCCTTGAATATTTTTATGACCGGGTACCCAGCACAGTTCTAAATTGTGTTATTCGTTAAGAACCTGAAGTTCTCTGCCACAACGGCTGACTGGCGCAGATCTTATATTCCTATTTTACAGAGCATTAATGGCAGCTTGACTATCGATGTAAATGGTTATATCGGAAGGTGATATATCCCTCATCGATATCAACCTTGCCGCCTCTGCTATAGCAAATATTTCCGCTTGAAATGCTGAACAATTGTCGGATATTTTTACCGGCTCTGAGAGATTAATTGGTTGACTGAAGATCACGCAACCAGTTCCTATGTCCATTTTAGAACCATCCGTATATACTTCTAAGGTGGTATAATTAAGGACATTCTTGTTCTTGGTCGTGTGCCCTTAGTTAAATTGAATTTATAGGTCTGATTTAGTTTAACAGATGTTATGGCTACGCTGACCATTAGAGCGCCCATATGAGCGAAATTCCGAATTTGTTTGCTCCCATCCATTTCCTGAAACTAGAGGTCAAAAAAATAATATCTCAAAAAAAAAAAAATTAGGAATCGGTAGTGGAATAAACCCAGCCGGTTTTCGGTAAAAGGTCGAAAAATTGACTAAACAAAGGCAAGTCGCTTTGACTGCCCGTTACTTGGAAACTATTCATTTTTTCGTGATGTTTTTGAGACAACTTTTATAGAGAATTATTTTCCAAGAAAGTTTTGGTCCAAAAATTAAATTTGTGGTTGTTTCGGTACAAAAATTTTAATTTTTGAAGAAAATTTTCATGACTTTTTTTCTATAAATTGGTTTTTTGTAATTTTTAAAGGGCAGAATATTTGTTCTGGAATTCTTATAATATAGGAAATTAAATGTTGATTATTTAAAAAAAAAAAAAATATTAAAAAATAGAGCCCGTTTCAAAGTTAAGAAAAAATTTCTTTTTTTATTTGTTTCTTCTTAATTTTTAATTTGATAAGAAACCATTTTGGTAGTTATATTTCCTAAACTAATTTGGGGTCGCTGAACACGAAAATAGCATTTTTTTTTTCGTTTTAGTGCGTTTTTGGGCTGTTCCAGCAGAGAAAATCGAAAATTTCGAATTTCGTGCACGCAGCCCTGGAAAAAATTTAAATCAAGTTGCCGAGAACTGCACAAATATGTTAACTTACATGTGAGCATTTACTGAATAAGAAAAAAAAGTTCTCAAAATTGGTTCATCGAATGGTTTTTAAAATGAGGTAGGAAAACGTAATTTAAAAAAAAAAACACCACAAACCAAAACCAAGTCATTTTAGATGTATTTATTAGGGGTCTGCACAAGACGTCTTGTTTGCGTTTTAAGACATTTCGTTTCAAGATACGTTATATTTTGTACCCGTTTTTTATTTATCAAATGCTCTAGTTCAGTGTCGTGTGTAAATGTCTTGACAGAACTAGAATTTGAAAGAAAATAAACAAATACTATGCTAATTTGTCTTGTTTGATTTGTTTCAGTTATTTTAGTTGCATACTGTAGTAGTAGTGTACACTACTAAATGCTAATGGTGTGATAAGAGTAGTTTATCGCTCTCTTCTTGTGCCTCTTTTTTGTTTACTCTCTCTCTCTCTGTCGCAAAAATGTATGAAAGCTACAACAATTCTGCAAGTGTTACCATATCATAAACTTTATTGTGGTTTCTCTACTCGCACGTTTTGCAGTATGTATGTATTCTCCTTTAACTCCTAGGAGGAGCACGTTTTGCAGTGACCTGAAGTATTTGTTTTTATAAAATAGAGTTCACTGATGTATTTTTTTAGAACCAAGTTTATTTTTCACACTGATAAAACAAGACAGTGTAAATAGTGTCAAAATGAAATCAGTGTACACGATGATTTGAATCTTGAATTTTTTGGATCAAATGCATCAGTTCAGTGTAAAATGTGGGTGTAAAAAAAAGTACACTTTATTTCAAGATGTCTTATGCAGACCCCTAGTATTTATTGATGCTTAATCCAGAACTGGAAGCAAAATTGCTATTTCTCTTATGGTTTTTGAGATATCTCACCCCTACCGGCTCCACACCTTAAAACTTCATATTTTTATATAGTTTGTTCTTTTAAAGTAATCAACATTTAATTCCCTACAACATAAAAATTCCATAACAAATATTCCGCCCTTTAAAAATTACAAAAAACCAATTTATAGCAAAAAAGACATGAAAATATTCCTTAAAAATTAAAATTTTTGTACCGAAACAGCAACAAATTTAATTTTTGGACCAACACTTTCTAAGAAGATATTGTTGACCTAGCCAATCTCTACAACAGTTGTCTGGAAAACATTTCGAAAAAATGAATAGTTTCGAAGTAACGGGCAGTCAAAGTGACTTGGCTTTTTTTAGTCAATTTTTCGACATTTGATCGAAAACCGGCTGGGTTTTTTCTACTACCGATTCCTAATTTTTTTTTGAGATCTCATTTTTTTGACTTCTAGTTTCATAAAATGGACGGGGAGCAAACAAATTCACAACTTTGCACATTTCATGTATCTTGTGGGCGCTCTACTGACCATTTATTTGAAATTGAAGTACAGAAAAAAAAAAAAAAAACAAAGGAATACGTTTTTACCCATTGAAAACAATTTGTATTTATTTTTTATCGTATTTCTTTGTATATGCACATTGTATGTATGTATTCTCCTTTAACTCCCAGGAGGAGCATAGGGCCAATATGAAATCTCTCCATTTGTCACGATCCCTTGCGATGACTTTGATCTCTTGCCACGATTTTCCCGATTCTTGGATTTCCTTTTCCAACGACCTTTTCCAGTTGGTTTTGGGTCTACCACGTCCTCTACTGCCTTGTGGATTCCACTCAAGGGCCTGGCGACAAACTTCGCAGTGTGGTTTCCGGAGAGTGTGACCAATCCATCCCCATTTGCGCAGCTTAATCTCGTTTGCTATAGCCTTCTGTTTGCATTTTTGATATAGCTCGGCATTTGATATAGTGCGAGGCCACCAAACCTTTAGTATTCGCCTTAAGCATTTGTTGACGAATACTTACAGCTTGTTCGTTAGTTGTTCATTAACAAGCCATGTTTCGCACCCATATAACAAAACCGATTTCACATTCGAATCAAAAAAGCGTACTCTCGTTTTGGTGGATATAACGGATGAAGACCATATTTTGTTAAGCTGAGCAAACGCGCCTTTTGCTTTTGCTATTCTTGAGTTAATATCCTCTTTTGCTCCACCATCCATGGAGATAATGGGCCAAATTTTCACACGACCAACCGTCTACCAGAAACGTAATGTACGGAAAATTTTTACAATAAACCAAGGGGGTAAGATCAATATCGAGCTCCCGCTTTTTAACGAGAAATTTTTTGTACGAAATTTTAAACTAGAAAAATGACTTTAAAAAATACTATTGTATCATGAAAAAAACATATTGCAATCATTGGTTTTGTCAGCTTTCTAAATCTGTTTTTATCATGAACAATTTTATATATTCAGGCCTAGTTTTGAACAGGTTTTGTTGAACAGTGGTCGATAATTCTGAAATGCTTTTGTTAAAATAAGACTTTTTGATTAAAAAAAATAAAATCAATATCAAAAACCCTAATCGAGATCACTGCCGCATAAAAAGTTATTTAGGCTCAAAGTTCACGAAAATATTTGCGAAAAAAACTGATTTTTGTGATCTATGAGGCTGAATAACTTTAATGAGAAAAATTGTCATCCATATCACTGGATGACAACTTTTGACATTTGTTATAAAGCACCAAATAAAGCAATTACATGTATACAATTAAAAAACTGCTGGTTTTATTTTTTATCATTTTTCAAAAAAAGGTATTCAAAATTTATTCAAGATAAAAACAGATTCCGAAAGTTCACAAAACCAATATTTGTTTTTTTTTTTAAGACGATCCAATTGAAGTTATCTTTTTAATCTTAAAATGTCGCAAAGCATTTTTCATGTTAAAAATCGGAGGCTCGATATTGATTTTAGACCAATGGTTCACTGGTAAAATTTTCTTAGAATTTTCTTAGAATTTTCCGTAGATTTCCGTTAGACGGTTGGTTATATTTTTTCCACCCGAACAATTTGGCCCACGATAATATACATTTGAAATCGTTATAGCTAATTACACTGTGCTAGTCGGAAATTCTAACATTGATGAGACCCATGTAGTAAACATAATTCGGGCACGCTGATTTCAATGGTCATAGTCATTTTTATGGTTTGGCTCTTGTTTTCGAGAAATTCAAGTTTGCAAATTTGACTAAAAAAAAAAAAATTTATAAAAAACAGGTATTTTTTCCATTTCAACCATTACCTATCAACAGATACCTATTCAGTTTGATCAAATTTTTCACTTTTGTAACCAATTAAGTGTTCACGCCTACAAAAAAAAAGTGCAGCAAAATGTTAAAAAAAAATTCTTTTTTTTTTAAAATATTGTATGTTTTACATGGAAATATTTGTTTTATCAAATTTATTCTACTTCTGATGCTTCTTCTTCACTTGCAATCGACTGTCGTTGCGAAAACTTGAAACGTCGTAAGATCATATCTAAACGATTTTGCGTAATTTCCATGTGGTTGAATTGTGGGGTTACATTTGACAGTTGAAACGATTCTCCAGATGGTTTTTCAATGCTCTCCAATGATGGTTGCAAATATTCATGGGAACATTTCCTGAATGGGGTATCTGCGATTGAATAAATTTTGTTAGCTATTTCTAGAATTCAAGCACGCATTACATTCTTCTGGTACATATAATAGACGGGCTCATTCTACATCACGAACCAAGGTATAAATGATACACTTCCGTGGTTTTCCACCATCCTTGCTTGACGGAATAGTAAATTTTCCTCAAATATTACTTTGTTTAATTTGGCACAGTTATTAATTTTTTTAGATTTTTAACTATAATGTGACCAACCGTTAAAATTGTTCACTGACATACGAATAAATGATTCGAATTTCTTTAAAAAATCAAGAAAGAGTATCAAAAATAGAATAAATTTGTAAAGAAAACTGTTTTTTGCGTGTAAAACACTCTAAATTTTGGCAATAAAGTAGATTTTTTTAACATGTTGCTGCACTTTGGTGGTCGTGAACACTCAATAAGTTAAAAAAGAAAAAATTCAACCAAACTGAATAGTTACCTGTCGAAAAAAATGTTGAAATGGAAAAAAAAAATACCTGTTTTTTATTAAAATTTTTTTTTTTTAGTCAATTTTTCAAACTTGAATTTTTCAAAAACAAGAGCCAAACCATAAAAATGACAATGAACATTGAAATCAGCATACCCGAATTATGTATACTACATGGGTCCCATCAATATTAGAAAAAAAATTGCTCCGATTCGAGCAAATTGTTATCATTAGAGTAAACAATGTTACAGACACCTCTTTTTTTATTTCAAAATATTTGGGTACCATATCTATATACATAAATCGCTCCACAAAACAATTTTGCGAAATACAGGACAAATACAGAAAACCTTCTAAAATACAGAACATTTCTATGCTTAAAAAATTATACAGAACAGAGTCCTTTAATACAGAACTGTTCTGTATAATACACTACTGTTGGTCACCGTAGTTATGGCAGCCATTTCTCTCATATAGAGATCTATAGGCAGCACATTCAACATAACTTCCAGAGCTTTTGTTAGAGTGGTTCTCATAGCTCCAGTTATTCTTAAAAGAAATAATCTTTGTATTTTTTCCAATTCTTTCCCATTATTTTGTATTCCAAGGTATGGCCACCATACCACACTACCATATGACAATATCGGTCTAATAATTATATTAGACTAGGTCTAATAATTAATTATATTATATTTAATTTGGTTCAAAAGATATGACCAAATCAAATTAAAAGTTTGGGGCGGTGCCACGCCTCTTCACTACTATATATACTAAGTCAAAGTCTATTTCATTCTTTAGTATATGCTAAAGCGCATTATTTTCCAAAGCTTCATTAAAATCGCTTAAGACGTTCTTGAGAAAAACATGACAAAAGTTTTTATATGCACAATTTTAGACCATATAAGAAGAGAATATATCTCAGAAACCATATATGATACAGCAGTTGTAATGCCAGATTCAGATTTAGAATTACCAAATACATATGAAATGACTATTTTGATTTTTGTTTTTTGTATTTTTTTCCAATTTTTTTATGAAAACATAACTTTTTTAAATATTGTTTAAAAAATTATATATGATATATGATTTTAAATAAAAAAAGCAACAAAATTTTTTAAAAGAAAATCATCAAAATCGGAGCTGTTCTTGAGGACTTCCATCTAAAAGGCTTTATTGACTCCACTAATAGTCCAAGAAATCAATTTTATTAAATATCATTTAAAACTATTTTATATAATGCCAAAGACACAGTGGGCTCCTACGTGTTTTGAGTTTGACTTTATTGACGACAAAATCGTGGTATAGGGATGTGTTCGTACTCATTTTAGGATTATAAAACTGCAATTTCATGGTTTTTTATTTTCTACTTTTGAGTAACAAAGAAGTTTAAATCAAAATGTCATGGATTTAACACGAAATGATGTTAAATTACTCGTGAGCACTAATGGCATCAAAAAACATGGTTCTGAAATCAAAGAATAGGTAGTTCCTTGCAATTTTGTAAAAAAATTAATTTTTATAAATTGGCCCAAAACCTTTAAAAATAACAAGAAATTAAAGCAAAAATTGTTATTTATAATGGATTTGCCAATTCTAAATCTGAATACGGTCGCAGAATTGCTCCATCTCATATAGTTTTGGAGATATCCTAACATATTAAAAAAAATTAATGACGATATTTCGTAATTTTGTATGTTATATAATAAGACTAGATAATTGTAAATCATAAAACATGATTTAGAAGTTAAATGATCCATTCTTTTTCTGTAAAACTCCATTTGAATTACATCAATATTTCTTTTTTTCTTTAAAATGTCTTAACCTTAAAAGTTGAAAAGGATTTAAAATCAGTTTTTGGCAGGAAATAGAATGACAGTTGGTAACTAACATCAAAGAAATGGAATAACTTTTTGGGGCTTAACACGTTGAGTGCCACCATACAAGCAAAATGTCCTCCGTCAGGTGCCACGTGAACAGCCGGCGGCACACACTTAAAAAGCTGAAAGTCTGTTACACTTGCTTCTTACACTCTTCATATCGTTTATGTAACAGTATTCAAGATAAAATCTACTAAAAATTAGTTAAAAATCATAATTTTTTTGATTTTTGATCACCTTGTGAGGTCCTCAGGATATAAAGCTTAATTTTTCTGGAACACTTGAATATCTATATCTATACTCTATCGACGAAGATCTTTCTGGCTCCAATCGCAAAGTAAATGTGAATCTGACATTGAAAAATTCAAATGGGACATATATGTCCCGTTGGTCCTGAAAGGGATAAAGCGATAGCAGCTATGCTACATAAGTAACGTGTAGAGCTGTTTTTAACATCGATGTCAAGAGTTAGATTTTTTTGCAAAATCGATTTTTAGCGTCGATGATTTTATTCGATGTTTTCACAAATTTTGTTTAACCAATGCGCATTTAAAATTCTTTTAATGCACGGCGTGCCTTAACCTGTTTTAAATCAAACGTGTAGCACATCAAATTTTTTTCCAGATTCTGTTTACTCATCGTTCAAATGATGTATAAAAAATTTTCACCCATGACTCCTCTACTAAATTTTGAGATAATTCCTTTTCCAATTGGGGCATTTTCCCATACAAAAAAAATAAAACAATTTTTTAACTACATTAAACAAAAATCAAAATAATCACATTCGATGTGTTTTGCAATGCTAAACGCGAGTGCGACCTCAGAATTGCTCGATCGTGTATAGTTTTTTAAAAATTCTAACCTTAAAACTAAAAAATGTCGTTTTTTGCCATTTTTTGAAGCTATATAACTATGTAACATATCATTTATTCGTTAAATGTGGTTAAATTACTTGAAAGCCTTGATTTTTTCCTTTAAAACCTAATTTAAATTATGTTTATATCTTTATGCTTCTAAGAGATATTGTAGACCGAAATACCGTTTAGTTTTTTGCATTTTTGTATCTTTTAAGGTTAGGATATCTTTGAGGAAAAAAAGATATCAACATTATTAAAATTAGGTTTTAAAGGCAAAGATAAGGACTTTTAAGTTGCTTACCAGATTTAACGAAATTAAAATTTCTTTCACATTTTAAACATGTTCAACAAACCGACCACTTCTAAATTCAGCCGTTTGACACCCCGAGTAAAAATTTAAAAAAAACTTAGATTTTCAGTGATAAAATTCATATAAATTAGATAATAAAGTAACAAAAACAAATGTTTATTGCAACGCAACGTAAGCTAAATATTAATTCTTGATTCAAGAAGAAAAAGAAAAATTTAATTAAGTTTTTTGTTACGTGTATTTCATACGGCTCAATTTTGTTCGTTGAACATGTTTAAAATGTGAAAGAAATTTTAATTTCGTTAAATCTGGTAAACAACTTGAAAGTCCTAACATTTGCCTTTAAATCCTGATTTAAATTATGTTGATATCTTTTTTTCCTCAAAGATATCTTAACCTAAAAGACACAAAAGTGCAAAAAAAACCCGTTTAGTCAATATTTCGGTCTACTATATCTCTTAGATTCATAAAGATATAAACATAATTTAAATTAAGTTTTAAGGGAAAAAATCAAGGCTTTCAAGTACTTTAACCACATTTAACAAATAAATGATATGTTAGATAGTTATATAGCTTCAAAAAATGGCAAAAAACGACTTTTTTTGGTTTTTAGGTTAGAATATCTTAAAAACTATACACGATAGAGCAATTCGCGTTTAGCATTGCAAAACACATCGAATGCAATTAGTTTAATTTTTGTTTAATGTAGTTAAAAAAAATTTTTTATTTTTTTGTATGGGAAAATGCCCCAATTGGAAAAGGGATTATCTCAAAATTTAGTCGAGGAGTCACGAGTGAAAATTTTTTTATACTTCATTTGAACGATAAGTAAACAGAATCTGGAAAGAAATCTGATGTGCTACGACGTTCGATTTAAAACGGGTTAAGGCGCGCCGTGAATGGTAATGAAAAATTTTTCACTATTAAAAATGGAAAAAATTGGCACCTCAAATCAATTTTTTGCAAATATCTTGCTAACGGTTACTTTAGGAGATAAATATTGTAAGACTATATTGGAGCTTATAAAATTCCTTATCAAAATTGTTTTCGTTCGAGTTATAGCTTAGGAGATATCTAAATTAGAAAACTGGCAAAGTTGGTAGCGTATACATGCGGCTTATGAGTTTTCATACAAATTTGTTGATTTTTGAATTGGCATAACTCATGAACGGTGAGTTGCACCAAAAAAAAAGAAAAACAACCTTTTTATATCTGAATTGTATCTATAAATGATAAGTCACATATGCTCACATTCAATTTTTCTTTTAGAAGTTATTTCATAAAATAGAAGAAAATATAGAAAACTGTTTTTTTGGAACAGTTATAACATATATCGTCTCTATACAAGCGAAACATACTAAGTCAGTTTTCTCGAGTTTTGAGTTATTAGGTATTAGGTAGTATGATAATAGGAGAACTGATGTTATTGTGGTATAGTTTTTCAATGTGGTATGGTCGCATATCTCCGATTTGGGAAAGAACCTGTGAACGTCACTGCTTTTATCCTATCAGAAAACATGAAAAACCAGAGATGTGTTGCTGTCATGCAGCAAACAAAATTTTTCCGTTGTCAGTTGAACGAAACTTAAGTCGCGTGTGGTTGATTTTTTTTTTCCTTCTACCCTATGTATTTAATTTTACTGTACAATGTTCTAATTTGAGACACATTTGATTCGTTTCGTCTAAGTTTTCAACGAACTGAAAAAGTAATCGATGTTGCCAAACATCGAAATTTTTTGGCGATGTTTTCTTAACATCGATAGTTAATTCAGAAAACATCGATGTTCAAAAAATTTATGTTTTCCAGTCGATGTCGCAGCTCTAGTATCGTGTAATTTAAAAACAAAAATGCTTATATCACATTACCCGAAGCTACTCTCAAATAGTTTCGGAAACATGACAAATTTGGTTTTTTAGAAGGAGTGGGCGTGTCCCCGCCTATTTTTTATTGAACATTTTTTTCCCAGTGCCATTTACTTATGTATCGAATCTCATTCACATGGCTCAAATATTTCCAGAAATACGACGAAATCGGGGTGGAGGCGGCGTGGCATCACCCATTTTTTTATTGGATGCTATTGCCAAGAAACATTGAAGCCGCATTTCTTAAGAAATAAAATATTTACGAATAAATAAAAACCAAAAGTAAATGCAATATGTTGACAAAAATTAGTTGCTTTTAAAAGATATTCAGCATTAGAGTGAATAAAAAATAGTTGAAATGTTAATCGTCTTAGTGAAGAAATGCCATATGAATTTTTTCGATTTATGCAAATATTTTAGAGGTCACTCGAGCTTGTTTTTCCCAAAACTGCAATCGAAGAGCTCTTAAATGTAATTTCTCTCTTACCAACCACAAACTTGGGTTTTATCTGAAGAATCTGCTGTTTGAATTTCGGTAAGGCAATGATTTCAAAACCACCGTATCACTGCAATTCTAACTCTACGAACGTTAAAAATATACTAAGACATTGAATTGGATTTTATAGTTTTGGAAAAATTGAGCATCAGCGGCTTCTTAAAAGATTTCAAAGATTTCTTGCACGCAAACATAAAAATATTTTACCATGTTATGAATAGTTTACGAATATTCTGCTGCGGAAACCTCTGTTTTAACGCGTGGGTGCACATTACTTTGATGTGATTCCACGAAAAATTTCTCAAGCGAACAAATAGAAAAAAAAAACAAATCAAATGGCAGAATTAATATTGTGTTACTTCTTCTTAATTTAATCAGTAAGTACTTTATAAAAAAGTCTTCTAAGAAAAATTAAGTACCTTTCTGCACGTCAAAACATAAAAGATCTCCCACCAGTGTTCTCAAAATTTTTTTCATATTATTGTGTATACACTTAAATTGAATTTAAAATGATAAATGACTCTCTCGTTTCAGAGTACATTTTACTCAGATATTGTGGCTCCCTTTTTACACAGTTTGCGTCAATTTTCACAATTTGAGGAACTTGGTTCCAAATAATAAATGCCGTGTTTCTTTTGTGGTTATTTTTATATCGCGATAATTCATGAACAATGAGTCGCACAATAAAAACTCTAAGGAACTTTTTTATGGAGAATCACGTTCTATACAAAAAATTTTCATTTTATTTTTAAAAAAATTTACTTTTTAGGAATTATTCTATAAAAACTGGTTCAGCGTCGATAAACGGCAAAAAATCGTTTTTTTTTTAAAATAACTGATGCAACCCATGTGTAAACGATCAAGCTTTTTTTGATGGCACCCGATTTGGCTACAAATTGGCATAAGCAATAGCAGCATAGTGAGAAAAATTACTACCAAATATTTTTTCAAAATTTAAACAAATGGCGGAGATATGGGACTTTGAAATTTTTGGCGTAGTTTTTTTGAGAAGCTATAACTTTAGTTGCATTTATCCAATTCTCAATTTTATGGTGTCAAATGATTTGTCTTGGAACAGGCTTTAAAATAAAAACTAGCAAACATTTTTTTTTACTTTTTTATATTGTTTACACTGAAAAAAAAAAAAAAAAATTAAATTTAGTTTCCCAAAATACTTCATTTTTGATATTTTTTGTTTTTCTTACAAAAAAAGCTACAAGTGTAACTTACCAGTCCTCCAAAAATTGGAGTGGGCCTGCCAGTGGTTCTCCAGAAAAATAATAAAATGTAGCTTCTACCGCAATTTTTCAGTAGGGGAGATGTGTGTACCTTGGTCCGCTTTTCAGTTTTTTCAGTGTGCTGGATTTTCCAAAAAAGTTTCTTTAGTTTTTTGATTAAGTTACATTTCTACAATGCTTGCAGCATCAAATGACGTGACAATGATATTTCTATGTCTTACCATTGGGTAGAAATATTACTTTTTCCGTTGCAATCTCAAACGGTCCAAGGTACACCATGCAAGTGTACCTTGGACTATTAAAAATAAAAGAGAATACATTGTATTTTGGTAATAAATTATGAAAGAACCATTTATTATATAATCAAAAGTAACATTTTTTTCAATAAAAAAAAAAAAATTAATCATAAACAAAAATTATAGCACAAAAAAGTGCATTTAGTAAAAAACAATTAATTAAACAAAAATGGTTGCAAAAAATACATTAATCGCGTAAATAATAATAATAATATTATATTGAGAGGCGATTATGGTTTCCTGGTTGCCCGTCGAAAAAGGCTCGCTGGTCAATAAGCTAGGTCCAAGGTACACACAGACAGCATGTTTTAAAAACTGTCAACACCCATAACACATGTTAATGAAAATACATCTAAAGCACACTAAAAGCTTAAAACAATAACTAAGCTTCCTTCCTGATGTTGTAAAACTGAAATATTTCAAGTAAGTTGCTCACAAAACGTTTCGTAGCTTACTCCAAAAACAAATTTTTACACACAAAAAACACTTTTTCCGTCGCTTTTTATACACGCGTACAGCTTAACGGTCTGAAGTCTATTTATATGAGTCACCGATATGAGTGGAAAATTTCATAGAAGAACATTATCGTACACGTGCAACTGTTGAGTGGCAACCGGCACTCGGACCGAGGTACACTCGGACCAAGGTACACACATCTCCCCTACAATTTTTTTTGAATTTGAAATTTTTAATTAAACGTTGATTTGAATTTGAAAAAGGTGCGTTGGTACTTTCATTAGTACTATACAAGCAAAAGAATAGTCAATAAACAAACTTCAGCATTTGAAAATTTTATTTAATAAAAATTTTAAATTAAAAAAATGTACTGAAAAATTGCGGAAGATACTAAATTTTATTGTTTTTCTGGAGAACCACTGGCAGGCCCACTTCAATTTTTGGAGACTGGTAAGTTACACCTGTAGCTTTTTTTGCAAGAAAAATAAAAAATAGCAAAAATGACGTATTTTGGGAAACTCAATTTAATTTTTTTTTTTTTTCAGTGTAAGCAATATAAAAAAATTTCAAAAAACTTTTTGCTAGTTTTTATTTTAAAGCCTGTTTCAAGAGCAATCATTTGACACCATAAAATTGAGAATTGGGTAAATGCAACTAAAGTTATAGCTTCTCAAAAAAAACTAACCTAAAAATTTCAAAGTCCCATATCTCCGCCATTTTTTTAAATTTTGAAAAAATATTTAGTAGGGTAAGGGAGGGAAATATGGACCACCAATCTTTCTTTTTTAAATAAAACTCAAAAAACATAAAATAAAACAATTAATTTTATGCCATTCATTAAAGGAAACAATTTACCTTTATTCTGATTCACTTTTAGATAAATATCTCATCAGGATAAAGAAAAAAAATTAAAAAACTGAAAATACTCAAAATGAAGATAAAAAAAAAGTGTAGTGTTATATGGACTATATAGTCCATATTGCCCCACATGTTTATTTGGTACAGAAGTTGCATATAAAAATGTCACTTCCACTTCCGGCACATTTTTCATGACTTCAAGAACGTAAGATTACGCATTCAACCCAAAATTCGCCACGGCGATGTTCTGAGTAAAGGGTATTACATTATATGCATTTTTCATCTTTTTTTCCTTTGTAGTTAACGAATTACAAATAATGATAATCAGAATCGTCATGAAATCTGCAGCTACAATAGATTCCACATCTGAAAAATAAGTATGATAAATACATATGTTTTTGAGGCTTTTTTCTTTGGTGGTCCATATTACCCACAGCACGTGTTGGTGAAATAAGTGGTTTTTTTATCAAAAAGTCTTGTGGTTAATGAACTAATTTGTGCTCATAAATAATAAATAGTATTCACTGACTTTATATAATTAACCATTTTTTTGAAAACGCGATGTCTTTAAAGGGAAATAATGAAATTCACTCGGTAGAAAAAAATTATCACTGATCTTTTTTTTTAGAAAAAACAACTTTACAGAAACATGCGACTTCACCGAACGCTAAAATTGCACTAATATAAGCTTTAGGTATTAGCGTTAAGTTTGAACATGAATAACGGTAAATCCTATGTACGCAATGGAAAATAACCGTGTGGTCCATATTACCCACGTAGTCCATATTTCCCTCCCTTACCCTAATCATTTTTCTCACTATGTTACTATTACTTATGCCAATTTTCAGCCAAATCGGATTCCATGAACAAATTTCTTGATGTTTACACATGGTTTACGTCAACTTCTAAATAATTATTTTTTTCTTACTAAAAACTAAAATTATTTGTAGAGCATGTGGTTCTCCCTGAAAAAGACCCTCGGACTTTTTATCGTACGACTCACCATTCATAAGTTATCGCAATTTGAAAATTACCACAATTGTATATACGCGTCAAAAGAAACACGGCGAATATATCAAAGCGATTTTAATAAAATGTGTGCATTTCAAATTAAAACTTATGAAACTCGTTATTATTTTCTTGGCTTAACGTTTTGGTGCATCGATCAAATAAAAAAAATCGATTGATTTAACTACCACTTTGGGCGACTTCCTGAACTTCTATTGCGTTACATAGAAACAGCGTTTTCGAGCGTCTTTTATTACCCCTGCAGTTAAATTTGGATCTAGTCCGAAATAGTAACTAGTTCGGCAACTGTTCAAAAGGTACTAGCGTTGTTCTAGTTCTCACGTAGTGCAAGATCAGAGGTCTGCCTCAAGTGGCTTGTATTTACGAACAGTCGTCATTGATCGGACATTTGTTTTTGGGGTAAGAAACTCGCTCATAGTCGTCAAAAATTTAAGATTGGAATTCGCACAGTTACTCTCTGGGAAGAGTTTCGAGTTAGCATGAGTGCCTGCAGGAGTAGTAGGTTGCTGCTGCTGTTGTTTTTTTTTTTTGTGTAATTTTGTTTCCTTTTTGAACTTCACATAAAAAAATTATTTTCAGTCTTAAAACTTTTAAATAAATTTTTTAAAAATCCAACACAAATTTTGCCATCTTCTTATTTTCCAAATCTTTCTTTTTTTGACTGCATTAAAATTGTTGGTTCACAAAAAACTTACTAAAAATTTTACTTAATTTATCAGGGTTGCCACCTGTTTTTTTTTTTGTTGTTGTAACTTTGGATAAGGAAATCTCAAAATCCAGACATGCTAGTGCAATTCTGGTGCCGGATTTGGATTCAGTATTGACAAATTCATTTGAAATTGCTATTTTTGTTTTTATTTCTTCGTTTTAGTTTTTTTGTGCGATATGGAAAATTTAATTTGAATTGAAGGTCCCCAGATGCCAATTCAGAAACAAAAGGCAATGCTATTGGCTTTTGACAAGTTTATTTCAACATTTTAAGACTGAAAACTAATTTTTTTTTAAAATTTATTTGGGCAAAAAAACTCTAATATATTATTTAAAATTTTCTGAAAGTTTATCTGAACGTTTTTGAGACCAAAAATTTTTAGTTTGCCAAAAAAAGTAATATTTAAATAAAGCTTTGAAAAATAACGAGATGGCAACCATGAAAATGTCCCGATCAAAAAAACTTGTCAATTTCTTGTCATTGTATCAGAAATGTATATCAAAATGATATCAAAAATGTATCAGCCGCTGATATCCATTTTTTGTATATCATTTTGATATATTTTTGTTATCATTGAAAAACATGTCAATTTTGTATCAGAAATGTATATCAAAATGATATAAAAAATTTATCAGCCGCTGATATCAATTTTGTATCAGAAATGTATATCAAAATGATATCAAAAATTTATCAGCTGCCGATATGTCAAATTTTACGTTTTCGTTTGTGAATTTTATTTAAAGATAATTATAGAAGACGAACGCTCAGCCAATTTTAGTGAAGTTAATTTTCTAATGAAATTAGTGAAAAGCACAAAAATATAATTGAGTGCAGAAAAACCGACACTCCATTCAGTTGCTGCATGCGGCCTGTGGTTGGGAAAACTAAAAGTATGGAAAACGGACGAGCAGCCAATTTTAGTAAGAAGTGAGTTTTGTCATGAAATTAGTGAAAAAGCAGAAAAAATATAATTGAATACAAAAAAAAAACTAGTTGCCGACGATTAACCACAATATTGCAAAATTTGGCCATAATCTGCGTCACTTTTGTTATCAGACCCAAAATTGGTTGTCATTTTTGTATCAGAAATGTACAAAAATTGTATATCATTTTGATATCTTTTTTTGATATCTTTTTTTGATATAATTTTGATATATTTTTTTGATATCATTTTGATATCTTTTTTTGATATCATTTTGATATCTTTTTTGATATCATGGTGATATACAAAAAGCGTTACATTCCGTATATGACTGTGATATCATGAAATTTTTTTTTAATCGGTTGTAATTTTTTTGTAAATTGATATTTTCAAAATCCCCTACGCCGAGCTATAGTCATTTATATGCACTTTAAAAATATTTTTGGTGTTTTGCTTTAAGACGCTCCGTTTTGCTGCAATGCCACTGGGATCAATTTTTAGGCGCGTCATGTTTGTCGGAGGACTGTGGGCCAACTCGATACATAAAAAAAACATAAAATTTTTTCATGAAGTACTAACTTCAATTAATACGTATACAAAGTTTTATATTTATATGTCAAGCTCATTTTGCTTTAATAATAAAATAAAAACCTCCTGAAATTAAAGCGTTTACAGTGTTCATAGCCCTTAACGGTTAGATTTAGAGAAAAATATTGTGGCACAATATTGTAGCTTATAAAATGTTGTATAAAAATGTTTAACTGTTTTCGTACGACTTACAACTTAGGAGATATTCTCTTCTCGTCGCTGTCATTCGACTAAAACTTGCCGCTATAAAACGTCTCAGTGAACAATTTGCGGGCCCGGGGTTTTTTTTCAAATGTTTGTGTTCGTGCCGGGCTGGGCCCCAAAAATTATTGCCGTGCCGAGCTCTAGTTTGGACCCCAGTGAATAACTTTGCATAAAAATCCTGCAATGGGACGATTTCGGGGTAAACCAAGTTCAAATGACCTGCTCTATGGATTGGTGGAAACGATTTTAATTCGAAAGCAAACCACCCTCCCGTTTTCTTCTGAATTGGTATCTGGAGACCTTCAGGTGCCATAATCAATTTTTCATAAAATCATATGTGGTGCCGTTATTGAGAAATCCAAATTTTAATGAAATTTACCATATTAAATGAAAAAACTAAAACCAACAAACAAAAACATGAATAGTAATTTTAGATGTAAATATTTTCCAATGCTAAATCTGACCAGAAGTCCGTCACCAGAATTGTGTTAGGATTTTTTGATATCCTAACATACACTAGCTACCAAAAAATCACGTGTCAAGTGTTTTGTGGTGTGAGCTTACTGTTCTGTGTTTTTGAGTAAAAACAACAACATTACAAAAACAAGGCAAAATGCATAGGTAAAAAACCAAAAAATTTTGTTGGTAGGTTGGTTTTCGATACGCGTTTCACCCATAACCATATGGGATCTTCAGTCGAATTCACCTACAAACCAAGAACTCGACCAAGCATGCTTTATTCATTTTCTGCATAGATTAGAATCACAGCAAAAATTCAATGCAGCATATGCAAAGTTCTAATTTTTTGTTTTTTCCCTGTTATGCATCGCCCCGCTGTTTGTAAGTCGTTGATATTATACTTTTCTTGCAAAGCGCCTTCGGATGCAAGCTTTTTTGGCGAGTTTCAACCGAAGTAGCAAGCGCGATCGTATGTTTATCACCTAACATACTTATAAGTGCGAAAATGGATTATGGTACGGTTCCGCCTAGCTGTGGCTCCTAAACCACTCAAGTAATCGTTATTAAATTAAAAGCTTACGAAAGCCTACATACCCATGTAGTTACAATATTTTTTTCTAATTTAAAAACTTTAATTTTTATTTTAAAAATTATATTTGCAAGCTCTGAGAGAGAAAAAATCGGACAAGAGGTCGTACAAGCAAAATTTTCAAAATGCTGCAGTGTAGGGTATTTAATGTTTGGCCAGGCCAAAAGTAACACCCTCACTAGTTGATTTTTGAAAACCCTAAAAGGGGAGCGGTGGACTTTTTTTTATAGATACTATAATCCAATAAACAACTCTGCCAAGCTTTAAGTCCGCAGCAATTTTTTCCTTTATTATAAATCCTTATTTAATTAACTGCACTACTAGAATTTATGCCAATGGAGTTTCTGATGACTCATATTTAGGCACAAATTTTTCTGTGGTTTTTAAGCGTTTATTGAATGCGGAACAAGTTGGAAAGCACCTGTGAATTTGGTTTATTCAATTTCCTGACAAGATTTTATAAAAATTTAAAGAGATTTTCAAATATTTTTAAATCAAACGTCAAAATTGACATCAGCTGGGCAAATTTTGTAATAGATTAATTCTAAACCGCCCCGATCAAAAAAACTTGTCAAGTTCTTGTCATTGTATCAGAAATGTATATCAAAATGATATCAAAAATGTATCAGCCGCTGATATCCATTTTTTGTATATCATTTTGATATATTTTTGATATCATTGAAAAACATGTCAATTTTGTATCAGAAATGTATATCAAAATGATATCAAAAATTTATCAGCTGCTGATATGTCAAATTTTACGTTTTCGTTTGTGAATTTTATTTAAAGATAATTATAGAAGACGAACGCGCAGCCAATTTTAGTGAATAAGTTAATTTTCTAATGAAATTAGTGAAAAGCACAAAAATATAATTGAGTGCAAAAAAACCGACACTCCATTCAGTTGCTGCATGCGGCCTGTGGTTGGGAAAACTAAAAGTATGGAAAACGGACGAGCAGCCAATTTTAGTAAGAAGTGAGTTTTGTCATATAATTAGTGAAAAAGCAGAAAAAATATAATTGAGTACAAAAAAAAAACTAGTTGCCGACGATTAACCACAATATTGCAAAATTTGGCCATAATCTGCGTCACTTTAGTTATCAGACCCAAAATTGGTTGTCATTTTTGTATAAGAAATGTACAAAAATTGTATAACATTTTGATATCTTTTTTTGATATCATTTTGATATCTTTTTTTGATATCATTTTGATATCTTTTTTTGATATCATTTTGATATCTTTTTTTGATATCATGGTGATATACAAAAAGCGTTACATTCCGCATATCACTGTGATATCCTTTTTTTATCAAAATTTTGTATGTCACTGACAAATTTTTGATATCATTTTGATATATTTTTGGTATACTTTTTTTGATCGGGGTGCTAAAGTCTATTTTTGCTAACAAATTGTTTATTCGACTATGATAGCGGAAAAATAAAAATTCACTTTAAAAACAAAATACATGTTTAACTAAAGAATTCTTTATTCACTCGTTTGATTCAAATCAAAATTTTGCTTTCGACTTTTTGTACGATCACCAGTGCAACTATATAATGGTTTTTTCCTAGCACTCAAGTGAATTTTGTAACGAGAATTATTTTTTTTATTTATTGGGATATTTCAAGATTCTTCAATCGAAGTGCTTATACTACTTAAGAGGATAATGTTTCTTATATCAAAAATTACAGCAACCCAAACAAGTTTCCAGCTGCGAATTTTGTCAAATAATGTTTGTATGTTTCTATTGAAACAGATATGTAAAACAAATATTCTCATATACATATGTATTTACTATATACTTATGTATATTGCAAAATATTACAGTGTTACATGCCGTCTACATTTGTACTCATAAAATATATACAAATGCCTTATACAAACAGTTGCCTACTCGTCAAATGGTATTATCTCAGTTGGAGACTCACCACCCAATATTTACGTGCACTCCTTCAATTGTTTTTTTACCACCGAGGATTTTTTGTTTTGATATTTATCCACATCCTGCATTCGCTGTCAAAACGTGAAAATTGCCACACAAAATCTATCAAATCTGAAGGGGAAAAAGCAAATCTGGTTGCAATATCACGTGGTTTCATGTGTCGTCACGCACAGCATGATTCATTTTGGTTCACACAAGACCAAAAGGTACTTTCCACGCTTTTTCGTGTGATACTTACTCAATATTTACAAATATGAATGCAAGTAGAAAACCTTGAGACTAACAGACGTAAATGTTAGAGTGAGCATGAGTCGTTGCCTCAAATCGGTGATTTTTGAGCTTTGAGGTTTTAAATCCGTGATGTGTTGGGTAAAACTGAAGCATCGTTTAGTTCTGCAGGATACTTTAGCTAGTCCAAAAGGTATGAGTTAGAACTTTACTGTGCGGAATTGTGTGGTAAGATTAAATAGGGCTGCCAGAGTTGATCGTATCCGTTGCAAAATAAAATAACATAATAATTTTTAGACATTACTTAATTTCTTAAATTTTATCAAAATAAAACAAAATTACATAAAATGTACAAAATCTTCAGGCTTTTTTTTCAAAATAGCAATAATAACAAGGTTCCCGACAACTGATTTTGGTAAAGAGAACCAAAAAAATTACACGCGTTTCGGTGTATTGAAAGTTAACGTCTAAATTTTATGAAAGGGTGGTCAAAGTTTTTCCATTTTAACGCATTATACAGATAAATCGACATGTTGAACATTACGATCCTTACATCAGAAGTTTATAATGTTTCAGCAAACTTTTGTAAGATATTACGAGAAATATTTTTGTGGAAATGGGTAATTTTTACCCTTTCCTTCAAAACGTACTAAAAGACAACAATGGATTATTGAGTCAGTATATGGGCATTTCTCAGAAACTTTTAACCTATATACATACATACTTACATTTGAATGTCAAAAGTGTAAGTTGTACTTACTCAAAATAGTAATGATTTTTTGTGAATATTGGCCCGTGCACATATTGTTCAAACATTAACAAGTATGTGGATTAAATTTTTTTGTAGAAATATATGGAATTCGCGCCAATTTTGAGCTCGACGTGCTACCATGTACAGAGGTTACATTTGAGTGTCAAAAGCGTAAGTTGTAATTACTCAAAATAGTAATGATTTTTTGTGAATATTGGCCCGTCCACATACTTGTTAATGTTTGAACAAAATGTGCGCGGGCCAATATTCACAAAAAATCATTACTATTTTGAGTAATTACAACTTACACTTTTGACATTCAAATGTAAGTTTATAGGTTAAAAGTTTCGGAGAAATGCCCATACACCACAGAAAAATTTTGTATAAAACTTTACCACTAGTCCCTTTTAATGTTGAAAAGTCGATTTTTCATAGTGAAGCAATAAAATCGCCAAACTCAATGAAGACTTGTCGCATTACATTTTTTACTCATTTATTTTTAAATTTTAAGCATATCTGTCTTTGGTGGCCAGTTGTGAAATTGTCCGTAGAATATTGGTGTAGAACATCTTAACTCGATGTAAATCATTTTTTGGAAAAATGGGTCAAAAAGACCTTGTATGATTTCGTTATAATCTTGGGACAACCATTTTTATCCAAAATGTAATTTTACAGTTTTAAAGTAGGGTGAAATTTCAAAAATACAATTCATGTTTGATGTTAAGTATATGTTGAATGATAAGATTGAACATTACTTGTTGAAAAGAAAATGTACTGTAAAACATTAATTGTTTCTATATCTAGCAACTTATGTTTTTAGTTTTCAATATTTGAATTGTGAAAAATAATTTTCTTTAGTCTAAATAAATTCTCCTTACAAAAGGTTATGGGCCCCTTCGTGCTATAAGGGAGCAATTTATCGTTTAAAAAAAAATTGTGTGAAGCAATTTAACAGGAAATTTTTCCGCGGTATAAAAAATTTCGTCGCGTTATACGAAAAATAAAAAGAAAAATGTCGAGCAACTACCATCAAATTGAAAAACTGCGTGGCAGTGAAAATTATCCTGATTGGAAATTCGCTGTGGAAGCATATTTCCAAATGAAAAAGCTATGGAAAGCTGTTCAGGGATCTGAGACTAATGCAGAAAAGTTACTCGAAGCGAAAGCTGAGCTGATTTTGCTAGTTGACAAATGCAACTATGCTCATATTCGAGAATGTACAACAGCGCAAGATATTTGGAAAACTTTTGAAACCATATTTCAAGATTCTGGACTTGTACGGCGAGTCGGACTGATTCAGAAGTTCTGCTCAACCAAACTTAGTGATTTTGCAAGTGTTGAGGAGTATGTTAATGATGTACTTAATACTGCACATCAATTACGTGGTGTAGGACTCAACGTGGACGAAGAGTGGACTGGTTCAATGATGCTGGCTGGCCTCCCAGATGTATACAAGCCAATGATAATGGGTATACAAAGCTCAGGCATTAAAATATCTGGTGATTCCATTAAGACGAAACTAATTCAAGACGTCAAGATCGAACATGAATCCGGAGAAACTGCTCTAGCTGGAAAACAGTATCAGAAGAGAAAACCGAAGAATTTCAAAGGTCCAAAATGCTACAACTGTCAAGGTTTCGGCCATTATGCTGCAGATTGCCCTACAAAGAAAAAAGAAAACCAGAAACAGAAAAATCAAGCCATGTTGAACGTATTTACTGCTCAAGATATCAAAAGAAATGAATGGTATTTTGACTCTGGAGCATCCGATCATATGTGTTCTGAAGAAAGTAAGTTTCAGGGAGTCATCAATTCAAAAGATGCAGATGTTATGGTGACAAATAACTGCAGTATTCCAGTAAAAGGATACGGAAATATTCAGATTGCTGTCTGTGATGATAAGAACAACGTTCAAGATGTGGAATTTCAAGATGTTCTTCATGTTCCCGAATTGTGCACAAATTTATTGTCAGTTTCAAAGATCGTCAGCAAGGGACATCGAGTAAGTTTTAGCAAGCATGGTTGCCAAGTAATAAATTCTGATGGTGAAGTGATAGCAACAGGTGAGCACATTAATAATATGTTTCGATTAAATACAGTTCCTACGAAAGTTGCCTACATCTCACGTCAAAAAGAAGATCCGAAACTGTGGCACAAGCGATTAGGTCATGTTAGCAATGACATTTTCCAGAAAATAGTAAATGGATCAGTGACTGGAGTCAATAGTAACGTCGAAACTGAGAAATGTGTCACTTGCGCCAAAGGTAAAATCGCGCGAAAACCATTTAAAGAGACAGGCATACGAGCAACGGAGATACTACAGCTGATCCACACAGATGTCTGTGGACCGATGGAGCAAAAATTAATTGGAGGTTCGCGGTATATGCTCATATTTGTTGATGATTTTTCACGAAAAGTTTTTACTTCGTTTATCAAAAATAAATACGAAGTGGTTGACGAATTCCTCATATTCAAGAGTTTTGTGGAAAAACAAAGTGGTATGCAAATAAAAGCATTGAGAAGCGACAATGGTACCGAATATTGCAACAAAAAAATGAAGGAAATATTGGCAAAAGCGGGTATTCAGCATCAGGTAACAGTACCATATACGCCTGAACAAAATGGCATGGCAGAGCGTATGAATCGGACGCTGATAGAAAAGGCTCGTTGTTTACTGATTGATTCTGGCTTAGAGAAAAAGTTTTGGGCAGAGGCTGTAAGCACAGCAACTTATCTGTTTAATCGAACACCAAGTAGAAATCTCAATTACAAAACGCCTGAAGAAATGTTTACTGGAAACAAACAGAGTCTTAGTCATTTAAAGGTATTTGGATGTCAAGCAGTAATCCACATTCCAAAAGAAAAACGCAAGAAGCTTGATGCAAAAGGAAACGAAGTGATCTTTGTGGGTTATTCGACTCATGCACGAACATACAGATTTTATGATCACAAAAAGAAGAAAATTGTACTAAGCAGGGACGCCATTTTTTTTGAAAAACAATTTTTCCAACAAAACTTAGAGACAGAAACTTTTTACAATTGCCAACCCATATGCGATTCAGTGGGGGAAGTGGTAGAAAATTCAAATTGCCAAGAGGCGCCAATAGAAGAAAATGAATGCGATGAACATTTCTTCTCTGGTGAAGAGGACATAAATGAGGTACCAGAAAGAATCGCAAATGATGAAGAAACCCATCGAGAGCTGAGACGATCCGGAAGGATAAGAAATCCTGTAGTTAGGGATGGATACGTTTCATATGTTACCAATGAACTAGATGATCCAAAAACTGTCAGAGAGGCAATGCAGTCAAAAGATGCCGAAAAGTGGAAAGATGCGATGGATGATGAACTAGGCTCACTCATCGAAAACGAAACATGGGAAGTGGTTCAGTTACCTCCAGGCAAAAGTGTTATTGACTCTAAATGGACATTTAAAACGAAACGCAATGCAAAAGGTGACATCGAAAGATATAAGGCCAGATTAGTTGTGAAGGGATACTCACAGCGATATGGTATCGATTATGAAGAGACTTTTTCTCCCGTAGTACGACACTCGTCTATACGATTACTTCTGAGTTTAGCAGTTCGTTTTGATTTAGATATTGACCAAATGGATGTGGTCACAGCTTTTTTACAGAGCGAATTAGATGAAGAAATCTATATGAGGATACCAGATGGTATTAAAGCAACAAGTAGTAACCAGGTATGTAAGCTTAAGAAATCAATCTACGGTCTTAAGCAAGCAAGTAGAGTATGGAATAAAAAACTAGATACAACCTTAAAGAATTTTGGCTTAAAGCAATCCAAATCTGAGCGCTGCATCTACTTTAAAAAGGATGATACTGAAATTATATATGTCGCAGTCTATGTCGATGATATTTTACTTTTTACAAACAATTCTGAAAGTAAAAGAAAAATTAAAGACCATCTTTTTCGAAACTTTAAGATGAAGGATATTGGAGTGGCCAAGTACATTCTTGGAATGCAAATAACGCGTGATCGCAAGAAAGGAAAATTATGGATAGATCAAGAAACTTACATCAAAAATATATTGAAGCGTTTTAACATGGAGGATTGCAATCCAATATCTACACCATTAGATGCCAACCAAAAGCTTTCAAAAGAGCTTTGTCCAAAGAATAAAGAAGATGAAGAGCATATGCGAAATGTGCCATATCAAGAAGCAATTGGTTCTATAATGTATGCTGCTCAAGTAACAAGACCGGATTTAGCATTCGCAGTTGGAGCATTATCCAAATATAACAACAATCCAGGGAAAGCGCATTGGGTAGCTGTTAAAAGAATGTTGCGGTATTTAAAAGGGACAAGTCACTACAAACTGGAGTTCACACAAGACATTAGCAGTAAAGTGGAAGGATTCAGTGATGCAGACTGGGCTGGAGATTCAGATGATCGAAAATCAACGACTGGGTATGTTTTCAAGTACCAAGGAGGAAGTATTTCATGGAACTCCAAGAAGCAAGCAACAGTCGCACTTTCAACTACTGAAGCTGAGTACATGGCTTTGGCAGCAACTTCGCAAGAATCACTTTGGTTTACATCGCTTTTGAAGGAGCTTATGATTTCACCACCGGAAATAGTGCTGCTTTGTGATAATAAAAGTACAATCAATTTAGCACAAAATAGTTCTTATCATTCGCGGTCGAAGCACATAGATATTCGACACCATTTCTTGAGGGATGCAATAAATGAAAAGAAGATAAATATATACCACGTAAGGACAGAAGATATGACAGCTGATATAATGACAAAAGGATTGGCTGCTCTGAAACATAATAAATGTTGTTCCTTGATTGGACTGGAAATGTCAATCTAGTGGGGGTGTTGAATGATAAGATTGAACATTACTTGTTGAAAAGAAAATGTACTGTAAAACATTAATTGTTTCTATATCTAGCAACTTATGTTTTTAGTTTTCAATATTTGAATTGTGAAAAATAATTTTCTTTAGTCTAAATAAATTCTCCTTACAAAAGTATAAGATATTATTCTTTTGATATACATGCCTTGATTCAAAATGCAAAGTTTGAGATATCGTAAGTCTCATTCCGAGCATTTTTGAGATTGTTATATAATGATCGCTCATTGCTATTTTATGCAAAATCTCGGTTTGATACGGTTTTTATTTTATTCTAGACTTGAACATCAGATATGGAAACGTAATGTTTCTTTTTCCAATTTTTTAGTTAATTTACATATCGTCGCTCACTTGTACAACGCACTATGGTTTTTTTGGACTAAAAAGTGCACACAAAAATAATTCACTACAAGGACCCTTTTTTTAAAAAAAATCAACTGCGAAATTAAAGGTTATACATTGAGCTATCTGAAAAGATGCCCGCTTTTTCTAGCATTTGATCCACAAATTAGGGACAGAGGTCGAAATCTCATAAATTTTGAAAAAAACGGTTTTTCTGTTTAAAAATGTTAGTCGCATTAAACGCAGGAGTGATATATGAATTTATGTGCATTCAATCAAATCAATTAAGATGAAATCAACTCAAAGTGAAAATGGGCGGTGCCACGCCCCATAAACAAATTCGTCATTTTCGTCATATCTCCGAAACTATTGGATGCAGATATATAAGATTCGGTATATTTCTAATAGGCACAGAGAAAAAAAATATCCACTAAAAAAGTGGGCGATGCCACGCCCTACAAATATAAAACTAATCATATCTCCGAAACTATTTGAGCTACAGCAATGAATTTCGGTATATACAATATAAAGAATAGTAAGTCAAATCACATTTGCTGAAAAAAAGGGCGGTACCACACCCAACAATGAACATATCCTTATTAATTGAAACTCTGTTCTACAGGAAACAAGTTCATTCATGTAGCTCTGCCTGTGTGCGTGGCTCCACATATTTTTTCAGCAGACATTATTTATCTTGATGACTTTTGTATATAAACCGAATTTCATCCACATAGGTCAAATAGTTTCGAAGATATGGTGTGTTTTATATTTTTGGGGCGTGGCACCTCCCACTTTTCTAATAAATATTATTTTTCTCTGTGCCTATTACAAACATACCGAGTCTTATCTATCTGCGTCTAATAGTTTCGGAGATATTAGGAATTTGTTTTTGGGGCGTGGCACCGCCCATTTTTATAATGAACTAATTTTTTCTTGCTTGATTTCATTGAATGCATATAAATTTTTTCATATATCACTCCTGCGCTTAGTCGCAACATTTTTAAACAGAAAAACCGTTTTTTTCAAAATTTATGAGATTTCGACCTCTGTCCCTAATTTGTGGATCAAATGCTAGAAAAAGCGGGCATCTTTTCAGATAGCTCAATGTATAACCTTTAATTTCGCAGTTGATTTTTTTTTAAAAAAAGGGTCCTTGTAGTGAATTATTTTTGTGTGCACTTTTTAGTCCAAAAAAAGCCATAGTGCAACGGCCCTAATTGACATTTTTTTTAAATCTAGTTTATTACATATTTCTGAAGATCAACCTCAAATACACCTTCGCCCAAAATTTGGAACGGTAACACAAAAAATACTAACTTTATTTGGTGATATTAAAAAGACTTAAATGCATTCAACCTTTTTTTTACATGTCAAAAGGCCTTAAACGCATTTTCTTGCGAAGAAAATTTCAACAAAATTTGAAAATTTGAACAAATTTAAATTCCAATAGATAGCGTAGTAGCTAGCCTTTGAATTTCTAGAGGAAGTTCCAATTTTAAAAAGTAACAATTAGTGCATATCTCATGTCGGAACGCGTATGTAGCTTTCGAAATCCGAGTGGTGTTTAAAAAAATTTCAATATGGTGACGTTGAAACGCCCCGAAAGAGAGCTTTAAATTATATTTTTTCAAAATTTTGGCGTAAATTTTATCACTCGGGGGTTTTTTGGGGTCCCTGATCATGAATTTTAAGCCAGAATTTGAAAATTCTTAAATCCAAGATGGCGGATGCAAAAAATTAGGAAAATCCTAGAGTTGGTCAAATTTGTCCAAAGTTACACATAGAGCTAAGAAATATTTAAGAATCATGCTTGCCTAGTACATTATACAAGTATTTATAAAATTGAAGTGTTTCCATCACTAAATTTACTTAATTTAATTTAACAACATCGTATAGAAGGCCACAACTGTAAAACAGAAAAAAACGAGGAAGCATAGGTCTTTATGGGATTACACAGAGCTGTGCACATGGGATTACAAGTGTAATTGATAATCTAAATGACAGTGATTTTTATTGATACTTAACAAAAGTAATTCTGGCGGTGCGAACTTAGTTAAAATTCTTGAATTCTTTGGGGTTTTCCGAGCACTGTAGAAAAAAAATTTAAAAAATCCGTCTAGTCGTTTTTGAAAAATGTCATTTTGAAAATTGTGCTAAAATTTCCATATAAAACGAAGAAAACCTAAAACTAAAACCAACAAATAAAATCAAAAATAACATTTTTAGATGTATTTTCTGATCTTGGATCCGGATCCGGCACCAGAATTGCGCTAAGTTGTCAGGATTTTGAGATATCCTAACCCAGTGTGCCAGACGGTTCATATCTTCGCTTTTTTACCCGTTACGGATCCGTTACTGATCCGTTGGCGGGAGAGATTCCCAAAAAAAATTCGAATCGTTTTTTTTTTTTGGAATTTCTCCCGCAAACGGATCAGTAACAGATCCGTAACGGGTAAAAAAGCGAAGATATTAACCGTCTGGCAGGCACACTGGGAACCTTAAATACAAAAAAAAAAAAAAACACCGTTTTTACCTATTTTTGAGGTTATACAACAAGTTAGGATAGTTTGTGGCCAAAATCTTGTTTTTTTCTTATAACTTTGCAATGGTGCCACCTTAGGGAACTCTGGTTCGACAAAATAGTGCACCAAATCATGAAGAATATCACGGCGATAGAATAGCGCGTTCGATCCAAACCTGCGTGCTCAGTTGAAATTTTTTGATGGGTTTTCTTTGGGGTTTTCTAAACATTGTGGAAAAAAAAATTAAAATAATCCGTAAGGCCATTTTTCAAATTTCCATATAAAATGAAAATCCAAAAAATAAAAACAAAAATTTTAATTTTTGGATGTATTTTTTGATGCGTTTACTTGTTAGGATTTTCAGATATGGGACATTATTTGACAAACCGAACAGTTTTTTGGACTTTACATTTCTGATTTGTTGGAAACTTTTTTTTTTACTTAAAAGAAAAAAATGAGTAAGCACCTATATCCGGATTTTTTTTTAAAAATGATTAGATTTGAAAATATGTATATGCCTCTTAAAAATTTATGATGCACCCGAACTTCTCATTTTCAAAACAAAATATCTCCGGTTCTACTTATCGGATTAAGTTAATTTTTTGAGTGTTTAAAAAATTGTTTTTTTTTTTTTTTTTGGTGATTTTGTGCACTTGAAGCTCAGTTATTTCTTAACTGATTTTAGTTTTTTTCCACTGATTTTAAAACAGGCTGTTCTAAAAATATATGCTTTAGTTTGAGTTCAATGAAAGTAGATATTTTAGAGGAAAGTAAAAATTTGCGAAACAAGTTTTCGTTTTTTACAGTTTAACGTATTTTTTAAGCAACATTTCGAAAGGTAAGGCATACACATTTTAATTTTTCTACAAAATGAGTTCAACTTTGAATTAAAATAATCATCATTCATTGAAATTGGTTAGAAATTGTGGATGTAATGAATTTTTTATACATTTTACTTTGTACGAAATTATAATTTTTACCTATTATACATATATTCTTGCTTCATATCTTCCGCTTAAAAAATAAGTTGTAATGGTGATTTAAAGTAGAACTGAGCACGGGCTTAATTTTTTTGGCACGGGCCTAATTTTTGAGGCCCGGCACGAACACGAAACAAGCACTTGAAAATAAGTCCGTGCCCGCACGAATATTTTGTCGAGGCCCGGCCCTTTTCTAACATATTATTACATATTCACACTTTAAAAAAATTGTAACTTATTCATTAAGCTAATTCAATGAAGGAGTCTAATAAGGCGATTTATTTAACTTGTCTTACTCTATTGTAATTCTCAGCCTCACATTTATACAAAATTTAATATATTTTTATGTAAGAACAGAATTTTTTCTATATTTATGCTTCTCAACCTTCCCGTGTTTTACGGGCCTCTTATATTCGGTCATTTGATGTTAGGCCCGGACCCGTATAATTAGTTCTATATGAAATTTTATGTGCTTTCTGAATAAACTAAAATGTACAAAATACGTTAAACTGTACAAAATGGATAAATCTTTTGCAAATCTTAACTTTCCTATACATTATCTCGACATATTTTCATTGAACTTAAAATATAGTTTATATTTTTTAAACGGCCATAAATTCTTCTTTCCAAACCAGTGGAAAAGTGTAAAATCGGCTAAGGAATAACTGATCTACAAATTTTTAAGTGCACAAAGTCACCCAAAAACAGTTTGAGTGTGTAATTCATTTTCTTAGTAAAGGCAAATTAAGTACTCGACGACACCTACAGTATCTACTAGGTCTCTTAAAAAGTATATGAAATTTTTGGAATTTTGTAACACTGTGTAATTAATTACATGTAAAAATAAAAAAAAAACTTGTTATTATGATAGATCAAGTATTTGAGCATGGGAAGGCTATAGTTATAGATAGAAAATATAAGAAGACGGAGTAAAGGAAATGCCGAAAAGGAAAAAAAAAGGAGACCCCGGTAAAGTGTTCAAATAGTTTTCTTGAAAATATGTGTGCTACTTATGCGTTTTAAATTAATAGGTAGTAAACTCCATAGATGTATCGAGTACACATAGAAGTGGCGAGAAGTCGAAAGATACTTATGCCGTGGCCATATACATAAGTTGCTCAGTCCTTTGATTTCTAGGGAAACTAATAACACAAGTTTACAAAAAAAAAAAATGTCATGGCGTTTTGACCAGACTATGTGTTTCCTAGGGACTTTGACGTCCTGAATCAGAACCACGGGTCCGTTTTTTTCTAGAATGTTTGAGAAAAAACGGCAGGTGGCACTCGGGGAGTGGCCGATGATATTGGAAGCTAATGCTTATTATAAGCTAATATAATAAGCTAAAACTTATTATAGTTAAAACTTATAATAAGTGAGAGAGAGAGAGAGAGAGAGAGAGAGAGAGAGAGAGAGAGAGAGAGAGAGCATGAGCTGGTGCGCGCAATGTTTATAAACATATATATATGTATACATACATATATACTGTATACTGTACTTTGTATACAGTACGTCTCTATTTTTATATGTGTGACGCACTTTCGTTGCAAACATCCGTTACACTTTTTCGTTGCATGTTTTCGCTGTTCAGACTCTGCCTCTCAAAACGTCCGATAAGGAAGCATTAGCTTCCAAAAAGATTTCAATGTCATATGGAGGTCAAAATGGGGTTCATGTGTCGTTTAGTGATAAATTCGATAAAATTCTGAAACTAGTTTTTAATCATTGAGTTCTTAGGTTTTAAAAAGAATATGTGATCAAAAGGGTATCTCGGGCCTAGTTTCGAAGATATAGCCATCAGAAGATCAGAATATATATCTTCTATGAAAACCGCTATAAGTTGGTAACCACTGGATGGATTTGGAAAATATTGGTGTCATATGAAAGCTATGTTCTCTACAAAGTTTTAGCTATATACTAAGGTAAAAAGTGTTCCACAAACTGAGTCGAAAAATTGCATCTGGGCCTCAAAATCTCACAAATGCCGAAAAAATATAACATTTTTGGTCCTAGCTAGCAAACCGTTCCATATTTTGTCAAACTGTTAAAACAAAACTGTAGCCAAGACTAAACTGGACAACTCTTAAGAGAATGTCAATTGCATTCGAGTGTTTCTTGATACCGTTCTGTGCCTCCACAAATACGAATATCTTTTTTTTGTTATTTGAATATTCACTTTGGATAAAAAAGTACCTTTTAACTCATTTATCGAAAACTGAGCTAAGATTTATTTCTGATCACTGAAGCTCAAGATTAACTTCATTAGTGTAATGGCATCATCGATGCTTTGGGAAAAGTTTATAAAGTTTGTTTGGAAGTTATCAGCTATATATGATATTCACAACTTTTGAATATAGAGAACAGAAGTGGTCCTAAAACTGAACCCTGGGGCGCCCCACATGGTACATTAGTGAAGGAAACGTTTTTATGAAAAATATGGACATATTGCAAATGATCAAAAAATAAAATTGATTGGCTAATTTACTTATTAAAATTTCAAAAAAACAATCAAATCTATCATATCTCTGTCAGGACCAAAACGAATATTTTCGCAAACTTTTAACAGAGCTGTTATAGAGCTACGATTACTTCGGAATCTCGATTGATTGTGTTTACTAAGATAGGTTTTAATATTACCACTTATCAAAATTTCGAAAGCTTAACTGAGAAACGAAAGTATTGATAACGTTCAATATTCGAAGTTATTTTTTGGTAAAGGTAGGATTTTAGTGGTTTTCCACAGTAAGGGGAATTGGGATGTAGTTAGTATTATATTGAAAATATAAGAAATATGATTAAGGATAACGCAAAGGACTTAGTAATATAACGAAGACTGGACTGATAGTGTCTGATCCTGTAGCTTTAGATTTTATATTTAAAATGGCTTCACCAACACTAAAGATATGCCTGATAATGCAAAGGATGTAGCTTTTTCAAGAGTCAAACACTAGGATGAATATTTGTGCTCCAAATTTATATCCTCTAACTGAGCGAATATTTTTTCAAAAAATTGATCAGAACTTCTAGTTGGTAATTTCCTTTCATAAAAAATGTTCTTATTTTTCTGTATTAAGGCAGTAGCTGCATTACTTGTAGATTTAAAATTATTGTAGAGTACAGAGCATTTATATTTTCTCCATCTATCGTACAAAGTATTTTTTTTCAATGAGATTTAAAACCTCTCGAGTAAGCCATTGATATTTAGGTGGTTTTTTTATATATAATCTATAGGAATGCAACCATAATAAAGTTGGTTAATATTTTTATTGAAAAATTAACCTGACTGTTAACGTCAATTCAAGTTTTACTTTTACATACAATACATTAGATAGGGTCGGAATTTAGATTCTTCCCGAAACCGACTCAGAAGTTAGAAGGACTCTTAAAAACGATATCTGCATCGTTTTTTTATTTTCGTTCCGAAAAAAACAAATGGAGCACTTTTGTTTCAACTGAAGGCTCTTTTTGGCTAAAAAACACGTGTTTTATCATAACTTTTTTTTTCATCACAAAATCGATATACACGGGTGCTTTCGAAATAAAGACCACGTACTTACAAAATTTTTGGAGCTTAAAAATGATAAATTATTTTTGGGCGTGTAGATAATATCGCGTCCCAAAATCGATTTTTTTGCTTTTTTCAACTACGCGGCTGGAAAAACGATTTTTTAAACAGATGCAAGGCATCTAACGAAAAAAGTGTATGTGGCAAAAAATGTATAGAATTGAATGCACACGCATTTTTTGAGATATTTTATAATTTTTCAAAACTTGGATAAAACAACAAAAAATACAAAAAAATTCCAAAAATTCTGAAAAATTTAACACTTATTTTTTGATGGATTCTAAGCATTTCACGGTACATGAAACTTGTTCGTAGCTGCCTTGGTTTTAATTAAACCTATCATATTGCTGACAAACGTGAGCTTAACAGCTGAAAACTTAATTCGATAAAAAAAAGTATATCCAAAAATTATGAAAAAAAATTCGCACGTATTTTTTGGACAATTCTAAGCATTTTTTGCCTCATTCATTTTTTTCGTTAGATGCCTGGTTCTGAATTTCTGTATTAATTTTAATATAAATTCTAATAAGAACTTCGTGGTTTATTCCCTTCAAGTTTCCTTTCTACATTTTTCATTCGCTAGCAATTCTTTTAATTAGCATTGCAAAATAAAATTTTATATCTAGAGTCCCCTGATCGCTCCACATGCACTAAAAATATAAAGATCGCCAGTGATAACAACATGTTTCATCATATTTACAAAGATAATCCAAACTGCACCCAATGGAGAAAAATCTGTATTATTTTTCATCACAAGCATCAAGAAATCTTCATCAGCGATAAGAATCCAACCTGGAGTTTTCACATTTTGTCTTGGCTTTTATGACTCTGTTGTCTACTGCACATATTTTTTATTGCTGGCGTTTTGAAGTGTTTGTTTTTTGTTGTTTTTTTTTTTATTTTCATGGGTTCTTTCTTTTTATGAGTGTTCGCCAGTATAATTTTTACAACATATGACGGTGGGAAGTCTAGCTAAGGTAATGAATTTTATATGGCTGTGCAAAACATAAAAAACTAAACAATAAATTCAAGCTTATGCTCTTTGGGATGTTAACAGCCCGAAAATGGGCAGCTATAACGAATTACTTAGGACAGTATGCTGACGTAACTTTTGAGCCAAACAATAAGAAATAAAAAAATCATCTAAACTTTTAAAGGACGCCGTCAAAACTATGTATTTTCTCTAATAGTCTCAGTGTATTTAAGTAATTACATATAGTCCATTAAAGTTTAAAAATTTAGTTTAGCGAAACACAATTTATCTGTAGCTGGTATTTAATATATGTAAATAATACCGTTGGCATGTATGTATTACTTTTTTATATGGCATATCCGAAAAAGTCAATCAAGAGCAAAATTTTAAAGTTGCCATAACAACGCATTTTGCTGTAAGGGGAGTGGCACCGACCACTTAAAAGCTAAGTAAGCTAATAAGCTTTCTTAGGGTTCATTCCCCATTCCGAATATCCTAAAAAAAAAAGTTCAGCCGTGGCTTAGCCATGGCAGCGCATTTCGCCATTAGGGGCGTGGCGCCATCCAATGCATAACCAAAAGTTTTAACCATCGCACAGTGGGGCAGATATTCTCAATACCTGGCGATAATTCAAAAAATGTTATTTCAGGATATCCTTTTATATTGATTAAGTACAATATCAACCAACGTACTATTTTCCATTTTTCAAATGACTTGTAACAAACCCATTCCATCACTACAACACGCTAAACTTTAACTTTGTAGACTGAAATAATTTTTATAAGTTATTTCCATATTAATCAAAGCAGATTTTTGCTAAAGCTTATTAACATTTAATGTTATTTGACCATGGAGCCTTCATCTTCAGGTATGTAGCCGTATATAAACATGTTTTTTTCCTTAAAAATGTTAACACATTTAGGTAGGTAACTTAAATAAAATGGAGAAGAAAAATTTTACGAAATTAAATAAATAATAGATAATTTAATTAGGTTCCAAGCCTTTCCAAGCATTAGTTATGATTCAAAAATATTCCGTTTAGTATTCACTTCTAGAAGCAACAAGAAAATTTTGCTCCTTTTTGCTCCTTTGAAATTTACATCGATTTTTAGAATATTTTTTCTTGCATTGCCGACATTATTCTAAATTTCTAATTTTGTTTTACAAATGGCCTCTAACTTATTATTTGTTATGAGACAAGAACTTATAAACATTATGTGTAGTTCTGGACAGGATAATTTTGAACAGCAATTCGGTTTTTTGTTAAAACAGATGGAAAAGAGGACAGGTGGTCATCACGAGCACTTAAGTAAGAATTATCTCATATCAAGTCCCAATATTGGTCAAAATACCTGAAAGCGTGTCTCTTATTTTCCTATCAGAGCTGACCTTTACTATTCGTAGCAATTGTACCAAATTTGCTTCGATTATCTCAGAAAGCACTCTCAATATAGAGTTTTTTAGATTTTGCTTGTATGGGAGGTACCACGCCCTCTTGTCCGAATGTGCTAATTTTCCTACCAGAGTTTACCTATACTATTGGTAGCGAGTGTGCGAATTTGGTTTGATTATCTCAGATAGTACCTTCAGTATAGTTTGTAAGACTTTGTTTGTATGGGTGGTACCACGCCCTTTTTTCCGAATTCGCAAATTTTCCTACCAGAGTTTACCTATACTATTGGTAGCAAGTGTGCGAAATTTGGTTTGATTATCTCAGATAGTACCATCAGCATAGAGTTTTTAAGATTTGGCTTGTATGGGAGGTGCCACGCCCTCTTGTTCAAATTCGACCAAATTTTGTTGAAAGCTTAAGTGATCCACCCTTAGTATGTATATGTAATTTGGTTGCAGTGCGTAGCTCCGTTTATTTGATGCCACATATGAGAGCTCCATGCCCCACTGTGCATCGGTGCATTTCGAATTTCATAAAAATCGGCGCTGTGGCTGAGCTACAACAGCGTTTTTTCCCCGTTAGAGGTCGTGCCAAAAACAATTTTACTTTTGTCTGCATTGCGCTTTTTAACAACCTTTCCCACAAATAAATCAATCGAATATGTTAATTTTGAGTTAATTTAAAAGGGACTGTACCATTTTTCTTTAGCCTATGTACGAGTATATGAACATATGAAATTGTAACGCAATACATGCAAGTCAAAATATTGTATGAACGAAGGACTATTTGGTTCCCTCGAAATTAGTTTCGATATGCTCAAATATTCTACTTTCTTCGGAGGATTTAATTTTTTTTGTTCGCTTAAAATTATGAAAAACCATTAGTCAATTTTTTTGGTTTTTTAGTGCAATTGTGGAACATATTGGTCAAAAACCTCTTAAAAAAATAAAACATAATATTAATATTTACTGGGGCGCATCATGTTAACATGGGAAACGCGGTGCTTAACCATTTCGGCCACCGTCAAGGTCAAATTCCTCCGTACAAGAAAAAGATTAGTGGTTCAAAAGTTATATAGCTTCTAAAAATGGCAAAAACTATTTTTTCTGGTTTTTAGAATAGAATATCTCAAAAACTATACACGATAGAGCAATTCTGAGATTGGATTCCCGTTCAACATCACAAGGAAAACACATCGAATAAGATTATTTTGATTTTTGTTTGCTGTAGTTAAAAATTTTTTATTTATTTTTATAATCCACTAGAAAAGGGAATTTTTACTCGAGGTGTCACGAGCGAAAATTTTTTATATTGGGTGTACAACTTTGCTTCCGCCGTTTTTTTCCAAAATTAAAAGGTTTATTGCGAAAAAGTGCTTACAGATGTATTATTCAAAGTATTGTCCGTCGCTAGCGACAACTTTCTCCCATCTTTCCGGCAATTTTCGGATCCCGGCTCGAAAAAAGGAGTCCTCTTTTGACGCTATCCATGAAGCAATCCATTTTTCCAATTCTTCGAAGGATTGAAAATGTTGATCTGCCAGGCCGTGTGCCATCGAACGGAATAGGTGGAAGTCAGAAGGGGCGACATCTGGGGAATACGGCGGGTGGGGCAAGACTTCCCATTTCAGCGTTTCCAGGTACTTTTTGACCACTTTTGCGACGTGAGGCCGAGCATTGTCGTGTTGGAGGATGACTTTGTCATGTCGCTCTTGATATTGTGGCCGCTTTTCTTTTAGCGCGCGACTAAGGCGCACGTTCTTTCACTCAGAGCAGCATCACCGTAAGTTTCTGAGAGCATTCGATGCGCTTCAGCTGCATTTTTTTTCGAATTGTTACAGAAAAGTAAAACTTCCCGCAAATGGCGAGAATTGGGCACATAAACGGACATTTTCGAGCGTGAATAATACAAAAACAAGAACAACTGTCACTGAAACGGCGATGGCAATTCGTTAGGCACTGTCCACACTCACTTTAAAGGCATTATCATCTATGTATTTCAACCAGCCTCAGCCGGTACAGCCACGTATCGGAAAACGGCGGAAGCAAAGTTGTACACCCAATACAACATCATTTGAATGATAAGAAAACAGAATCTGGAAAAAATTTAATGTGCTACGACCTTCGATTTAAAACGGGTTCAGGCATTATGTGTATATTTGCCATAGTTTTAAAATGTCATCATAAACAGAAATGCGTTTTATGTTGTCGAAAATAATTTATATTTTTTGAACTGATTCTTTTTTGTCCAATTGCTGAAGTATAGACTCCAGTTCACCATCGGAGCATCTTTTGATTCCTTCCACGGTGCTCTTGGACAGTCGAAAGGTTTGATAAAAATGTGGAGAAAATCTGTGAATGGGGTTTCATTTGTACTAGTTTAGTGGTCTGAAAAATGCAAACCCCGAAATCGTAGCTGGTCATCTCCGCGGAATATCGCAAAAATACATTTCCCATATAAAATAAAAAAAATTAAGAAAAAAAAAAACAGAACAAACATATACAAAAATAGTTCTGTTTAATAATAATAATAATAGAGTTTAGCTACTACAGCTATTAGCCTTCTTGACTATTTAGCTTCAAGCTTTAAATCAAGTAAAGCTTAAAATAAATTAGGAAAATGAAAAAATTATGAGTTTTAATGTGTTATTTTTTTATAATTTTTTCTTAGCTTTTTCGCACTTTCTCAACATACCCACTCAGATCACTTTTATACATAACTACAAAGGCATAAATGCAGTTGTATGTATGTAATAACATGATCCAAGGAATGAATGTTAGAAAAAATTAACCCTGCATGCTAAGTTTGAGTTGAACTGTTGACAAGTTTAATGTATTTTGCAATGCTGAATCCGAATCCGGCCTTAGAATTTCTGTATCTCATACGGTTTTTGAGATGTCCTAGCGTAAAGAAGGAAAAATTACGGTTTTTGCTATGTTTGAAGCTACTTTTATAACTAAAATATAGAACATTCACATGTAGAATCCAATGCGGTATCTCAAAGTCCTAAGTTTCTTTAAAACCTCGTTTAAATAATGTCAATAGCTTTATGTTTCTTCGAAATATCGTAGACTGAAATAATAAAAAAAAACTTTTTTTTTTGCATTTTTTAACTTTTTAGGTTATTTCCGAAAAAAATAAAGATATCGACATAATTTAAATTAGGTTTTAAAGAAAAAGATAAGAACTTTTAGATACTGTATCGGACTCTACGTATGAATGTTCTATATTTTAGTTATATATCGTCAAAATATAGCAAGATATCTCAAAAACCGTATGAGATACAGCCTGATTCGGATTCAGCATTGCAAAATACATTAAACATAACCATTTTTATATTTGTTTGTTCTGTTTTTTTTCATAATTTTTTTATTTTATATGGGATATGTATTTTGCGATATTTCGCGGAGATGATTAGCTACGATTTCGGGGTTTGCATTTTTCAGACCTCTTAACTAGTAAAAATGAAACCCAATTCACAGATTTTCTTCACATTTTTATCAAACCTATCGACATTTCAAGAGCACCGTGCTTCTAAGATTTTATTTCTTTGAATTTTGACTTTTAAGTAAGAACATTTAGAAAATGTTTTTAACAAATTTTTTTCTAAATCTGGAATTATTTAAACTTAACTTAAGGCACATCCATCCAAGTGCTTTTTTCTACTTGTAGCTTACATGAATATTTATTTGTATTTGTATTTATTTAATTACACAGGCTTACAAAAAAAAATGTCATGGCGTTTTAATCAGACTATGTGTCTCCTAGGGACTTTGATGTCCTGAATCCGAATCCGTCCGTCTTTTAAAGAACGTCTGGGAAAAAAGATTTCAAGGTCATATGGAGGTTAAAATGGGGTTCATGTGTCGTTTAGTGATAAGTTCGCTAAAATTCTGAAACTAATTTTTTATCATTGAATTCTTAGTCCTTAAGAAGAATATGTAATCAAAAAGGGTATCTGGGACCTAGTTTCGGAGATATAGCCTTCGGAAGATCCGGATATAACTTCTACGAAAACCGCTATAAGTTGGGAACCCCTAGATGGATTTAAAAAATATTGGTGTCATATGAAAATATTCAAAAAAAAACCGTTAAATGGAAAAAAACCGGTTTTTATTGAATAACTTCTAAACGGTTACTCTAATGTGTACACATGTGGCTTATTTTTTGTAGATCTTGTGATTCTCTACAAAATTGATGCGGTTACTTTTTATCGTATGAATTACCGTTTCAGATATATCCTTCAAAAACCAATATTTTCGAAACCTTAACGGTTTTTGAAGAATATCCTTCAAAAACCAATATTTTCGAAACCTTAACGGTTTTTGAAGAATATCTCTTCGACCATTAATCGCTCCAAAAAAAATTTAATGCGGTGCATACTGAATCCAATTATCTTTTGAACGATTTTTTAAGTTTTTTTGTACAACTCCTTGTTAAAGAGTATTCGCAATTTTAAAAGTAAAATATTTTAATGTGAACTTATACGTAGCATTTACATATAAAAACTGTGCACAACTTTTTAAATTGAGTTATCTCCTAAACTATAAGCTACAAAAAAACATTTTTTACATCTTTACTTAGGAAATTTCCTATGTTACAAAATTGTGGAGAACAATTTTTCTGTAAATGTTTGCGTTAGCGAGATATTTGCAAAAAACTGATTTTAGCGACCTTTGAGCCTGAATAACTTTTTATGCGCACAATGGACTTCAATGGTTTTTTTACACATTATTTATTATGCTTTAATAAAGACAATTCCGGTGAAAAAAGTTCACTTGAAATTATTTCGCACAGCAGCTCTTTTTTCGCCTTATTTTCTTGGGCTATATATCACAAAACAAACAAAAAAAATATCACTAAAACTAGATTCCTTCTTTGGAAAATTACATGCATAATTTGAAAGAACTGCTTAAGTGATTTTTTATTTTGAAGCAAATCGAATTTTTTAGCGTCGTTTTCGGTTCGGTTCAGCGGTTCCAAAATGAAAACGGTTCGGTTAGTGGTCCTGTTCAGAGCATTAAAAAGGTTTGGTTCAAAACCGATTTGCGGCCCTGGTTTTTATACATGCTCGCACGTTACAAGATGTTTATTGAATTTTCTTTAACCCATTGACGACCCCATATGTCACGTGTCCCAAGCCAAAAATTAAGGAAGCTTATGTAGTTGAGGAACTAATGTAAGTCATTTTGATATTTATCAGTTTAAAAGGTGTATATAATTTATATAGTTATTTTTTGGAAAAATCATGAGTAGTAACGTTATGTGTCTATGGTCACTCTAACACAATTTATTTGGTATGGAATTTTTATTTTTTACAAACGAATATATATTTAGGCATAAACGCGTTTCTCACATTATTACAGTGTAGAATAATCCTTGCCAGGTAAATAAGTTGTTGTTCTATACATTTATCAAACCATTATTTATGTTGCGTATATTAATAAATCGAATTAATAATAATAAAGGGACACCGGTGTCGCTATGGTCGGTAAGGGTAATTTAACTCACTTTGTATTAATATTGTACCTACCAATTTTACAGGAACTCAAAATAAAGAAATTTAATGAACCTTTTAGTAGACATATAGGCGTACTTTCCGGCACTGAATTCGAATGCGATACCAGCATTTCTTATGTATATTGAGATATCCTTTCTTGAAGCTGCAGAAAGCTCTGTTTTCAATCTTACGGTGTAGTACGTAAGAACGTTCATGCATTTATTCAAAAAGTATTTAAAAAAAGTTTAAAAAATTACAACAGTGCATTTTAATTTCCTACAACCGTGGAAAGAATTATATTTCTAGCATTTTCAAAGTTTGCCACTTTAAGTAAATTTCTTGGTCTTGAATCTTGGTAGTTTTTTGAAGACCAAGACTGCTGGGGTCTTGGTTATGAGTTGAGTGATGATAAAGATATCGACATAATTTGAATTAGGTTTTAAAGAAAAATAGCTCTCTGGTACTTTATCAGGTTGTACGGATGAATGTTCTGTTTTCTAGTTATAAAGCTTAAAAAATAGCGAAACGGTATTTTTTGCTTGTTTAGGTAAGGATATCTCAGAAACCTTAACAGATAGAGGAATTCAAAGGCCGGATTCAAAGTCAGCATCGTTATACACATGGAAAATAACTATCTTCATTTTTGGTTGTTGTGTTTTTATAAGCTACACTCAGGATATATTCACTTTGACCTTCCGTTTGTAATGCAGAGAAAATCTACCAATGTTGGCAATGGCGCATTTCGTGCATTGTTTAAATTTTTTTAAGGTTAGGATATATCGAAGGAAAATAAAGATATCAATATAAATCAAAATGAGTTTTGAAGGAAAAGAATAGAACTTTTAAAAACTTTATCGAATTTCATGGCGAAAAATTACTTGGTCTTGTTATATAACCTCAAAAGTAGTGAAAAAACCGTACATGTCAAAATTTCAGATAAGAATATCTCAAAATCCAGAAATGATCGAGCAATTTCTAGAGCGGATTCGGATTCAGCATCAAAAAGTACATTAAAACTGACTATTTTTGTTTCTATATATTAACCATAATTTTTTTAGTACGCAAAAATTAAATTTTTTAATAGGAAGTCAAAAAATTAAGTAAAAATGCAATATCTCGTAAATGATATCAGATAGGGTACTTAAGTTTAGGGTTTTTTTATCTACGGACAAGTAGAAAACTTTCTGCATACTAATTTTTTGTATCCGTTGTAGTCGAACTGTTTTTTTTTTTTGATTTTAGTACAGAACCCCGGGCAAAAAAATGGGTTTTTATGTTATATATGTTTCATCCTAGAGCCATTCTACTCATTTTTCTGAAAAAACATTTTAGGTGCAAGCACTTTTTATTTAAAACACGTGGGGAGAGGTGTGTACATCGCTCATTTAATTCAAGAAAGTCATAAAACTTGATTTTGCAGAAAATACGCTTAAACTTTTCTATTGAAAAAGTTATTTCGTTCTAAAACGGTGACCGTAAGAGATATTTTTATGAAATTTTCACACCATATGAAGCATGATATAATAATCATAATAATTCTGCATCATTAACTTGAAATTTGCGTTTTCTGAGTTATGCCGTTCTTGAAGTAAATGAGCAATATATTCGTGATCAACGTCACCTACTGAATCGATGTAGCCATTTTCGTCTGTCTCTCCGTGTGGCTGGCTGTCCACTGTATGTATATTTTTAACAGGAAAACAAAGCAGATAGTTCGATGAAATTTGGTACACTGCCTCTGTTGTAAAAGTTAGCTCGTAGGATTGAAAATGAGCGAAAAAAATATATTCAGAAATTTATTTTATGAGCATTATACACGATAATGCAACCAAAATAGACATAAATTCTAGAGATAGTAAGTGCAAGTTTTAGGCAAAAACAAGGTAAAATCAAAAAAGGGGGGTGCTACCTGTTATTGAAAAACAATAAAGCCATTTTCAATTAAAAATGTTTGTTATTATTTGCTATTCCCGAAATATAAGTAGTGCCCTACGTATGTATTAAAATTCCTGAAAAAAAATTCTAAAAAACTAAAACGCAACGTCCCCTTCTTCAATTTCCTACAATTTTTGCAGGATGTTTGGTGAACTCAGTATACTCCTGTGTACTAAGTTTTGTTATAATAACTAAGTACTGCAAGTGCAGAGATATAGAGTTTTGTTAATTTTTTTCGTATGGGAGCTACCCCCGCACCCTCGCAAAATCACTTCACTCTATTTCGTGAGGTCAGTGGACATATTTTAACAGTTCTACATACTAAAAAATGCATTATGAATTTTTCTAGATTGTATAAACAATGCACTGAGTTGTTTTAAATGATTTCACCAATCATTTTTTTTTTGAGTGTATGTAAGGTGCCTTGTAGTTCTGAATTTACACAGTTAGTTGTCATATCTGACAACTTTAGCATAAATCATGTGCAACAGCTTCTCGATCAACATCCACTTGACTTGGGATGAAATACGAGACACATTCATTTTATCGCTGAGTTGTTAGGTTGAACTACCGCAAGTCAATTTTTGTGAATGGTAAGCGCCGAATACCGATCTGACATCCACACATGGTGTCACCCTCGCCTTATCTTGCACAATCTTTTACACCGTTGTCTCGTATTGAAATATATAGCGGCACTAAATGTCACAAGAATCATTTGAAAGGAAATATGAGTTCGTTGCGTGTGCAGTAAAGAACAGTTTGCTTTATTCACTCACTGGGAAAGTTTGAAATGAATTCATTAGATCGTGACTTTCGAAATTTATGTCCATATACATACGTACATGTGTATATGTATGTACATTGTACAACACTTATGCATACACTCGCCTTTGCTGCTGTTAAGACTTCCAGATGAACACAAAATTTTGACATTTATTTTACCGTAAAAAACAACACTGATTTGCTGTGATGTTGAACTTTGTACTACATCATAATGTATTTAATACGAAAAATTTCTAAAAATCTTAAGATTTTTATCAAATCTAACTGACTGGCAAAAAATAAAACACCTTTTCTTCAAAATATGGTACACATTTTCAAAAATGTATGTTGCTAGTACTCAATTCCTTTACCTACATCGATAACATTGATATTGTTATCAAAAGACATTTGAGAACAGAGTTTTAAGGATTAAGTATATGACATACGGGGGGAATAAATTACAACCAGTAATTCAATTAATTTTTTTTGTTTTTTTATCAATTATTATCCAAATAGTTACCTTTTCTGAAAGTATATTTTTCTGAAATTTTGGATAGAAAATATGTGATTTTTTTTTCTGGACAAGGAAATTTACGTTTGTTATTAAAAAACATTTATTTTATTAAAAAGAAAACGACTTCATATACGATTGTACACAGACAGTAAATATAGGATGGATAGGAAATCGACCGCTAAAACTATGCGATATTACTTTTTTTAATCACAAAATTTCCAATATCAGTGTACGGAGCTCGATCAAAAAATAATATTGCATAGTTTTAGGGATCGATTTTCGGTTTTTCTAAATTTCCAATTTAACATATTTTGAACTGAAATTTTGGATTCATTTTATCTTCATCAATTAAAAAAATTTGAGAAAACTTTTTTTGGATAAATTTTATGTTTTTATTACAGGCTTTAATTAAACATTAAATATAATTGCAGGAGCTTATAACCTAGAAATAGTATTTTGAATAACCTCAAAAATTAAACAAAAAAAAAATCCTTTTAATATTTTTTATCACCTGTAGTGGAATTCCTAAAATTTTAACGTGCGATAATCGTTATCGCAAACTAACAACGTTTGTAGCTTGCGATAACGAAAGTGGTATTCCCAAAATCATAGTTAACAACTAAATTCACAAAATTTACTGTTGGAAAATTTTTGGAAATGTTAACGAAAATTGTTGTCAAACTACATCGAAAAATGACAACACAAACATTTGACAAATAAATTCGAGGCAAAAATAAATAAAACTAAAAAATTTCTAAGAAAAATCAAATAAATAATACAAAATGCAGAACGACGATATTGTTTGGAGTATCATCAACAAAACGTTTTGTTCGTGAAAAACAGATACACGACATCAGTGCAACTTAACTGGTCAATATGATACTGTGCGTGAGGAAAAAGGCATCATACATCCTGAAAACTGCAGAATGCTCACATATGCCAATCAAATTGTGGGAGCGTGTTAAACTGTCAAGCAATTTTGACAAAGCCATTTATTCTCCTTTAACTTCTAGGAGGAGCACAGGGCCAATATGAAACGCGTCCATATGTAGCGATCCCTTGCGATGACTTTGTCATTTGATTTTGCTTAAAACAAAACTGTCCTTTCCAAATAATATTTTAATTTAATTTATTTTAATTTTGACAACGTCAATTGTGACATAAACTTCGTTTAAGCAGCCCTAACTATTTTGAGAATGGATTGACTGGTGCTTAATAGGGGGTTCGTCAGTTAAATATTGACGCTGACTGCCACTTAACCACAAACCATTTTGTGGTTGACTGATGACAGACGAAAAAAATGGCCACACACGCAAACAAGATCAAATTTGAGCAAAACCGACGAACTTGATCGATGTCTGTACCCCTTTTAAGCGGCCCTTAAGTTCAAATGATTGCGAAAATTAAAATCCTTGCTAAACTCCACTCAATAGATAAACTACGCTTAAGCTCACACTGTGAAATTGACCAAATCCGATCGTTTGAAATCGTTCAGCACCAAATTTATCATCTCAGATAATCGCAGTGAAATTCTGTTAAACTGAAGCGAGGAACGTATGTACTTTAAGGGGACATTCGCTTTTGTAATTGAAAGAAAAACCACTTTTTAAAAATTTTATTATGAAAAAACTATTATATTTATTGACAAAATTTCTTTTGGACATTGTTAAATATTGTCTAAGAAATATGAAAAAAAAATGTTTTTTTATTTTTAGTTTCCCTTGGCTGCTTTAGAGGGCGTCATCCAAAAGATACTTTTTAAACGGTAGGAAATTTTGTAGACCTCCTGTAACAGATTTTTGAAAAATTCAAAATGGATTTTATTCTTGAGACTCAAAACTATACAATAAGCTACTAAAATTCATACTTTTTTTATATTTTGAAGTTTTTGTATGAATATTTATGAAAAATGCGAAAAAATTGAGGGACTTACCCTCAAAAAATGCCCCGTAAAAAAAAGTGGGGGGTATTTTCTAAAACTTTCAGAGGCTTATTGTTTAATATTTTTTATGAGTAATCGAATGCTTTTTGGTTTTTTAAAATCGGTCGAGTAGATTCGGAGAAAAATTTCCTACCAGTTTGAAAAGTAACTTTTGGATGACGCCCTCTACAGCAGCCAAGGGAAACTAAAAATAAAAAAAAAAAATTTTTTTCATATGTTTTAGACAATATTTAACAATGTCCAAAAAAAATTTTGTCAATATATGAGGCTATGAGCGCAATAGTGGCCTAACCCTCACTTCGTTAAAAAATCAAAAGCAAATAACTTGTGTTTTTATCGACTCAGGATATGTGCTTTTGCTTTATCAACGAAGTAAAGGTTAGGCCACTGTTGCGCTCATAGCCTCATATATAATAGTTTTTTCATAATAAAATTTTTAAAAAGTGTTTTTTAGTTTTCAATTACAGAAGCGAATGTCCCCTTAAAGAGAAGCTTGAAATGCATTACATGATGCTTTGGAAACTTTTTTTTATTGAAAATTCGGCTTAAGCTTTAAATAGCTTTTTGATTTAGAAATAAAAGTTAAGTCATTAAAAGATCTCGCAAACTTCTTTGTCCTGCGGTGTACGTGTAGTTTCTTTATGTTTTCCGTCTACTACTTTTTATTGGTAATTTTAAGAGCAGTCAGACAGTGTAGTTTCCCAAAAATGTAACGGTTCTCACTGATTAACTTGATGGTATTCAACATAGCCAAAAAAGTCTTCACTTCAATCAACCTGCCGTAATGGCATTTAAGAATAAGTCGTAAATGTTGGTAATGGCCTTCCTAAATGAAATCCAGTCTCGGTGACCTCTATACATCTCATGCACCTCCAATTTTTTCTTTTGTTGACCTAGGCGCTTTTGAACCACAAAAACCCGGCTTAGCTATGAAATAATAAATATAAGAATGAGGATTGGGTTTTCTTATCGATGTAATTTTTTCAAATTTGTAGGCATAGACTTATAATTTTTTTAAAAACAATTATTTTGATTGCATTCTTCAATTAAAAACTACATTAACGTTGCTTTCGGTACGATAACGACGTTAAAAAACTTGTAGCAAACTTAACATTAACTGACTGAAATTAACAGTCAAAGTTTGCTATAAAAGTTGTTAAAATTATGTTTGGGAATACAACAATCGCAAGTTAACGAAAATTTTCCAACACTAAGACTTGTACCAAACTTGGCAGCAACTGACTGAAATTAACTGCCAACGTTTGCTACAAATATTGTTAATATTATGTTTGGGAATACCAATTAACAACAACCGTTGTTATTCGCAAGTTAACGACCGAAAAATGTCGGTAAAGAATTTGGGAATTCTACTACTGGTGTATAGTCTGAACAAACAAAAATTCGCTCCAAAATATAACAGAATATAGTACGTACAAAAAGCAATATTAGACTCATTCAGCATTCTGAGAGTACGATTTGAAAAAAGAAGCTGTAGCATAAACAAAAAATATTCTAGTGATCAAAGCTCCGATATCAAGATGACTTTTGGATCTCTGTCAAAAATTTGTACCCTGCAATCAGTTTAAAAGCTGTTAAAATTTTGTTGCCTTTTGCATCTTCATGGTTATGTTAATTCAAATTTTCAGTATTGACAGAAATCAAGCCAAAAAAGAGTGAAAGTCATTTAAAAATTGATGATTAAACCTAAACTTTTCTCTCAACTCGTTTTGATTTAATTTGTTCAAAAAACAGGCACATCAATCTCATTAAATAAATGTTGTAAATAAATAAATTTTTTCGTTTTAGTTTTACATCCCTATTCTATCACAGCCACAAAATTCAACATACATAGTCTTTATTGATACAGTTGTCTCAATTGATAGATTTTTGTATTCTACCAAAAGCTCCATATCAAATCTGTCTCAATTGAATTTGAAATTGAATTGAAATTAAGGGGTAAGATGTTTTTTGAATAAACGTTTTCTCAATCAATGATAATAACAGAGACATACAGTATGTCAAGAATGTCTCTTCACATTGGAAATAAATTCATATTTTCAACTTATTAAGCCAAACAAAAAAAAAAACGTACTTCTTACATTTTTGCCAAACTTTTTTTGATGAATAATAGTTGCTTATTATATTTAAGAAGGATTCGTCGATCGACTAGCCCCTTATACGGGGCTAGTGTGGACAACCATTGATTTAACTGGGGACTAATGTGGACACCATAAGAAACTTGATAATTCATACAGAAACGTTAAGAAAGTGTTCAGATACATGTTTATTCAAGAAAATAATGATGTAATACAAATAATAATACAAATAAATAATTAACTGCTATCCCATGTTGTATTTGGAGAAATTTATATTAAACTTCATATAACTTGCTGATCGAGATGTTCCCGGCAGTTGTTGTGCTTGTGGCAGGTTTGCCACTATTTCATTTCGGTGAATTTGGCTGGTATCCGGTATATCGGGATACGTGAATCTATCGTTATTTCTTTTTAGAAACGTAATGTCGAAATCTTGAGAACCGTGGATCGTGACAATTAGAAATATATACAACACTTTTTGTCCATGTTGTTTCAAACTTCATATAACTTGCTGATCGCGATGTTTCCGACAGTTGTTGTGGTTGTGGCAGCTTTGCCACTATTTCATTTCGGTAAATTTCGCTGGTATCCGGTAAATCGGGATACGTGAATCTGTCGTTCTTTCTTTTTAGTAACGTACTTTCTTGGAACGGCTTTTAGAAATGGTCTGACGATTTCTGGAGTCATTTCAGCTGCTGCGGACATGTCCACACTAGCCCCATTGCAGTTGTCCACACTAGCCCCTTCATGTATTTTTAAACAAAAATATTTTTTTTTTTTAATCTTACGGTAAAGTTCTTCAAAAATAATTTCAATGGTTTAAATAAACACTATTTTAAGTTGTATTTTCTATTAACACTACGGCAGAAGAATAATAAGTTTAAAAGTATCACTGAAATTACGAAACAACAAAAAAATTTACTTTTTACTGCGTAAAACACGTTCGGTCACGTTATCATGGAAAGCTGAACTGTCAACAAATGAATTTTTTTTTGGTGGTGCAGAGTGCAAATACCAACTTGAAAAATATAAAACAGAAACAAAAAATTCAAAATGGCGCGAGAATTTGAATTTGTCCACACTAGCCCCCAGTCCACATTAGCCCCCCCCCCTCCCCTACCGCATTCTTGTGTTAAATCGATGAATTTAACTATATGATCCTTACATCTGAGGTGTATCATGTGTTCAACAAACTTATGCAGGATATTGCGGGGAATATTTTTGCAGAAAATTTTAACCCTGTTTGACCCCCACATGTGGGTCATTTTTGCCCTATCCATAAAAAGGTATAAAAATGACACCCAAAACAGGGAAATATTGAGTCAGTATGTACTCCAAAAATATTTGCTATAAAATTTCACTTCTAGTTTCTAAACACGTAAAGGTCGAAATTTGAGCCCGAAACCAAAAAAATCGTTAAAATCAATTAAGACTTTTCACATTGCATATTAATTACATCCCTGACGTGTTTACATTAAGTTTTAAGAATTTTTCGTCTTTCGCAACTCTTAATGAAATTTTTTTTAGGATATTTTTGCATAAATTTTTGACCCATTGTGGCTCAGTTTTAGAAAAAGGGGTCAAAAGACCCATAAAAACAGGATATAATAGGTTAATGTATTCTAGGAAAATTATCCTTGTGTGATTTCGTTATGATCTTGTGAGAACGAGTTTTGTCCAAAATGTAGTTTTAGAGTTTTACAGTGGGGTGAAATTTGGAAAATATTTATTGTTGGAACTGCGTACTGATTTTAACGATTTTTTTGCTTTCGGGATAAAATTTTGCTTTTTTAGTGTTCAGTAACTAGTAGTGAAATTGTATAGCAAATATTTCTGTGGTACATACTGAGTCAATATTCCCCTGTTTTAGGTGTCATTTTTGTACCTTTTTAAGAAAAGGGCAAAAATGACCCACATGTGGGGGTGGTACAGGGTTAAAATTTGCTACAAAAATATTTCCCGCAATATTTTGCATAAGTTTGTTGAACACATGATACACCTTAAATGTAAGGATCATATAGTTAAATCGATTTAACACAAGAATGCGGTATTTTTGTTTTTTTCATATACAAAATAAAATCGATTAAAAAAAAATGTGACGTGCTGGAGAAAAACCGCGAGACACGGGTATATTTTTTGACGTCTACTTTAAGAATTTTTTGGATTTTCTCATGTGTTTTTTTTTGTGTCGAACGGTGTTATCATCGAGAGAATCCTATTTTAGTTTTTTTTTTCATTCACGCTACCGCCATATAGGCAATTTTAGCGTAACAAGCGTAACTTTAAGCAAGAGTTTTTAACTTGAATAAAAATTATATGCCTATTACATTTTGCACAGAATTGTAAATTGAAAAGTTTTTTAAGCGCCTCAAGTTCGTGGAACTCCCCATTTTATGCGTCTGATAATAGTTCGTGGAATTTTCAATTGATCCAACGGTTCCATAAGATGTCGTTGTAGGTAGCGTCTGTAAAATAATACCGAGTGAGCATTTATTATATCTGACACAACAATACTAATTATTGAATACGTTCAACCTGTTAATCAATGTCTTTAATAAAATTTTAATGGGGTACCCTTTTTTATCATTATGCCTAGTGAGAGGCTTTTAAATTTAAGATTTCTCTCAAAAAAAAAAACGGGCAAAATCGGGCGTCAATATTTCTAAATAATATTAACAATAGCACCATCTTACTAGTTTCGGGTTTCTTAGTACTAACAAATTCAAACAAATTTTTAAAAGCTTATACGAAGTTCAAAAGTTAAAAAAAAAATATTAAAAGTGAGGTGTCTAACTTGAATTTTAGATTTTTCCACAGAAAACCAAAATATATTTTAATGTTTTGAACTACATTGCATTATACATAACATCATCAATTTTATGCATTTTTATTTTAGAAAAAAAAAAACAAATTATTTTTATTACTTTTTATTAATTGAAAAAAAAAAGTTAAAATCAAATACAAATGCGTAAACTTTGACACATAACTGAGGAACGAAAATTTTTTTTTCCCCAAAACAAAAAACATTTTTCATTCAATTAATAGCCGTGTTCTTTTTGACGCGTATATACAATTGTGGATATTTTTAAATTGCGATAACTCATGAACAGTGAGTCGCACAATAAAAACTCTAAGGAACTTTTTTATGGAGAATCACGTTCTCTATAAAAACTTTTCATATTTAAAAAAAATGTATCTTTTAGGAGTTATTCAATAAAAACTGGCTAAGCGCCGATAAACGGCTAAAAATCACTTTTTTTTAAAAAACTTCTAAATATTTTTTTTTTTTTTTACAAAATATTAAAATTATTTGTAGAGTTGTGGTTCTCCCTGAAAAAGACCCCGGGACTTTTTATCGGACGACTCACCGTTCATAAGTTATCGCAATTTGAAAATTACGGTTACATGGTTAACACGGTTATAAACAAGTTAATATTTGTAGCGTCGACTCGGTATGTTTGTAATAGGCACAGAGAGAAATAATATATATTAGAAAAATGGGCGGTGCCACGCCCCAAAAATATAAAACACACCATATCTTCGAAACTATTTGACCCATGTGGATGAAATTCGGTTTATATACAAGAGTCATCAAGACAAATAATGTCTGCTGAAAAAATATGTGGAGCCACGCCCATAGGCAGAGCCACATGAATGAACTTGTTTCCTGTAGAACAGAGTGGCAATTAATAAGGATATGTTCATTGTTGGGTGTGGCACCGCCCTTTTTTTCAGCAAATATTATTTGACTTACTAATTTTTATATACATACCGAAATTCATTGCTGTAGCTCAAATAGTTTCGGAGATATGATAAATTTTATATTTGTAGGGCGTGGGACCGCCCATTTTTTTAGTGGATATTATTTCTCTCTGTGCTTGTTACAAATATACCGAATCTTATCTATCTGCGTCCAATAGTATCGGAGATATGACGAATATGACGAATTTGTTTATGGGGCGTGGCACCGCCCATTTTCACTTTGAGTTGATTTCATCTTAATTGATTTGATTGAATGCATATAAATTTATTCATATATTACTCCTGCGTTTAATGCGACTAACATTTTTAAACCGAAAAACCGTTTTTTTCAAAATTAATGAGAATTCGACCTCTGTCCCTAATTTTTGGATCAAATGCTAGAAAAAGCGGGCATCTTTTCAGATAGCTAAATGTATAACCTTTAATTTTGCATTTGATTTTTTTAAAGAAAAAGGGTCCTTGTAGTGAATTATTTTTGTGTGCCCTTTTAAGTCCAAAAAAACCATAGTGCGTCGCACAGTGGTCGGAAAATCGAAAAAGCTGTTCAAAATTCTGAATGTCGGTAATAAGGGGTTTTTTATGATGCTGATTACGAATCCGAAATCCATTTTTTAAAAAACAAAATGGCGGATCCACAATGGTGCACAAATAATGCTTAACCAAATATATTCTCACGAAAGTCGGTAATTTTAGATTTGTGATGATGCTTATAACGAATCTGAAATCTATTTTCAACTATATTAATCAATAAGAAGAGAGTTATTGGGGTTTTTGAGGTCGCTGATTCTAAATATCAAATTAATTTTTGTAACACAAAAGGGCACATCCAAAATTTCGGTCAAAATATGCTGAACAGCATCTTTATCTACGAAAGTATTGTGTCTGGGATCAATTATTACGAAAATGAAATACTTTACAAAAGTCCTAATATCTTTTTCAGAGACACTTCGGGGCGGCTAATTTTTTTACAGGTTTGTAGAAATTTGTACCTTGAATAAGATGCATGTAGAAACTAGACGGATGGCCGTGGATGCTATAGCATTTATCATATTAAAAACCATTTCAACAATTTTTTTGTGTATATATTTTCACGAAACAGTTGCCTATTTACATAAACTGTGAACGAGATAAAACGCTTTGGATTTGAGAAACATATTAAATAAACATTCACTGAGAGACTCCATTTCGTTACATTGGAAATAGATGCATAGCAGTTATTTTTTCCACTTATTTACTGAGACGCTTTATAGTAAAAAAAATAAAAAAATTCTTCGCAAGAATAGGTTAACTTCAAACGAGAAGAGTTTTTTAGGCACAGAGGTCTTTCTTAGCACTGAAATGAGCAAAGGGGATAATATTCTACCATTACCAACAATTAAAAGTGCAAAACAACAACTTTATTTTTCGATTTTGACCAGCTTTTTTGATTTTCCAACCAGTGTGCGTCGGTTATTGTTCATTGCAAACTTGACTGTAAAAAGTTCGTATTAATTGAATGTTCCCAAAAATAACAGACTTAAAGAACAAATTACATCATTTTAAATATGTGAAAATCATTTAAAAAAAAAATTTTTTTTTGTATTGAAGTATTCTCCGTTAAGTCATAAAGACATTCGGTGCGAGTGCGAGAGAAACCCGATCGAGATAGCACGATTTTCTCTATATGTTAGAGAAAGATGTAAAAGCTTTTATAAAACGTCTCGCTCTCGCAGTGCAATAAAATTGATTCTATTTTTCCTGCGATTTTTTAAAAAGAAGAACAAGAAAAAACAAAAAAATCAAATAAATTGTTTTCAACTGAATTTTTTCAATTTGAATTTGAAGTAGTGATGAGCAAAACAAGACCAAGACCATAGCAGTCTTGGTCTTGGTCTTGTTCTTGCACATTGAGTCTTGGTCTTGGTCTTGGTTTTGTTATTGAGTCTTGGTCTTGGTCTTGATCTTGCTCATTAAGTCTTGGTCTCGGTCTTGGTCTTGGTCTTGAAAAAATTTTCAGAGATATTGAGTATTCAAAACCATATTTTTCCAAAGCAGTTGGGTTTTTAAGATGGCAAAATTCAAATCGAGAGATGATTTTATCTTCAAAACGGGCGTGAAACAACTTTTAACTATAAATTAGCAAGACTGAAAAGCAGTCTTGGTCTTGATAATTATCGTGAGCAAGACCAAGACCAAGACCATAGCAGTCTTGGTCTTGGTCTTGCAAAAATATCAGCATCTTGGCCTTGGTCTCGCAAAATTAGCAAGACCAAGAACAAGACGCAAGACCAAGACTAATTTTGCTCATCACTAATTTGAAGTTTAAACAATTTCATAAACAAATAGGTTTTTTTTTTTTTTGGTTTTTTTTTTTCATTTGTTTTCAATTTTCATTAACAAAATTTTCTCACAACGAGTTGATTGTGTTTGCACGCACGAGAAAAAGTTAAAAAATTCATTTGAGTAAAAGCTATTTTTTCTCGCACTCGCACCGAATGTGTTCAGGACTTTACACTGCATCCACAAAAACTCAATAGCAACACTTGTAAAAATTTAATTTTGGCCAAAAAAGTGAGTCCAATTAAATAAAATGCATAACATTTGAAAGACAGTTCTTTAAGCTGAAAAGTTTCAAATCAGTTCATTTGAATTCAAAATATTTCAAGTCTTCCAATTTTTTTTGAAATTTTTTGAAATATTTTTCATTTATTATTTTTTTATTTTTATTTTATTTTTAATTTGTCGAATGTGACTAGTTTACCAAGTTGAAGTGCTGAACACATTCGGTGCGAGCTGCGAGTGCGAGAGAAACCTGACCGAGATAGCACGATTTTCTCTATATGTTAGAGTAAGATATAAAATTGAGCTTTTATTAAACGTCATTTATAAAAGCTCTCGCAGTGCGATAGAATTTATTTTATTTTTCTGACGATTTTTAAAAAAATAAGAACAAGACCAAACACAAAAATTAAAATTTATTATTTTCGACTGAATTTTTTAATTTCAATTTGAAGTTTGAATAATTTTGAAAACAAATATGTTTTTTTTTTTCGTTTTTTGTTTTCAATTTTCATAAAAAAAAACTTACTCGCAACGAGTTGATTGTGTTTTTACGCACGAGAAACAAAAAACGAAAAAAAACGTAATTGTTTTCAAAATTATTTAAACTTCAAATTGAAATTAAAAAATTCAGTCGAAAATAATAAATTTAAATTTTTGTGTTTTGTCTGGTTCTTCTTTTTTTAAAAATCGTCAGAAAAATAGAATCAATTCTATCGCACTGCGAGAGCTTTTATAAATGACGTTTAATAAAAGCTCAATTTTATATCTTACTCTAACATATAGAGAAAATCGTGCTATCTCGGTCGGGTTTCTCTCGCACTCGCAGCTCGCACCGAATGTGTTCAGCATTTTTGTGTGGGGAAGTTTAAAAGCTTTTAACTCAAATAGAATACCAATCACAACGCCAGTATCAAATATATATCAAATTTTGATAATGTCTCATGCAACTGATACTTTTTATCAGGGTGTGATCTGCTGACTATAAAATAGCTATAGCAACGAAAATTTGCTGAACTGTGCTGCGTCAGTTATTGCGTTTTACATTTTGGGCTTACTGCTTGCTGTGCTTTTTTTCAACGAACGAAGTCAAAGCAATTCAATCAAGCACATTTTTGTTTTTGTGCTCTGCTTTTGCTTTTGTTATTGAAAAAAGCAAAGTTTTAACCAAGCAAGCACAAACACGAAGCGAAGCGTAACTCCGTTTGTGCTTTTGCTTTTTATTTAACTCGGCTGTTTGAACTTCGGCTTTTCGCTGTACATAGCAGAAACAACTTTCAGGATTGCCACATGTTTTTTTTTTTTTTTTAAATTTGCTTAATGTATGGTCTCAAAAAAAAAATTTAATTTTAGCCTTGAACCGCTAAGATAAACTTTTAAAAAAATCCAACATATTTTTTTAGGGTTGCCACCTGGTTTTTTTAATAAAATCAAAATTTTTTTCAATAAAATGCTTAAAATCATCATTTTCTCTCTATAAATTGACATCTTGGGTCCAAAAACGACGAAACAAAAATTTAGGGTTGCCAGACGTTTTTTCGCAAAATTGCAGTTCTTTGTTAACTTTCTTTATTGAATGTTATAGAATCGACCCAAAAACTCATAGTAAATTTTTTGGGGTTGCCACCTGGTTTTTTTAATAAAACCAAAATTTTTTCAATAAAATGCTTAAAATCATCATTTTCTCTCTATAAATTTTATCAAATTTCGTTTTTGGACCCAAGATTTCAATTTATAGAGAGAAAATCTTGTTTTTTAGCAATTTATTGAAAAAAAGTTTTGATTTTATTAAAAAAACCAGGTGGCAACCCAAAAACATATGAGAGTTTTTAAAAGTTTATCTAAGCGGTTTAAGGCTAAAATTATTTTTTTTTTTTAAATGTATGGTTTAAGCTAATTTTACAAAAAAAAAAAAAAAAAAAAAACAGGTGGCAACCTGAATGTTTTTGTTTCCTATTGCTATTGCTTCGTTCTCTTTCGAAAGCATAGCGGCAGCGAAGCAAACATTTTGAAATTATCGACTTCAACTGTAGCAGCAAGCGATCGGATTTCGAAAAAGAGCTTCGGCTCTGCTGCTGCTTATGAATTGAAAAAACAGCACAGCACAGCAGACAGTTCAATTTTAAATTTGTGCTTCGAGTGTAGTGCTGTGCTGCGAATTTTTTCTATAGTCGCAGCACAGCAAATCAATAGGCTAAAAAATAGTTCAGCAAAATCAAACCCTGCTTTTTATACCCTACACCCAGGGTATATTCACTTTGTCCTTCCGTTTGTAACGCAGAGAAGGAGGCGTGGTAGATATAGAAAAGCATATACATATATTCTTGATCAGAGTCATCTCCTGAGTCGATATAGCCATGTCCGTCTGTCTGGCTGGCTGGCTGGCTGGCTGTGTGTGGAAATACACTTTTTGGGAAAACTAAGCAAGATAATTCAATTAAATTTGGTGCACAGTCTTTGGCGTCAAAGTTAGCTCGGGGGATTGAAAATGAGCGAAATCGGTCAACGGACACGCCTACCACCCACACAAAAAATATATTCAAAATGCAACTTTTTGAGTTTTTTTCACGATAATGCAACCAAAATACACATAAATACTACGAATTGTAGGCGCAAGCTCTGAGCAAAAACTAGAAGAATTCAGACAAGAGGGCGTGGCACCTCCCATATAAGCAAAAGCTTCAAAACGCTATACTGAAAGTATTTTTTGAGATAATCAAACTAAATTTTACTCAAATGCTAAGAACTATAAATTCAAACTCTGAGAAAAAACTGGGTGAATTCGGACAAGAGGGCGTGGCACCTCCCATATAAGCAAAAGGTTCAAAACGCTATACTGAAAACATTTTTTGAGAAAATCCAACCAAATTTCACTCAAATGCTAAGAACTATAAATTCCAACTCTGAGAAAAAACTGGGTGAATTTGGACAAGAGAGCGTGGCACCTACCATATAAGCAAACTTTCAAAATACTGCTGTGTAGGGTATTTAATGTTTGGCCAGGCCAAAGGTAACACCCTTACTAGTTTTTATTCAGGTGTGCCGCAAATAGTTCCAAAAAAGTTTAGTTGACACTGTTTTATTGTCATAATTCTTGTCGATATGTTCGATAAGATCATCAGCAATACAGTCCATATCGAAAAATATAAGTCCTTCTAATGGAATAAACACATACCTACTCATCCAAAAATAATATGTATCTTGTAATGCTCAAGCAAAGATAAATGGTAAAAAAGGTGGAAATTTCTAATTTACTAAAATTTTTAGAAAATACCATTCATGCAAAACAGCATTCATGATAGCAGGTTGAAAAGAAGATCTTTTTAATAAAAAACAAATGTTTTCAGTATTTATTGACCTCAAAAGGGCATTTGAGACCATGAACTCAAAAATTTACTTTCAAAGCCTGAAACTGAAATTTACTTTGTCTATAATATTGTCATACATCAGTGATTCAGACTCAAATGCTTCGGGTATCGTGCTTATTTTGCTTCCATTAGGTATGATATAGTAAAGCAGTACAAAAGTTCATTAGCATCCAGGCAACATTTAACGGAATATTGCCTCCTAGTAGATAAAACTATTGCAACAATACCTGTTTATTGCATAAGTATTGTTTTATAAAACTTAAGTTTTTCCCAATACCAAGAATACTAATATTTATAGCTAAGCTGGTTGATTCTGCATTATTTCTACATAATTTTAAAGAAGTTAACGTTTCTAAATTGCGTGATAAGAAATAATTTTGCATCGCATGCTAAAGAATTCAAAACTTGCACTTGTCGGCTCAATTCTTCTGCAGCGTAAGAGCCACCTCGCAAAGTTCTACATAGAGATTGTGTTGAGAAATTAAAAAGAAAGAGTAATTAGGTAAACAAGTGCATGGGAATTATTAATTTCAGTAAAGAATTACACTGATTTCATTGCTTGCAAAACAAATTAAAAAGGGAAAAAGTGCACTCTTTTGAAGTACAACGCCATCAAAGAAGCCTTGAAACCTGCAGACGCAGTGCGACGAGTAGTTGCTTGCTACGCTGAGGCAGTGTGCTTTTATCGCTACTCTGCTGCAAACAACATCGTGCTGATTGCAATGCAATGAATTGGTAGTTTCGCTCTACTTGCGACTGGCTCCCATTGTGATGTTAAAGGAAGAACGTGCGTTCACCCTGTCTGTAGTACAATACTATTCTTACTTACCTATAATAATCGCTTTTGCAGTAGATATTACCGTCTCGTGAATAACACGATGATTCGCGGTCCAATGGCTGCCGACATGCATAGCACTGGAGGCAACCGACATGCCACCGCTTTTCAACGGCTGAGAGGTAGAAACGATCCTGAAAGTAAAAATTATATTCCAGTTGTTATCATATTCAACGAATCTACTACCTACCATTGAATATATAAATAAACAAACGTACATACATGTATATAAATGCATGTGTATATGTATATATGTGTGTACATATATATAAGTAAATATTGTAGAAATATATGCAATAGATATTATGTCAACACAAACTTCTCCTCAGTAAGTATCTGCACCTTGTAGAATCACATAAAAGTCTGCCATTACCTCTTCTTCAGGACAGTTGCACTTGTAAATATGTATATAAAACTAAAACCTGTAGGTCCCTATACGTCTGAAATGTGAGATATCCTTGGTTAAAACTGTTTTGAAGAAAATGTGAAGACATCTCGCACTTTTAGAAAAATACTTGCGTAATTTTTTTTCTTATCCAAGATACCGCACAACAGTGTTTCTTGTCTAGAGCTAAAAAATATAGCAAAAAGAAGTGAAAGCAAGCATCTGATATGTTTAGATTTGCTTAAAAACAGGATTTAAATAAGCAATTTCAAAATCTTGAAACACCTGCACACTTGAAAAAAGTATAAAAAAGCCTAACGTTTTAACCTCGACATAACGCGAATGCATTTTTTGAAGGTCAATATTCAATAGTGAATTTGAGTTTTGATTATAACTTTCGCCTCCTTTGTTAAAAAGGATACATTTGCACTTTATTAATATTATTGCAGTAGTCTGTTGACTGCTTTCGTCACGTCCATTAAGTTAGCAGAGCGAAAATGGTAGAGCTGAAAAAAAAAATGCCATAATTATAGGCTAATTATAGGCTAATTTTGGGCCCAAACGCCGAATTTTAGGCTCTTCATTAAAAAAAATTAGCTTTGCTAGCTTAAACTTACACATATGTTTCCGAGAAAACGCCGTTTGAATTTTGCACCTTGAATTATATGGTTTTTTCGATATATCTCGTAAGTAAACTGAGCTTTATTGCATTTGGTGGTGGGGTGTATACCTACACTTTCACTGCCAAGTTAGTCCTTTTGGATGCATTTTTGGCAAGTTAGAGCACAAAATTTCCAAAAAAGTGATATTTTTCGCCTTTTATGACATTCGGCTCAATAAAAATCACCCGAGTGGTGGATTTATGTACAGGTTTTGACCTTTAACCTATAGCCGAGATCCGTACGAACACTTTGATATAATATATGTGGCATATGGGCAAAATTTCTCAAGTGAGCCACCTAACAAACTAAACGTAAAATTGGCTTTAACAAAATGATGTTTTGTAACAACTAGTAAAGATTTTCTAAAAATGTTTTCTTTAAAAGATGTTTAACATAGGTCGGGGAATAAAATGGTATTTTTGTTTTGGACCAACATTTTTAATTTATTATTGAAAATCATCATTTCACTTATCCCTACTTTTATGTAAAATTACTGTTGTTGTAGTAGTAGTCAATTTGTTGTAAAGTTGTTGTTGTTGTATTTGTTGTTGTTGTAGTTGTTGTTGTTGTGCTTGTTTTTGGTGTTGTGTTGTTGTTGTTGTTTTTTTTTTTTTTTTTCTGGAATTGTTGTTATTAAAAGTTCCTTATTGCAAGAAAATTGATTTGGTCCATTTTTTTTTAACTGAAAACCTTTTCTTTTTTCTTTCTGCTACATTTAAATAGCCTTTAATTAGCCTATAATTATTGACTACTTTCTTTAGTTCAAAATGTTTTTTTTTCGAAATCGCTCTGCTAGATTAAACTGAACCTATCATAATTTTTTTTTTTTTAAATGGAAAGCTTTTTATTTGGCGATTGGGCATTTAAATAGTCTATAACACTAGTTTACAGCCAAAATTCCCAGCGAATGCCGTTACTCATTTTATATGGAAAATGGGCTGCTGATTCCGAAAATCGCATTTTTTTTTTTATTTCGTGTCGTTTTCGAGATATCGGTCATTTTCGGTTTTTGGACCAAAAAAAAAGATAGTTCCATTAAAATACAAATATCTCAAAAACCAATGTTTGTATTTAAACAAATAATATGTCATATTAAAGGTAATTAAATTACCTACAAATGATATCCACATCACTTTTTGCTTGGTTCGTTAGTTTCGGTGAAATAATTTGATTTCTAAAAAAAAAAATTTTTTTTTTCGAAAAAATTAAGAAAAAATCAAATTCAACTTCAAATTTATACAAGAAGACATAACTTTTTTATAATATTTTTTTTTTGTATCATAGACTATGTATTTGTGAAGAAAATAAGATATCATTTAAGAAAATCGATGGAAAAATGCAAAAGTTGTATACAATTCATTGATAAGTTACCGAAATGCGTTTTTCCCTATTTTTCCGTTTTTTTGTAATAAACTGTTCGAAAATTTGAAACTTTTTGTAAAAGAAATTAGAAAATTCAAAAAATTCTTAAAGAAGGCCTCGCCGTTTTTCTCTAGCACGTCAGATTTTTTTTTAATCGATTTTTGAAGTTTTTTAATCCACTGTACATGAAAAAACAGAAATAACGCATTCTTGTGTTAAATCGATAAATTTAACTATATGATCCTTACATCTGAGGTGTACTATGTGTTCAGTAAACTTATGCAGGATACTACGCGGAATATTTTTGTAGAAAATTTCAACCCTCTAAAACCCTCACATGTGGGTCATTTTGACCCCCACATGAAGGTCATTTTGACCTACATGTGGGGTTTGAGAGGGTTAAAATTGTCTACAAAAATATTCCGCGTAGTATCCTGCATAAGTTTGCTGAAGACATGATACACCTCAGATGTAAGGATCATATAGTTAAATTCATCGATTTAACACAAGAATGCGTTATTTCTGTTTTTTCATGTACAGTGGATTAAAAGACTTCAAAAATCGATTAAAAAAAAATCTGACGTGCTAGAGAAAAACGGCGAGGCACGGGTATTTCTTTTTAATGCCTTCTTTAAGAATTTTTTGAATTTTCTAATTTCTTTTACAAAAAGATTCAAATTTTCGAACAGTTTATTACAAAAAAACGGAAAAATAGGGAAAAACGCATTTTGGTAACTTATTAATGAATTGTATACAACTTTTGCATTTTTCCATCGATTTTCTTAAATAGTATTTTATTTGCCTAACAAATTTATAGACTAAAAATACAAAATGATTTTTAAAATTTTTTTTTCTTGTAAAAATCTGCAGTTGATTTAGACATTTTTGTAATTTTTTCGGAAAATTATACTCTTTTTTTCAGAAATCAATTTATTTCATCGAAACTAACAAACCAGCCAAAAAGTGACGTGAGTATCATTTGTAGGTAATTTAATTACCTTTAATATGACATATTATTTGTTTGAATACAAACATTGGTTCTTGAGATATTTGTATTTAAGTGGAACTATCTTTTTTTTTGGTCCAAAAACCGAAAATAACCGATATCTCAAAAACGACACGAAATAAAAAAAAAAAAATTCGATTTTCGGAATCAGCAGCCCATTTTCCATATAAAATGAGTAACGGCATTCGCTGGGAAAAAAAATTTTAATCATTTGTAAACTAGTGTAATTAGCCTATAATTATTGACTACTTACTTTAGTTCAATATACGTCCCGTATGTGTTTTCTCGAATCAGCTCTGCTGGCTTACACTTAAGCTGGCAGAGCTATTTTTTTTTTTTTAAAAATGAAGAGCCTAAAATTCGGCGTTTGGGCCCAAAATTAGCCTATAATTAGCCTATAATTCTGCCATATTTTTTTTTCAGTTCTGCCATTTTCGCTCTGCTAGCTTAATGTACCTGTTTATTTAAGGAGATATGCTGTTATAGCACATTACCCGCCTATATCACATTACTCGAAGTTACTCTATGACATCCAATATAACCAAAAATCGTGTTTTTGCACTTTTTTAGCATTTTAGGTTAAGATATCTCCGCCAAAAAAAAAATATATATCGACATTGGTCGAATTGTGTATTGAAGAAAAAACTAGAGGTATTAGTTGTCATACCAGATTTTTTGGCTTAAAATTACCTTGTCTTGTTATATAACTTCAAAAATAGCAAAAAATGGTGTCTTTTAAACTTTTATGTAAGGATATCTCAAAACCCAGACCTAATATAACACTCCTAAGACCGGATTCGGATTAAGCATCAAAAATCACATCTGGAATGACTATTAATGTTTCTGGTTTATGCTTGTGTTTGTCTTGAATACGAAAAACCAATTTTTTTAAAAAAAGCTTAAAAAATAGTTTAAAATTCAATATCTCCTGAATGAAATCAGCTAGGATTTTTTGTTTTGCAGTTTTTTTAATTTAAAGACATGCAATTTTCTGCATACTCATTTTTTTATTTTTTTTCTTCAAACTTAAAACAATACGAAAATAAATGCACTCAAAGAAAAAAATTAGTAAAAATGCATTACATTCTTCAGACGATCAGATACGAAACTCTTATTTACAGTTATTAATTGGTGTTTTTATATAGAATGATCCTGCATACGCCGAATTTTGCGTGGTTGCAATAAAACTTTATTTTGGTTAAGGCTCTCCGTTGTATTATAGGTTTTTTCGGAAAAAATTTTTGTAAAATTGTTAAATGGTAAGTTATGGAGTCATATTTGTGGATGTCAAATATATTCGACATTGACCCCAAAGAATGTTTTTTTTTTTGTATTGACGTAAGAAAATAATATAAAAATTACTAGATATTATAGTAACTATTTTTTTTTTTTTGGATTTCCACAGAAAATGTCTTTATTATAAGATTAGATAAAATATGACCAGATTTTAGCCTGACTCGAGGCTGATTCCGATATTTAAGTTGAATCGAAGGATGAAAACAAAGTAGAATTTGTTTCACCACAAGTACAATCAAAAGCTCTTGAGTCAGTCGGAGAGCGTTGAACTAGATTGACCGGATATTACCCCTATTCTTGTTCTCTCAGGTTGCTTGGACCGGGTTCATAAGTTATCGCAATTTGATAATACTTCCGGCCACATTCATAAATATATGTAAAAACTAGATTTTAACAAAAACTCGATCGACACGTTTTTTTACTGCCGGATCTCGTACTATTACATTCATACAAAAAAAAAAAAACTTCATGTAGAATATATATATTTGTGATTTTGATGAATATTTTTAATATTGGTTTTAAAACACCAAAATAAAGCTATTTTACTAATAACGAATTTTTATTTAAAAAAATTGCTGGCACTAATTTTTTTTAGCAGAAAGTCTTATTTCAACAAAAAATTTTCAAAAAATGATTGTACTTATCAATTTTAATGCAAAGTGTACGCACGCAGAGTCGAAATTGAGTTTTATTTAGCATTAAATCTTTAAATTCGGAAAAAATACATTCCAGAAGACTGAGAATTTGGGCTTTAAAGTACAGTTTTTGCATGAAATATCTCTGGTATCGAGCTAATTTTCACTGTCATACTAGAAACAATTAAGTTAATTAGTTTTGGCCACAAATCAATGAAATATTGTTACAAAAAATATGTAAAATAAGATGAGCCGCAGAAAATTCCTGCGTGAGTAGAAGCATCCATACATATGTTTTTTTTTTTATGATACGATAATATTTTTTAAAGGAGTTTTAAAGGAGTGCTCGATAACGACCTTGGACCCATGGTTTATTGGAAAAATTTTCTAAGAATTTGTCGTAGACCACGTCTCCGGTACCTACGTTTAAATTCTAAGGTGGACCACTTCAGAAATTTTAATCACTAAAAATGCAAACTATTGTAAAATAATGATTGTATTGAGCCACATTCATATCAGTACGCTGCATTCAACCGATTGTTAACGATCCGATCTATAAGGGCAAATAATAGAATCAAAATTCCTCTGAGTCTTTCTTTACGTAACCGGCCAAGGTTTGGATACTCATAAATTTGAAAATTCATAGCTCCTCGGCTTTTTATCCGATTTTAATGAAATTTTCACGGTTTCATAAGAATAGTATGAACTTTTGAAAATAAAATACCACTGAAAAAAATATTAATTTTTCGTGGATAAAAACTTTTTTCTTTTTCATAGGCATTTTGGGGCTTGGTGCACCCTTTTTATTTTTTTTTATTAAAAAGTAAATTTTATAAATATTATTTTCCGGCCCTCAAAATTGTGGTATGTTTTACAGTTATCAAGTTATGAGTTTTTGAAGTTGTATAATTTTGTGTTTATCATGAGTCGTGGGTGCGTGCGCTACTATATAGGGTTGCCACCGTCCGGACGGAATTTTTTTTCAGTGAACCCAAGTGAAATTTTTCAAAGAATTTTCTCGTGGAATATTTTAACCCTTCACAACCAAGTTTTTGGATTAAGGGGTCAAAAAGACCCATAGAAACGCGATATAATGGGTTAACTTAATTCGTGCGGCTTGCTAAGAGATGGCGTTACTTGATTATTATTCCATCGTTCCAACATTCCGAACATGCGTTGGAAAGCTACTGTCATTGTGCGATTTTGTGATTCATTTGAAGCGTAAACAACAATATTTTTTTCACTCAAATATGTCGAACTTTGTTCCTGAAAAAGTGTTTTTGCGAGAAGTTCTTCTTCATTACTTTAATATGAAGAAAACTGCTACCGAAAGTCATTTTTGCATCGGATCGTGACTGGGGATGAAAAATGGATCCATTACGACAACCCGAAACGCAAACATTCATATGTGAAGCCCAGCCAAAGGCAAATATCCATGGTGCCAAAGTAATGCTCACAGGTGACCTCTATCGAATACAATTGATCCGTTTAAATAGAGCCATAGCCGAGAAACGACCGGAATATGCGACCAGACACGATCACGCAAAACGCTCTCACCGGGATACGCTTCACTACAGAACAGGGTATCAGAAATTGGCTTGATTAATTTTTGGCCTCAAAACCGGAGCAGTTCTTTTGGCGCGGAATCCATATATTACCAGAAAGATGGGAAAAAATAGTGGCTAACGATGGACAGTACTTTGAATAATACTATTGTACATGTTTTTCTTAAATAAACGTTAAAATTTTGAAAAAAAACCGCACGAATTAAGTTAAAGACCCAATAACTTTCCACCAATTTTCATAAAAATCGGAGTTGCCAAGTCGAATCTTGGTCGGTTACGCAAAGAATCGAATTTTTCTAGAAACTGAAGTAAAATACTTATATGTTCTATTTACTTCAACATGCCAAGTTTGGAAAACTGGAATTCAAGGTCAGCAATCAAATTATGAGGATTTTTTGGAAGCAGCCACTGGAAAGATGATAATAGCAATACCAAGGAACAATATTTAAGCATTGTCATGATACTACATCGATCTTATAAATGTAAGATCCGATATTGGGACCCCTTTATTTTTTCTTTTTTGGTTCCTTAAGTAATTTTCACCGTTTTGAGTTTGAACACTTTTTGGGATCTTCTTAATTTTTTTTTGGGATATTCTTAAAGTCATTACACAGTTTTAGGATCTTCTTAAAATTTTTTATTACAGAATAAATTCCAAAATGTTTCTATTTGATTCAATGGTTTTCACATGAACTTGCCGTTGGTTCAAAGTCAAAATCCCCTGAGTGCATATTTTATTTTGAGGACGAGGTACCTTAATAAACAATCAAATTTACCTGTATAAATCGACCACAGCCAGCGCAGTCGTCTGGTCCCGGCAAAGTAGTCTCATTTGTTGACTCCGGACTACTTGGTGGACCGTATGGTTCTGTTTTTAGCGATATAGCTGAATTATTTTCATCACTTACTTCCGGACAGTCCGTCCGACTGCTGCTGACTGAATATTTTATGGAAGACTCGTCAAATGCCGCTCGTTCTGGAGTTTCATAGCTACAAAAAAGAATTTATACTGAAGTTTTACGATATTTGATAAAAACCTTCTTACCTTCTAAATGATTCGTTATATGATGTACCGAACGGCTTTGAATTATGATCACATATATCAGGGCAGGAAGAGCATGCTCGATATAATGGGTGATTGTTATTTACACCAGATGCTCCTCCGCATTGGCTGCTACCACGTTGAGCTATTGGTGGGGTTGGGCTTTTTTCCCTTGCGCCTGGACCAAGAAATCTTGCGCTCTGCTGCTGCAATTAAAAAAATTAAAAAGTTTCAAACTCTGTAAAATTATATACACATTTAATTTGAGGGAAACAATAGATAACGGAATCAAGCAGATGTGAATACGCAAATTAAATTTTAAAAGTATCGAAAGTTTTTATCGATATTGTATACTCATAACACAGAGATTTTTTGCGCCGATATCGGATTTGTCAATTAGCCATTTTGAAAAATTTAAAAATGATTTCATAAAGTTACAATTTCATGGAAATATTTTTAATTACATTTGTAGTAAAAATATAAATTTTAAGTGTGTTACTTAATAATATGTATTCAAAGAAAATTAATTTTCAATTTAACTTTGTATTTGCAAAGATCGATTGTCATATAAATCTTCATATGAATGCATTTTCTAATACATAATTATGACAAATTAAGGAACGGATTAAAAACACGGTTATAGTGGCATATCGTTTGTCTTTCGCCACAAAGACACATCAGACTATTTCTGTTGCATTTATAATTATTTTTATTTTATTCTTAAAAGATATTTTTCAAATTTCTGGATTAAAAACCGATTTCCAACATTTGATGTCATTCATTTCAGAATTTTGTGCTTTATCCAGAAAGACCATAAAACAAATTAATTATGGTCACTTATGACAAATTTCACGAGAGATAAAACCAAATTTTAAGTCGACTATCACGATTGGCGATCTGCAGAAACCTTTTGGCATCCATTTCACCGACAGAAAAATTTTGTGCATTGCATTTGGTGAAATTTCGGAAAGTTTGCGTTGGTTTCACGACAGGGGCGAATTTTAACTTTAAGAAGGTGCAATGCTTACAAAACAAATTTTGCCATTTTTTATGGTGGAGATACCTAACTTAAAGTGAACAAAATTACTTTATTAGTTATTTCGTACCCTAATCTCACTTGCCGGTTAACCAGATGAATGCTGATTAAGCACTAACCAGGATAGTTTTCCATATAAAAAGCTTTTCGATTTGTATGAAAAGATTAGCCAGTTTTAAATATTTTAAGTTTAGTTTTTTAGATACTTAATTTAACCCAAAAAATCGGCACGTGGCATCTCCAAATTCAAAAATCCTAGCAAAATTATGAATTTTTTTTTATGACAAATGGGGCGTTACACGTGTAGCGGACAGGTATAAATTCTTTGTATTCCATTATCCAGTTTTATAAACTACAACAAAATAAATAAAGTAGTCAACTTTCAACTAAATTTAATGAGATTTTTAATGCGTTTTTAGATTTTAAGCAAAATTTCGTTTCTTGAAAAAATTTTTGAAAATTGATTCTAACAAAGTTATTGCCTACCTTATAATTTATTTTTTTCCAAAAATAGCTAATAGTGAAAAGATAATTCTTGCCAAATTTCAAAGTGGGAAATGGTTTGGGCGCTATAGAGTAAGATTCCAGGGTCGCCAGAAGTTACTTACAATATATCCTAAGTAACAAAACATGTTGGCTTAGTATTAGTTTATACTTGGAAAGTATACATAATGGGAGTTTTTTAAGACTAATAGAACTTTAAATTGTAAAAAATAACTCAAAAAATTAAATTTTGATGATAATTTTTTTTTTTTAATTAGTTTCAGTATACTCTAACAAATCATCATAAATAGACGCACGCTTGAACGAAATTATCAGAATTTACTCTGAAAATCAGTCGTCGATTTGTGCAACTTAAGTCGACTTCGTGATTATTATGACGCACACAAGAGTCCACTCGCCCGAAATAATTTTCAAATGTTAAAGCCATGAATTGATCTTCCAAATAACAAAAAAAATGTTGATTACAATTTAATTTTTTGTGCAATTTCAAATTTTATCGGGCAACGAAATTAATCAAATTTACTTTGAAAATCAGTAGTTGATACGTGCCACTTTTAGACGACTTAATGATTTTTATGACACACATAATCGTACAAACGCCCGAAATCATTTTGAAATGTTAATGTTATGTATTGATCTACCGAAAAAAAAAAAAAAAATTGTGATAACAATTTCATTTTTTGTGTTATATTTCACAGTTTCAAGTTCTATTGTGCTTATAAAAACACTCCATACCTGCTAGCTTGGGCCGTGGACCAATTTACAAGTACCAACCCTGTGCGCCAGATGGTTCATATCTCCACTTTTTTACGATTCGCTTTTTTTTTGGGAATCTCTCCCGCCAACGGTTTAGTAACGGATCCGTAGCGGATAAAAAAGAGATTTGAACCGTCTGGCACACTGGGAAGTGCTGAGGGTTCATTAAAACATTGCTCACTTTTCTTACAATCTGAGTGCTGATTTTTATGTATGTTTTACAGAATATCATTAAAAATTAGTGATCGATATTGCCAGACACTTTCCGCCGGCGGTAATTTCCGCCAGACTCTTTTTATGGATGCAAAAGTGTTTGAAATAAACCTGTGCTAATGACGTGAAAGATAGAAGCTAGCAAAGCTGTTGTTGTATGCTTCAATTAACTGAATGAATTTGTGAAGTGCGGGTCAAATGAATTTTAATAGGAAGTCATTGTAGGATAACCTCTATAAAATAATACCGAGCTAGTAATTATTATATCTGACGCAACAATACCAATTTTTGAATCCTTATCGATATAAAAATGCATAGTAAAAAATCCAAATCAATGTCTTTAATATTAAATTAATGGTGTAAATAACTTTCAAAGAAATTGGAATTTTTGCGTTTTTGTTTTAAATTTTCATAAATCGTTTCAAAAAATTGTTAGATCAAAAGCTATTTTCTCACGCACTCGCAGCTTGCACCGAAAATGTTCAGGACTACAACGCCAGTATCAAAAATATATAAAATTTTGATACGGTAGTCCTGAACACATTCGGTGCGAGCTGCGAGTGCGAGAAAAAATAGCTTTTGTTCAAACAATTTTTTGAACTTTTTTTCATGCGTGAAAACACAATCAACCCGTTGCTAGAAAATTTTGATTATGAAAATTGAAAACAAATGAAAACAAAAAACGAAAAAAAAAGTTTTTGTTTATGAAATTGTTTAAACTTCAAATTCAAATTGAAAAAATTCAGTTGAAAACAATTTATTTGAATTTTGTGTTTTGTCTTGTTCTTCTTTTTTAAAAATCGCAGGAAAAATAGAATCAATTCTATACCACTGCGATAGCTTTTATAAGTGACGTTTTATAAAAGCTTAATTTTACATTTTGCTCTAACATAAGGAGAAATTCGTGCTATCTCGGTCGGGTTTCTCTCGCACTCGCAGCTCGCACCGAATGTGTTTATGACTTGTCTCAATTGAAGAGCCACAAACAGAATAGGGCTGGCAGTCTCTATTGATACAACTGTCTCACTTGATAGATTTTTATATTCTATAAAATGCTTCATATGAAATTTATGACTATCTCAAAAGCAGATAACAAGCAAATATCATAACAAAAATAGAATCAGTCCTATCTTTGATTGATTTAAATACATAATCAAGACCTGTGACACTTCCATTGGGACAGTATCAAAATTTTATATATTTTTGATACTGACGTTGGTATTCTATTGTATTTGAAGAAAACCTTTTAAAATTCTCCTCACAAAAGCTTTTGTGGCAAATTTGTCACATTTGACAAATTAAAATTAAAATCAAATATATTAAATGAAAAATATTTTAAAAAATTTGACAAAAAATTGGAAGACTTGATATATTTTAAATTCTAATGAATTGATTTGAAACTTTTTTGTACAAAAATATTAGCTTGTGGAACTTTCTTCCAAATATTAAGCCTGTTTTTTTTTTATGAGTATTAATCAATAAATTTTAAGCAAAAATTCCAAAAAAAAAAATCAAACGAGATGTCAAAAGAATTAATTCTAAAAATAACAGAGCAAGATAAAAGGTAAAAAACAATTTTTAATTTATTTAACAAAAATTAAGAATGAAATCCTAATTTTTATTTTTACCAAGCGCAAGAAGTGGAGCAAGGAAGAAACTTTGATTTTTCAGTGCTGCCAAACTTTCGATTGTTATACTTAATTGTAGATGAGCGTTTTTTTGTCATACATAATTAATTATATAAACGGGTAAAAAGAAACACGCCTATTACTCTTTTTGTTTAACTTGACCCAAATGTTCGCTGAAAAAATAAGTTTTTATTAAACAAAAAGTCTGGGGCGGCCGCTATTCTGTACCTTAAGGGGTATATTATGGGTATAAATGGGAAAAATATTGAAATCAATAAACTGTTGGTCTTCCAAAGTTATTTGAACATAATTTGAAAATTTAAAATCTTTAATTATGGACTAATTTGAACATTGTGTTTAAATAAATAATATGTACGTTTTAATATTTTTACACCATTAATTTATTATTAAAAACATTTGAATGGATTTTGGCAAGTATTACGAGTTTACAAAGTTTTCAAGGCATTTGCAAGTTTTAAGGAATACCCTCATTGATTAACAGTTGGGACATGGTACAATTACACAGATAGCGCCAAATTGTCAAGTTCTGTCAATAAGAGCAAAATGGAGAACGAAATCAACCAATCTAATCGCCTATCAGAAAACTGTAAAATTGTTGTTGTTTTGCTAGTTAATTTTGACAGTACTTGCTACCAAAAAAGAAGAACAAGAAACGTGTCAGTTAGTGACGTTACCTTGTTAATTGTATCATGAATTGGGATTTTTTATTATGCATTTATATTTATCGATGAGATTGAACGGATTCAAAAATTAGTATTGTTGTGTCAGATACAATAAGTACTAACTGTGTAATATTTTATAGAGGTTATCCTACAACGACTTCCTATTTAAATTGTTTTGACCCGGACTTCGCAAATACATACATTAATTTTGGTTGGCATTGAAGGATAAAACATTAGTTAAAGGATAAAGCAACAGCATTGCTTGCTTAGCACACGTTTATTGCAAACTCTTTTGCCTCCATAAAAGGATTCAATGGATCAAGAATAATTGAAATTTACACAAACAAATAAAATAATTAGTTGCACGAACTTCTAATTGAATGAGAGGCACTTAAGGAACTTCTCGGGTTTTTTTTTAAGATTCGAAAGGGCTGTTCATAAACCTCGCAGCGCTAAATTTCACTACCGTATGTGAGGTAAAAAAAACTAAATAAATGAAAAGAGCGTGACGCTTGCTGCTCGAATCCCCTCCCTCTAGATTTATCTCGACGTTTATGGACAGCTCTAAAGATAATTTATGTTTTTGATCACCTTGTTGAACTACATGTAGGGAAAGGGTGCCGCCTGCGGGCATGGGTCAGTTATGGGCAACCCCCCTTAACTTTCGACAGAAAACAAATGCGGCTGTTTTGACAAATGTTAAGCGCGTGTTATGACAGCACGAAGTTTTTGTGAATATACCGTAGCAAACAGACGCATTTGCTATGTGCTGAGAAGAAAACCATTTTTGAATAAGTCAACCAAGTTTTTTTCAATAATTGTGATAAATAAATAGAAGTGAATCAATCAAAAAGCTGAATGCAATTTACTTATATTTATACAGGAAATTTATGCAACCAAAATGTTCACATAACACAATTTGCTCATTGCTTTTCAAAGTGGCTGTCAAAGTCGAGTATGGGCCCCGAATTGGGTCGGGTGTGGGCACCCATCTTTTTTATGTAAAGCGTGTCTTTGAGGCATACCACTTCGCAAAAAATCTCGGTATTGAGTATACAGACTAGTGGACCGAAGAGCAGATGGCGGGCATGGATTGGTACAAAAAATTCATGCTTGGCAAAAAAGCAATGTCAACAAGGGCTAGAAATTACGTCACCTAGCCGGCTTAGTCTGCAAAACAATTGATCTGGCATTCACGCCGACTACAATCAAGTCTGGTTTCAGGACAACAGGCATGATTCCATTAGATCCAGGCGTTTTCAGTGACGCTGATTTTGTTAAAGCCGTTGAGCAAAATTTGTGTGAGTCAATGTTTCCAAATAAATTTTTTTCCATTTTATTGCGATTTACTTCATATTTTCCCACTTTAAGCCTATTTTCTAGCCAAACCAAAAATTTTTTTTTGTCAAAAATCATCACTTCACTACTTTTTTTATATAATTTTTCCAACTGACGAAATCAAATTACGTGAATTTATTAAATCGACCAATAAAGGATTGTTAATGTTTGATGGCAGGCTAATGATGGTCCTCTTCTTTTTGTTTATAAAAACATTAAATTATTTTTTCCCAACGTTTCGTAAGAGATTCCTTACTTCCTCAGGGGATTATTTATTGTTTTTTTAAATACTCAAAAATTTTTCACAAAATTTTTTAACATATTAAACAAAAATTTTTAAAGTTAAAAACATATGACGATAAATAAACAAACAACACCGAAACATATTTAGACGAATACTAATAAAACCAAATTATTTCAATCAGCTGGTTGCTGTTGTCTTAAAACGATTAGGTAATTGGAGCTTATGTTGTCCTTGTCTTCTTTGGTGTTCATTGTTCTTGTAATTTTCTCCTGAATGCGAAGACTCTCTAAAATATATCGTCTGTTTCCTTTTCTTTCTTTGTCCAAAATCTTCGTTTTCTCAAAATCAGCTGTGTGTTGACAGTCAAACATATGTTGTGCTAAAGCCGTAGTTTGTTTTTTATATTTTATGTCTGTTTTATGTTCGTTCAAATTACTTTCATCACCAGAAGTTAGCTAAGGTCTCTAGCATTGCATAATATACATTTAGTCAAAAGTTGTGAGTCAAAAACAAAACGGTGCCGACATTCTTCCCCTATATTCTGTTATTATTGATTGAGAAACTGTTTATTTTAATAATTTTGACCTATCGCAAAAAATAAAAATGATAAAAACCTTGCTCCAAGGGGCTAAAATGTTTTCTATTGGAGTATCAAGCATCAAAATTATGGTACCGATCGAAACATATTTAACCGTGCCCCCAGACTGTTAAAGGTCGGAAAACTCAATTTATATGAAAATAAGGAAACAACCAATTCTATCTTTGAAACTATTCGACATAGGAGGATGAGATTTAGTAAATATGTGAAAAATACTTGAGTTAAAATTTTCAATAAAAATGGGAGGGGCCTCGGCCTCTCATTCTAAAAAAAAATAAAATTCGTCATACATATCTCTGAAACTATTTGACACAGGTGTTCCCATCACTTTTTCTGAAATCAAATCTTATTCACCTGTGTCGAATAGTTTCAGAGATATGACAATATCTATGTTATGACATAATCTTGTAGTATTTTGCTATATTATTTTTTGAAATAAAATAAAATGAAATGAAATTTATATTTTTAAAATGAGGGGCGTGGCCCCGCCCATTTTTATTGAAAATTTTTTCCCAGTGCCAATTAGATATATACCAAATCTGATTTACCTGAGTCAAACATTTTCAGAGATACGACAAATTTCGGGTGGAGGGGGCGTGGCGCTCCCCATTTTTTTATTGGATACTATATTGTTCATGTATGTACTAAATCTCATCCTCCTATTAAATAGTTTCAAAGATAGCATTGATTTTTTCCTTATTTTCATATAAATAGCGTTTTCCCGACCTTTAACGGTGCCCCCAGGTCAAGTATGTTCCGATTGGGACCAAATTTTTTACGCTTGGTGGGTATACTAAGGGGACCAAAATAAGAATAGAAAAAAATACTGCTTCTATTCCAACTAGGTACCTTAAATTGATTTAATGTTATTACAGTGCCATATCCTGTTCGCATCACTTTACCTGAAATCAAATCTTACTCATATGAGTAAAAATAGTGTCAGAGATTTGACAGATTTGTTTTTTTTAGAAGTAGGGGGCGTGGCCCCACCCTTTTTTATTGAAAATTTTTTTCTCAGTGCGAATAATATATGTACCGAATCTCATTCCCCTGAGCCCAATATTTCCAGAGATACGAGAATTTCGGGTGGAGGGGGCGTGGCATCGCCCATTTTTTATTGGACGCAATTTACTCAAGCATTGTTCTTATAAAGAGTGTGTCGAAAAAAAAAAATATCTGAATTCATTAATATATTATAGAAATTCATTAAACATTAAAATATTGGAATATTAATCGGAATTTATAAATCTGTCCACCTTTTCCGGGAATCCTGACTTTTAAGATTTTATAGTTATTTGCTTTACCATTTTGGAGGAGCCGGTCCATTTACGCTTGAAGCCAGACATGTCCTGGGATAACTTTCTTGTGTTCTTCAATTCCCTTTTCACTAGTGCCCAATATCTCTCCACAGGCCGGAGTTCTGTATAGTTGGGTGGGTTTGCCTCCCGTGGTACAAAATTTATATTATTATTTACATACCACTCAAGGGCCTTTTTTCCATAGTGACATGATGCTAATTCGGGTCAGAAATATGTAGGCATTGTGTGCTATTTAAGAAAAAGCAAAGCCGTTTTTGACGACACTCCTTAATATTCTGTATTTATCGTTCCTGATATCACACAAGAAACTTCTTAGGGAATTTTGTTTGCTTTTTTGTCCGGTATTGTTCCTGAATATTAACTCGTCCATCAGCCGCATAAAAATCTTGAACAGGAAGTTGTGAAAAGTCTGCCAGAACATAGGTTTCATCATCCATCACACAGCACGTACATTTTTTTATAAAATTAGACCTCAATTTTTTAGCTCGTTTTTTTGATTCTAAATTCTGTACCGCATTGCGATCTGGAACTTTCTGAACTTTATACGGCTTCAGCATTAGCTTTGGTTTTGCATACAAAAAAATCAGAGCATTAAACTACACGAGCTGCTTTTCTGTCAGAAGCACGACTGTCTTTTGGGTGATTTGAATAAAATTTTCGAGTACCCCATTTTTTTTTAACGAAATTCTGTTAAACATCGTATTTCGACATGTTTTCAATAAAAAATTTAAAAATCCTTAGAGCACTTCAGAAATGATAGGCTAACGAACGATTTCCATGTTGCGTTAGCCGAAGCAGATAAGGATAATTCCGAAAAATAGTTCCAAATGAATTTTTTTTTTCCGGAATTGTATTCACTTATGCATAAAAAATAACGTGCGAAAAGTACATTAAAAAATCGTGTGCCTAAAAAAAGTTATTCAAGGTCAAAAGTTGCGAAAATAAATTTTTTTCAATTATTTCGCTTACGGCTTACGAAAAAATAGTGATCGACAGTTTTTTACTGAGTCAACAGTTGTTTAGCTTCAATGATTTACTACGAAAAAGCCGCATCAATTTTTTTTTTTTTGTATTACTCATGGCTTAGGAGGTATGTCGATTTAAAAGTTTTAAAACTTGTTGTTGTACTTTTTAAATTGAGATAACTCTCGAACCACATTATATTATATTTCCTACAAACCATTCACAGCATTTTGTTTCGTACCACCTATGGTTTAGGAGATATTTTTCACAAACCGTTCAAATGTTGAGAAACTAGTTTTTTAAGAAAATCTCTGGATCCCGGCCCCGACCTTCAGCGGACTGGGGGCCGGGACCAACACTTTTATGCTTGATACTTACACCAATGGGAAACTTTTAAGCCCCTGGGAGTAAGGTTTTTCTAATTTTTAATTTTTCCCATATAACAGGTCTAATGAGTATTCTGAAAATAATTAATTCCTCAATTTCAAACAATTTTTGAAAATTTAGTGATGATATTTGCTTGTTACCTGCTTTTGAGATAGTCATAAATTTCATATCAATTGATACAAATTTGATATCAAGCATTTTATAGAATAGAAAACTTTATCAAGTGTTATAGAATAGCTAAAATCAAATATGTATCCGTCTCAATTGTTTTAAAAAAAATTTTAAATAACGAAATGTATAAAAATATACGTGAAAAGAGTATAAATAGTGTTGTGATTCGGTAAACTTTAACTAATTGTCAACCAAATGACAGAGCCATTGCTCATGGTAAAGGTATGAACGGTGATGATTTGTTTTCTTATTACATCTGGTTAACCAGACAAGTGTGAATATATTATTAAAAGTTCAATTAAAAAAAACTCAATTTTCTATATATAAATGTCATTAAGTAACACACTTAAAAATTCTTAAAGTTATTTGGGAGAACACGCCCTGATAAAGTGGAAACACCTGCAATTGGTATTGAATTTGTTCCAAAGGAACAACTATACCACATATCAATAAATAACACAAAAACAACAATTATGATATATCAATACGTATTAACACACAAACAAAACTGGCAAAAGTCGGCTTCGCAGCCGGGCAAGGCTGGTGCAGTGGTAACGACTTCTGCTACCAACCGCGAGTTCCTTGGATCATTTCACGCCCAGACCAAAAACACAAAAAGTTTTCAAACTTGCAATTTTTCAATTATTATTAATTTAGTAAAATAAATATAATTATAATTACAACAAAAATAGTCTGATGAGTCTTTGTGGCGAAAGACGAAACATATGTCACTATAGCCGTGTTTTTAATCCGTTGCTTGATTTGTCATAATTATGTGTTAGAAAAATGCATTGATAGATTTATATGTAAGTCGATCTTTGCAAATATGTGACTAAAAGTTCAATTAAAAAAAATCAATTTTCTATATTTGTATAAAATATATAAGTTTTGTTTTTTAAGAATTATCCTAACTTAATGGCATATTTATATGGCTGTCAGAAGTATAACTTCCTAAGCTCCCATGAAGTCATTGGAGCCTTTTTAGAGTAATATTGAATCAAATTGTTTTAATTTATTAAAAAGTGGGCGTATCATTTTTGCAAAACCTCACTTTTTTGGTCCATTGCAAGGTATTGACAGTCGCTACCGCTACACCAAATTTTAGCAAAATTGCTTGTGAAATTTGAGAAATTTGACAAGATAAATTTTAAAATGTCCTCACAATTTTAGGAAAAATACCTCTAATTAATAAGAAACTAGATTAAGAAACAGGGGTTAAAATAGAGGGATCTTCTACGCAATTCGGAATCTTCTTAATCTAAAACTGCTGCTCTTAACCAAAAAATGGGATTCTCAAAATCAGTATGTTTTTTGTAACTTTCCGACAAAATTATTTCATTTTCACAATCACCTTTCTGGCATTGATGAGTTATTTCGATGTGATTTGGATCTGATGTCATTGAAATTACAATCACGAATTGGTTGGACAAAACAATGCGGTAAAATTCGAAAACAATGACAGCTTAATCATCAAAACACTCACTAAAAATGCACAGTGCGCCACATTCGACCAATTGTGAATCACCCATAAGTGCAAATAATAGAATCAAAACTCTACTCCGCAATCAAATTTTGCTAAAAACTGCAATCCAGTTAAAGGTGAATGATAAAGACCGCAGAAACCGCTCAAATATTAGTAAGCAAAAAGCAACGCATGCTCTTTATTTTAGAGAAATTTGCAACAAAAAGTTTTGAAAAATATCTTTAAACAATACTATTTGCCGATTGTTATGATTCCATACCGCTTTAATAATAATATCTGATATTGGGACACTCATTGTTTTTTTTTTTTTTTTGTCTTGGGCTCTTAAAGTAATTTTTACCGTTTTGAGTTTGACCACTTTTCGGGAACATTTTAATTTTTTTTGGGATCCTCTTAAAATCATTTTCACCATTTTGGGATCTTCTTAAAATTTCTTATTTTAGCGTTGCCATCCGTCTTCTTTTTTCCCAGACCGTCCTTCTTTTTTAGTGTTTTACGGGCGTCCGTCTATTTTTTTGTTTGTGTCCGGTGAAAATTTAAAGTCCAGGAAAGTCCTCTTTTTCAGGTTAAAGTTTGTTAAGGTTCAGTAAAAAATAATTTTTATACTATTTAGCGATTAATATGTCAACTCAATCCTACTTCAGTTCATGTTGAGATATATAGGTAGTATTTGGTTCAAAAACCCAAAACTTAATTTTAACCTGTTCTGAAAATTTTACTGTGGCAAGATAAGCAAGGGCCAGAACGGACCAGTAAGCAAGCTTAAATTTATAACAGTCAAGACAAGGTTCCTTTTGTCACGACGCGTCACAATTTTTCATAAATTTTAATTTTGACTTTTATATTCGTCATCAAACTTTCCAATGCCAACTTATTTTCACTTAACGGATGCAATTATTGGAAATAATATGAATTCGATGCACAAATAGATCAAATGTTATGCAGCCTATGGCTTTTTAACTTGTTCGAAGTATAGCTGATGGGAGAGTATATGTGGGTTTGCTCTTTAATATGCAACTGAAGTGGATTAATAGAAAAAATTTCTTTTATTGGATTGTACGAAGATTTTTTCGTCTACCGTCTCGTCTACCATCTCGTCTACCCCAACCAAAACCACCAACTGCAACTGCCGCAGTGACTCGCAGTAGTTGTTGATTACAAACACAACCACCAACAATCGATGTAATAGTGAAAGCTATCCAAAGCATGAAAAACAACAAGGCCGCCGACATAGATCAAATAACAGCTGAACTGCTATAAGCATGCCCCATTACATCAGCCAAAATTCTTCATCCTCTGCTCTCAAAATACTGGAGCGAAGAGCGTTTGCCAGAAGATTGGCTACATGGCATGCTAGTCAAATTGCCAAAAAAGATAACCTTAGCGAGTGCCATCAAAAGAACTGACCAAAGTGCTTCTAAACAGGGTCATCACAAAGCTTGATTCCGCCATGCGAAAAAAACAAGCAGGATTCCGGCCAAAGCGATCATGCGTGGATAACACCCTCAGAACAATCCTGCGAGTGGCGTGATGCGCTTCAACTTGTCTTCGTAGACAACAGCACTGCCTTCAACATTGTCTCCCGAGAAAACTTTTGCGTTTCACTGCAGCGAAGAGGTATTGACGCAAAGGCCATAAACTTAGTACGGGCACAATATGAAGGCTTTAAATGCAGTGTGTTACACAACGGGTTGTTGTCACCGACATTCAACACTAATTCAGGCGTACGGCAGGGATGTTTACTATCACTATCTCCCTTCCTTATCGTTCTTGACCATACCCTAGATAAATCTCTTAATAAGGCCAAAAGGAGTATCCAATAGAACTTAGCCGAACATCTAGAAGATCTCGAATACGCTGACGACATTTGCCTTCCATCGTTCTAACACTCAGATATGAAAATCTTGTAGACCTTTTCTTGGAATCGTAAAAGGCTGGCCTACAAATCAACGCATCCAAGATTTAAAGCATGAAGCTGAACGTCAACAGGAATGACATCACGTTTAAAACTGGCACTTATTTAGGCAGTATTATCTCCATGGATGTTGGAACCAAAGAGGATATCAACTCAAGATTAGCAAAAGCGAAAGGTGCGTTTGCTCAACTGAACAAAATATGTGCTTCTTCCGGTTTTGTTATATGAGTATTTATGCTAGGCGTATACTTAAGGTTTGGTGGCCTCTCAAATACCAAGGTAATTACATCAAATATGCTATCAGAGGGCTATAGGAAACTTGGTCAAGCTGCGCAAGTGGAGATGAATTGGTCATACTCTCCGGAAACCACACAGCGAAGTCTGTTGCCAGGCTCTTGAGTGGAACCCACAAGGCAGTAGAGGACGTGGTAGACCAAAAACCAACTAAAAAAAGTCGCTGGATAATAAAATCCAAGAATCGGGAAAGTCGTGGCAAGAGGTTAAAGTCATCGCAAGTTATAGTGACAATTGGAGTCGTTTTATATTGGCCTATGCTCCTTTTAGGAGTTAAAGGAGAATACATCATACATACATACATATGAAGATTTTTTGATATCGGGAAAGCTTCCTTTTTGAGGTGAGAATGAATCCATTAGATTTCCCTGTTATACAAAATATTTGGGATTAGCAGAATTAACAAGTGAGCTTGATATACATATGTCAATGTTGGGTAAGGAAACATTATTGTCATTATCAGCAAATATTTCTAATGAATTTGTAGATTTAAATAATAAAATTTTATATTAATGCTGAAGTTAGATTAGCAAAATCTTTTTTGATTAGTATTGAAAGTACCTGACCTATCTCATATTAACCATATTAATTCGAGTTGTAAAAGGCTGTGTTTCCTATTAACATCTGATTTTTAAGCGGAAACAGACATTTTTAAAATAAGAATTATTATAAGAGTAAGTACGATATGCTCTATGCTCCTCCTAGGAGTTAAAGGAGAATACATACGATAAAAAAACGTTAATTGTCAAGAGAATATTTTGGATTTCAAGGAAAAATCAAAAAAATTTGATACTTTTTCAATACTTTATTTTTCGTTGGTTTTTGACACTTTCGATACCATTCTAATACACTTCGAATTTTTTGATGATATTAAATACTCTTTCAAAAAAGTTTGGAAAGAAGATTTCTATCGTATTTTAAACTTGAAAATTTTAAGCAAGAAAAGGAAAATAGACTGTTAATATTATTTAAGTACTTATATTTTCAATTCTGTATGAAATATTTTTGTTTTGGTTTAAAAGGGCCTTGGGCCCATATTAGATTAATGACAAAACCTCGAAATCGTCGTCAATTTTAAAAATGTTAAAACTTGTATTGATTTTACACATTTTGTTGAATACCATTCACATAATTTTGTATATAAAAGTAATTACTTTCTTTCGTTTTTAATTTTTTGTACGTTTATCGTTTGTTTATTTTTACGCTTCAAAATGTTTCCAAAAAACGGTGACACTTTTCTCAAGTAGCATTGCTTATTTGCAGTAGTAAGTGAAAATTCAAAGATTAATGAAAAGATAGCGAAAGTAAATGTGGTAAATATCCTGAGCGTGCAGTTTGCATTCATATGTGGATATTTATGGTTGTCATTTGAGGCCTGCTGCCTTCCTCGCTGGGAGTGGTTTATGCTGTTGCCACAAATAATTACACACGCGTTATGCATGTAAGATTTGGCAATAAATCTTTATTGCAGAAGATACGCGTCAAAAATCATAAGAAACTGAAGTGCAGGGACGGATGCGTATGTCTCGCCATATGAGAATCAGTTGTCGCATCATCATGTGAACTCTGCTATGTCAAAGATAGTATACATATTTTTTTAATTGGCCCAAAATAAATACTATGTATGTTTCATTTTTATTTAATTTTTTTGGCAATTTTATTTTTCTTTTAAACAAAGATGGTTGAGTGTATATGCCGTATATGGACAAACAGACATTAATGTGGTATTTTTAAAAACAATTTATAAAAAATGTTCAAAGCTTTAAAGTTACTATGAAGCGAGAGCTGTCTGTAAAATTTCGAACTGAGAAGGGACAAAATGTTTTTAAACTTTTAGTAAACACAGCGACTAATGCTGTTGTTGCTCGCCCGAAAATGTCCAGATTCTACTGGCGGTTGTTTAAAAAGGTCAACAATTAACAGCGACATTTTATTTAAGGAATACTACATTTGTAATTTGCAGTCAACGGGAAGATAAGACTGTTCCATAACGTCAATTCATATACAATAAAAATAGCAGCTGGAGTCTGATGCTTTAGCGTAGAATGCTGGATGTAATAAATGCAAAGCATCTGAGAGTCAATACCTCTCATAAAAGATTACATGCTCAACATAAATTTTGCAAATTGAAAAAATATTACTTGATATGTAAAATTCAACCGAGATATATCGTTTTAAATCTTTTCATGAAAATTCTATTTTTATAACCTTCTTCAAAGACCACGTCCGTCTGTCTGTCAAGCTGACTGGCTGGCTCCTTACTTTAAACGAACTTTATCTAATAACACTGTTCAACGAATTTCAGGTTTTTGTTTTTATCTCAGTTCAGACCATAAAATTATTATTCCTTGCTATTGACATAATAGAACTGCATTTACAAAATGTTTCCATCACGTCTCAATTTTCAGAAAAATTGACAAATCCAAAATCACGACTTACATCCGCGCGAAAATAAATTAAAAAATTTTTATCCGTCAGAATTTTAAAACAAAAATGTCAAACGATTCAGAAAATATCAATAACTTCAAATATGAAAAAAAATTTGAAATTGGTCCGGCAAATTTTTTTGTATGCCCGTTTAATTGAGAAAATGTACTGAAAAAACCAAACTCCAACCATCTTTAATTACATAAATCTTGCCTAAATCAATGCAAAATTAAAAAAAACTGTTCACGAGCTTGTGCGTCATTATTTTAACTTTATTTTGATACCAAAAACTTAAGGATTGGGCCATGAATAACCAACTTATTTCTTTTTGAACAAAAAATGTACATACGACTTCCTGTATACAAGTACTTCTATTTCCAAGTAGTTATGATACAAAATTCAATAGCTTTTGTATGACTTTCTACATGTACATTTTTTGTTCAAAAAGAAATAAGTTGGTTATTCATGGTCTAATCCATAAGTTTTTGGTATCAAAATAAAGTTAAAATAATGACGCACAAGCTCGTGAAGTGTTTTTTTTAATGTTGTATTGATTTTGGCAAGATTTATGTAATTAAAGATGGTTGGAGTTTGGTTTTTTCAGTACATTTTCTCAATTAAACGGGCATACAAAAAAATTTGCCGGACCAATTTCAAATTTTTTTTCATATTTGAAGTTATTGATATTTTCTGAATCGTTTGACATTTTTGTTTTAAAATTCTGGCGGATAAAAATTTTTTAATTTATTTTCGCGCGGATGTAAGTCGTGATTTTGGATTTGTCAATTTTTCTGAAAATTGAGACGTGATGGAAAAATTTCGTAAATGCAGTTCTATTATGTCAATAGCAAGGAATAATAATTTTATGGTCTGAACTCAGATAATTTTTTGCCGTTGACCAGTGTAATATGCCAAATATTAACCCCATAAAATACTTGGAATTGAAGTATTGGGCTCATGCATGATGAAATAAATATTATATTAGCTGTTCCCCCCCCTAGCGTTGTAAGAACTGACCTCACCACCTCGAATTTCGCTGAAATTTGTCACAGGTTTCTTTTCATGTCAAAACCGATGAAAATAGCAATAAATATTTTGTTTTTGTGGATTTTGGCGGGCTTCAAAAAGTGCCAAATTCGGCAAATTATGACAAACACTCCTTCATATAATTGCCCATTACTTGGAAATTTCTTAATTCCATGTCATGTTCAGACTTTAAGCGCAAGAAACGTTTTTTGTAATATTACAAAAAGCGCTCCAAGGCCTACATTTATAATCTTCAAAAATACTTTTCGTGGAAAGAAATCAAAATTTCGTTTAATATGAACCCAAGGTTAGAAATCTTGAAATAAATTTTAATGCAAACGAAGTATTACAAAGATTTTTCATATAAATATTTCTCTTTCTATAAAAACGTGTGAATTTTTTTATTTTTGAAAGACATTCATCAAAAATATCAAATTCATCTGCTTCAAAGCGCCCCTTGTTAGCTGTTTTTTTATTATCTACGTGCTAAGGTACCTACTATATTCATGCCAAAAAAGGGGTTTACCTTTAAAATCTAAGAATTTTTTTTGATCATTTTTTTTTAAATGTTCGAAATTAGCAACAATATAATTGGCGAACGATAATTCTATTAATTTTATTCATAGTGTAAGGTCATGAAAAATGATAATGCGCTAAAATCTCTCAAAGCGTATTTTTGTTTTAAACAAAATTACTACGGTTTTGACTATCAGGTACAGAAAAGTACATTGGAATACTTGATACACGCATACTTCACTGATTCCAAGTTATTTTAAACGTGTATTTGAGCGGTTTTCCTATTAGCGCTACTAAGTTTAGAAACTCAGTAGAAAAATTCAGCTTCCATGAACTTTACACGCTAAGATTATTTGCACTGTTTTACATCTTGGGAATAATTGAGCCCTTGATTTGAAAGTGGTATAAGTCCATTTCGGGGCAAAAGTAATGTCATTCACATTATGTGCTGTAATAATCGGTTTTTTTCCGATACTATTTTTTGAACATAACGCCATTAATTTCACATAATGTGGTAAACTTTCTGTAAAAACAGAATTCAATATTATTCGTTCTGAACAAAATGCCACCTAATTCATATTATGACATTACTTTTGCTCCGAAATGGACTTATACCACTTTCAAAATCAAGGGCTCAATTATAATTTAATTTTTTATTTAATACTAGGGAAACTTTACAAATTGATCAAAATAGATATATCTAATAATAACACTGCGCTCGAATCGGAGCAATTTTTTATACCCTACACCCAGGGTATATTCACTTTGTCCTTCCGTTTGTAACGCAGAGAAGGAGGCGTGGCAGATATAGAAAAGTATATACATTCTTGATCAGCGTCTCCTCCTGAGTCTATATATCCATGTCCGTCTGTCTGCCTGGCTGGCTGGCTGGCTGTGTGTGGAAATACATTTTTTGGGAAAACTAACCAAGATAATTCAATGAAATTTGGTGCACAGCCTCCGTCGTCAAAGTTAGCTCGGGGGATTGAAAATGAGCGGAATCGGTCAACGAACACGCCTACTGCCCATACAAAAAATATATTCAAAATGCAACTTTTGGAGTATTTTTCACGATAATGCAACCAAAATACACAGAAATACTACGAATTGTAAGCGCAAGCTCCGAGCGAAAACTGGCCGAATTCGGACAAGAGGGCTTGGCATCTCTCATATAAGCAAAAGGTTCAAAACGCTATACTGAAAGCGTTTTTTGAGATAATCGAACAAAATTTTACTCAGAAACTAAGAATTATAAATACAAGCTTTAAGCAAAAACTGGATAAAATCGGACAAGAGGGCATGGCACCTCCCATATAAGCAAAAGGTTTAAAACGCTATACTGAAAACATTTTTTGAGATAATCCAACCAATGTTCACTCAAATATTAAGAACTATAAATTCAAACTCTGAGAAAAAACTGGGTGAATTCGGACAAGAGGGCGTGGCACCTCCCATAAACGCAAAATTTTCAAAATACTGCTGTGTAGGGTATTTAATGTTTGGCCAGGCCAAAGGTAACACCCTTACTAGTTTTTCTAACATTGATGAGACCCATGTAGTAAACATATTTCGTGTATGCTGATTTCAATGGTCATAGTCATTTTTATGGTTTGGCTCTTGTTTTTGAAAAATTCAAGTTTGAAAATTTGACTAAAAAAAAAAAAATTTAAATGAAAAAGAGGTATTTTTTTCCATTTCAACAATTTTTCCAACAGAAACCTATTCAGTTTGGTCGAATTTTTTACCTTTGGAACTTATAGAGTGTTCACGACCTCCAAAATATTAAGAGAATCTTTTTTAATGCCAAAATTGAGAGTTTTTACATGAAAATAACATTTAACAAATTTATTGTATTTTTGATACTTTTTCTTGATTTTATAGTGATATTCTTACATTAAACGACGAAAAGCAATAATTTATTTGTATGTTAGTGCATTTTTATCGGTTTTTCATATTAAAGTTAAAAATCCAAAAAAATTAATAACTGTGCAAAATTAAACAATGTAATGTTTGTGGAAAATTTACTATTTCGTCAAGCAAGCCACGGAAGCGTATAATTTTTACTTTGGTGAACGTATAGATCGTTTTGGAGAATTGGCCCCGTCTATTATATGTCAGGATGCTTAGTACATGATCCTGAAGAATGTTTTGCGTGCTTAAATTCAGTAATGGATTGAACAGAACGAAAAAATATCAATTGGAGTACGAGCAAACAAAATTTATTCAATGAGTGAATATTTGCAACCATCAATGGAAAGCATTGAAGAAGCATCTAGAGAATTTTTTCAACCACCAAATGTAGCCCCACAATGCAACCACATCGAAATTACTCAAAATCGTTTAGATATGATTGTACGACGTCTCAAGTTATCGACAGTCGATTGCTTTAGCCAAGGAACTAAAACAAGTGAAGAAGAAGCATCAAAAGTAGAATAAATTTGATAAAAAAAATATTTCCATGTAAAACATACAAAATTTTTACAAAAATAGATTTTTTAGTATTTTGCTGTACTTTTGATAAGCGTGAACACTCAATAGGTTGCAAAAGTGAGCAATTTTACCAAACTGAATAGGTATCTGTTGATAGGCAATGGTTGAAATGGAAAAAAATACCAGTTTTTTACTTTATTTTTTTTTTTTTAGTCAAATTATCGAACATAAATTTCTCGAAAACGAGAGCCAAACCATAAAAATGACTATGACCACTGAAATCAGCGTGCCCGAATTATGTTAACAACATGGGTCCCATCAATGTTAGAATTTCCGACTAGCACAGAGTAATTTACTGTATTCTTTCGATACGTTTATTTCTAGTTATAGGCATAGACGAAATGTTTAAAATACCACCATTGTTAAAAAGGAATAAGCCAGCAAATAATTTTAAGAAATATAATGAAATTAAAAAACAAAAAGTAAAGAAAACAATAAAAAAGCACGGTGCTCAGTAGACCCCGCTTAATTGACTTCAGAAAAATGCAAACTTTTCGGTTCAATTAACCGGGGAATCAATTAAGCGGGGCCCGGTCAATTGATCCGACTGATCAATTAAAAAAATCCCGGATAATTGATCGAGTGAGTCAATTAAGTATAGAAAAAATTAGCATTCGGCGATTTTAGTTTTAATTTAATGGTTTTTTTATGTGTTCAAAGTCTTAAGATTTCTTTAAGTGATAAGCTCCATAAGGAGATATCAAATATGTTTGTATATTGTACATTAAAAAGTGCATTAGGTACATAAAGGGAACTTCAATTCACCTTAAAATAAAATAATGAAAATTTATACAAAATTCGGGTATGTGCGTAGTTCAGTAGTAGACTTAGAGCTGAGCATTTAAATCTGGAAAAACTAGGTGTAATCGATATGTATATGGGAATCGATAGCTTAGGATATATTTACTACGAGTCCATCAGTCTGCCGTGCTGAATCGGATGCCTAAGCACATGACCGGCCTGAAAAGGTTGCGAAATGAGTTTTTTTGCATATATCTAACGGCTACGTCTATAGAAAAATGTTGGCACAATTTTGTAATTGTGTGCGTATAAAAAGTTATTGAGGATCAAAATTTTAAATTTTTTTATAATTTCTAGTGGCATTAGAAATAAAATAGCAACAGACGTAATTTTGACTATTTAAAACCTTTAAGGCCATCTGCTTTTCTGGATATAGTATGGTCCGTAATTTAATTCGGGAGGTTTTTTTCAAAATTTGAACGTTTATTTAAGAAAAACATGTACACTAGTATTATTCAAAGTATTGTCCATCATTAGCTACTATTTTTCCCATCTTTCTGGTAACATATGGATTCCGCACCAAAAGAACTGCTCCGGTTTTGAGGCCAAAAATGAAACAAGCCAATTTCTGATACCCTGTTCTGAAGCGTATCCCGGTGAGAGCGTTTTGCATGGCCGAGTGTTGTCATGTTGAAAAATTATAACTTCGTGTCTGGTCGCATATTCCGGTCGTTTCTCGGCTATGGATCTATTTAAACGGATCAATTATGTTCGAGGTCACCTTTGAGCATTACTGCACCATGGATATTTGCCTTTGGTTGGGAAGGTCCTGGTTGTCCGGGCTTCACATATGAATGTTTGCATTTCGGGTTGTGGTAATGGATCCATTTTTCATCCCCAGTCACCGATGCAAAAATGACTTTCGGCAACAGTTTTCTTCATATTAAAGTAATGAATATTTGCGGAGAGCAAAAACACTTTTTCAGGCATAGTTGAGTGAAAAAAAATATTGTTGTTTACGCTTCAAATGAATGACACATACTAAAAAAGACGCACAATGACAGTAGCTTTCGGAATATTGGAACGATGGAGTAATAATCAAATAACGCCATCTCTTAGCAAACCGCTCGAATTAATTTACGGACCAAAACAAAATCCACTTTCGTCGGCGTTTAAAATATCAGTTTGAACAAAACCCTTTAATAATCCGGGAAGAACTAAGATATTGAAATCATTTGCACGTTTTGCGTTTTCTGAAGATTTTTCTGCATGGACTTTACGAAAGACGACACCTTAACGGTTTTGCCTTTGCCATAGCTAGTTTGTAGGATTAAAGTTTTTATTAAGCTGTATTGAAAACTGTTTAGGTTTTTCCGTCGTTATATTTTTTGTTCTTTTTATATAGTTGATCTTAAAAAAGGGGTATTTTACATGTATTTTTCATTTGGAAACCATTTTCTTCCTATCAATTAACCGGGGAAACCAATTAAGCGGGAATCAATTAACAGGGGATTTGGGTGCCTTTTTTAATGAGGACAGTTTCAATAGGCTTTTTTTAGTTCAATTATCCGGGGAAGTCAATTAAAAGGGGGTCAATTAAGCGGGGTCTACTGTACCACTACGTCTAAGTTTCGTGATCCTGGGGAAAGCTGAATGTGGTATTATGCACGCGAATTATGCACACATGCATATTCTACAAAACAGCCATTAATTTTCGATGTGTTTTGCGATGCTTTGTTTTATTGCTGTGTTTTGGAGCTATATAACAGGATGTATATCCATAAATTCTGATGCAGAAATGAAAAGCTCTTATGAATCTTCTAAGCCTAATTCAAATAATGTCGATATCTTTATTTTCTCGGAGAAATCCCAACCTAAAAAGTTAAAAAAGTTCAAAAAATGTGTTTTCGTGAAGATTTTTTTTTAATTTCACATTGTTTTAGGCAAAATACATATATATAATTAAAGGAAGGTGGTTTTTGGTTTTTTCAGAACATTTTCTCAATAAAATGGGCATAAAAAAGTCTGTTGGACCGATTTTTTTCGGATTTAAAGTTCTTGCTATTTTTTGCATCGTTTGACATTTTCTTTATGAAATTCTGACTTCTTAAAATTTTTAAACTCGTGAAAAGAGCTGGAAAACAACTTTTAAATGTCAATTTATTCGAATCGGCGAAAATTGGAAAATTTTTTTTTTGGCACCTTTTTCATAGATCAGGTCACATATAAAAACTTGTTGGTGAAAATTGTTAGGTCTTTTTTGTTTGGGAAGGTTCGAAATATTATCTTATCGTCGTTTATCAATACAGCACTTCCACTAAAATCACTAATTCGATTATTTTCTTCTATAATTTTTTTGAAACTTTTTTTCAAAGGTAAACCGTACTGGTCGAAAATATCTTGTCGCCGAAGTCCTGTTTACCTCTTAATTCTTTGTTTTTTTTTTTTAAAAGCAGTATTTTTTTATAAAAGGAAGATTTTAAAATCAATAAATATCAAAACTGCCTAAGCCCCTCTCTGAAATGTAGGCATAATAAAATATTTATAAAATATTTATTTTATTTTGCATACATATCAGAGAGGGACTTAGGCAGTTTTGATATTTGAGCCGTTCAAAATGACAATGGTGCAACTCCAAAACGAGGCAAAAATAGTGTCATATAAATTATGTGCCATAATGATCGGTTATTTGGTCGATATCATGTTTTCAACTTAATTTCAACAATTCCATATCATCAAGTAAGTTTTTCGTGAAAACAGAAATCAATTTTATTCATCTCTAACAAAATTTCAGCAAATTAATATTATGCCATTACTTTTGCCTCGTTTTGGAGTTGCACCAATGTCATTTTGAACGGCTCATTTAGCGACACAATTATCAATTTACGAAGTTAATTGTGAATGAATGAATTTTTGAAAAAAAATATTCTTTTTAAGAAAATCACAAAAATCGGCAATTAACTGTATTTTAACAACAAAAAATATTAGGATAAAATCCTCCTGCATTATTTATGCCACATATCGGCTCTGCAATATTGCCAAATTTGAGCTGAATCGGTCAGATTAAACTTTTTCAGCTGGTACACTTGACGTGTTTTCTTTTATAGATGGCGTTTGGTTCGAAATATCCTAAGCATGAAATTTAAATTAAACTTATGTTTTGCCCTAAACGGAAAATTGACTTTGGCAAGTTAAGTATGGTATTGTCAGACCGTGCCATATATCTGTGTTAGGAAGGAAAAACTGCTTAAGTCGATATTCAATAAAAAAGCAAAGCAACATAAATTCTATACTTATAAAACAAAATTTAAATGGCTTTGCTTTCTAATCAAAAATTGACTTAAGCATTTTTTCCTTCCTGCCACAGATATGTTTTAGAATATTCTTCTTACTTTAAAGTATGGATGCCGCAATTACGAAATATTAAAATCGGAACGAAATTTCAATCTAATCAAAAGTAAATTTTCTACCATGTTTGCATGCAATTTGGTCTGGAACGATTAAGCAAGTTTCAGCCACTATGGATGGTGCCGTAATAAATTTGTTAATGCAAATTTGCATTTAGATACACTGCATAGACTGATGCAAAAAAAAACTTTTTTCGAACTTCTACTGTTACGCCCAAAAATCTGAAAGAAGGTGTCAAGAAAGTGAGACGGGAATTTTTTTATATTTTTTTGAAGGTCTTCAAGAGGTGGCGCAAGGCCGATTAATGCAAAGTCTCGGGTTGATGTGGTTTTTATTTTATTACGATCTCAAAAATGCTGCCATATGAAATGTCAAATTTTGTAATAAATAATAATAAAAGTGCAATAAAATGCAATAAAAGTGTAGCAAAAAAAAATTTCTTCATTTCTTCATATTTATTGCTTTTTGATTATTTTGTACCCCATTATTTTTAAGCTTTAAGAATTACTCATCTTTGGTGACCTCTTATGAAATTTTTTAGAATATTTTTGTAGAGCAGTTTTTTTTTTTTGATAAGGGGCACACATACACAAACAGAATATAATGGGTTAAGAAGTTCTAAAAAATTGTTCCTTACGTGTTTTCATGGTTACCTTGAAACATAAGGTTTTATCCAAAATTAAGATTTAAGGCCGTTTTTACAATATCCAGACAAAATTTAAGATAAACAAAAATTTTGTATAAACTTAGATCACTTTTTTGACATCCTCTTTTAGATCTCTGGGCGTAATAGTGGAAATTCAAAAAAGTTTTTTAGCATCAGTCTACTGCATAGTCAATTTTAGTCTCGGTGGTTTCTTATCTCTTATTTCTATTTCAAAAAATTGATTTTATGCCATCTTTGCACATCATCAAAGGGGCGTTCACCGCACAGTGTATGTGCGACGACTTATCTAAAAGCAGTTAATTTAAGTTGAAAGTGAGAGAGTTTCTCACATTTTTTCATATTCTTAGTATTTCCGAATACCAATTTGCCAAAAAAAGGGTTTATTAGGATAAACTGGGCACCTTTGACACCAGGGATATTTGCTATTTTCGATGGATGCTTATTGTGCTTAAGGGCTAATCCGAGTGAGTGTCATATATATTTTAGAATATTCTTCTTACTTTAAAATATGGATGCCGCCATTGCCGGATTAGCCCTTAAGCACAATAAGCACTGGCTTAGGGCATCACGTCTCGGAGGGCACCACGACTCGATGGCATAACTTCTCGATAAAATCAAAACCCTAGCATAAAAATGAGAAATACCACTCATAGCCGCGTTACCGCGCAAACTCCAAAGTAGTTTTTATCTTTAGTAGTTGGTAATTCATATCTGATCGCCAACTTACATACCTGCCATTTTCTGTATACGTACAAATGTATGTATGTACTATATGTACCTTTATACGCAAATCGTCAAATTTTTCTATTCTTTGTGCAAATCACGGCAACTGACTGAGTTGAAAATATTAAGTATTATTACTTAAATTTTCTCTATCGTGAAAAATAAATCATGAAACGATTACAATTAAGCGGAGCAAAGAAAAGGAAACTAAGGACTGCCCCAGAAAAATTTTATACTTTTATTCCTTAAGATTATGATGATCGTGCAGGTCGAAATATGGGTGCTATTTTTTCTACATAACATGACGATTACAAAAATATATGGGCACGGCCACCGTTGGCAACGTTACGTTCGCACGCACATTTTTGCCCATAGCTCTTTGAAAAATGATCAAAAATCATGATATCTTAAGTGCATGTAATAAGGCTCCCTAAGGCCAATATTTCATAGGAACAAAGTTTTTGTCTATCGCTTATGGCTTTGGAGTTATAAGAGTTTAAGTGCCGTTGGGAACGTTATTTTTTTTTTGACATCGAACAGTGCACATTTTCTAAAGTCTGCGAATCTAGAAATGTATTTTCCCGAACATCTTCTATAATTTGAAGATAAAGGATCAAAGATACGATTGAATTTAAAATTGCGCTGAAAAAATTATTTTTGGTGGATTTATAGACGTTAAAGCAACGTTGGTTACGTTATGCAAAAGCGTTGGGAACGTTATGCATACGAATTTTCATAAATAAATTGAGGGCAAATATAGCCAAACAGTCCAAACATCGATGAAGATAAAAAATATGTCAAAATTTTATTCCTTGGAAGGTTCCCATTTACACTACATTACAAATTTTTTGCTCCAAGACCTCGATACATCTTTTTTTTAAATTACGATTCATCCCAAACGGATAAAGCTGTCTGCGTGAAACTTGGTACAGATAATACTGAGAGCCATCTTCTGATCAGGATTAAAAATGAGTGTGATCGGTTAATGTTCACGCCTACCTCCCATATTGGCTAGTTGAAACATTGTGTGGGAAGTATGCGTGAAAATAAACCGATCACGTCCAATTTTAGCCTCAGGCAGCTTAGTGATATTGTCGTTATCTGTAAAAAATTCCATGCATCTAGCTGAATCCGTCTGGCCACCAGTCTGGGTTCAACAAAAAAATTGAAATCGAAAATAAATTTTTCCTTGTTTTTTCAGATTTTTATGTTGAGCCCTGGCTGACGGCCGAACGGAGTAAGCTAAGTAGATGCATGAAATTTGGTACATGTAACAACAATAGTATTAGGCTGTTTAGGATGCTTCAAAAAGCCTATAAGGAACGAAATTTTTGTGATATCCTTAGCACTCTCTCTCCTCTCAAAATAGCAATTAGCGTGATTTATGTCCATAACTTCCTCTTCAAACCCCCCGTTCTTATTTTTTGATTTAAATTATTGTAAGGAATTTCTGTCCCTTTCAACACAGCTCATCGCGTGGATTCAGAAGAAATTTTAGTAGAAAAATATAACTTATGATTTTTGATTAAAAAATGTTGGTTGCGTTATACATATTTAGTGGCTATTTTCACCATGGTAGATACTTTTATTTAGGTAATTTTAAAATGGATTCAGAAACTAGACTGAAAATACTCGAAAAAGGTGATTACATTTTAATATTTTACCCACTAACTTCCGCTACAAGAAACTTCTTAATATATTTCGTTGGCAACGTTATGTTTTTTTTTTTTTGCGGTAGAATTCATCGCCAACAATGCATAAGCAATTGGTTTTCCTTCAAAACATCAATGTAAATCCTTAATTTCAAACATTTTCTTTTTGAGGAAATCAAAATTGCATTGATACAATAAAAATAAAGCAAATTTTTACCTTCTTTTCGGGACTTGTTTTTTTGGCATTTTTTTTTTTTTGCTTTTTACAAGCAAGAGTAAGTTTTTATGAAAAAAGCACCCCTGAAATCAACTTATATACTTGAAAATGGTATTTTTGGACAGCATTAGATGTAAACTTATGAAATATGGGCAAATGAGTGGGAGATTTAAAGAAAAAAAAAGTTGTATAGCTTCGCCTTACGTGGCCGTGCCCATATAACACTTGGTAAACGAACTTCAAACGATAAAGATGTCTAGCAATGAAGAAAAAAATCGCAAACTCATTTTGTACACTTACCTGCAAAAAACTGAATTAAAATATTCAGCCATAGCTAAAAAAACGGGTGCATCAAAAATCACTGTCCAAAGGGTTATTTTGAATTATACAGAGGGTCAACTTATTACGCGGGAAAAGGGTTCAGGCAGAAAAGCCAGTATAGACCCACAGTTGGTAAAAAAGGTGAATCGCCTTTTTAAGCAGAATCCTAACACTTCAGAACGAGATATGACTGCCAGAGCAGGAACCTCAAAATCATCTATAAACAGACTAAAAAAAAAACTTAAGCTAAAGACCTACAGAGTTTAAAAAGTACCAGACCGTTCCCATGAAAAGCAGTTAGAGGCTCAAAAGCGAGCTCGAAAGTTATATGTCGATTACCTGACTAAATTTGACTGCTGCATAATGGACGATCAAACATACGTTAAGGCAGATTTTAAACAGCTACCAGGACACGAATTTTATACCTGTTCGGAGAAGGGACAGGCACAGAACAAATTTAAACAGACGAAAATTACAAAATTTCCCAAGCAGTATATGGTTTGGCAGGCCATATGCACTTGCGGTCTGAGAAGCAGTTTTTTTGTAACACAGGGCACAATTAACTCGAAAATTTATATTGATGAATGCCTTCAAAAACGTCTTTTGCCATTTATTCGTGAGCACGGGCGTACTGTAATGCTCTGGCCTGATTTAGCAAACCTCCCACTACTCTAGAGCCACCATAGAATAGTACAATCGCCATAATGTAAATTTTGTACTCAAAAATGCGAATCCACCTAACTGCCCGGAGCTTCGACCTATTGACAGATATTGGGCTCTAATGAAATCAGATCTTCGGAAGAGTAAAAGTACTGCAAAAAATTTAAAAGATTTTAAAAATAAGTGGCGAAGGTCGTACGGTTCTGTCGACGAAACAACTGTACAAAACTTAATGTAGGGTCTTTAGAAAAAAGTAAAATATTTGTATATAAAATAAATATTTGTTAATAGTGTAAGGTTGTTTATGTTCGTTATACTACTCATTAATAAATAAAACTAGTAAGGGTGTTACCTTTGGCCTGGCCAAACATTAAATACCCTACACAGCAGTATTTTGAAAATTTTGCTAATATGGGAGGTGCCACGCCCTCCGAATGCACCCAGTTTTTTCTCAGAGTTTGCATTTATAGTTCTTAGTATTTAAGTGAAATTTGGTTGGATTATCTAAAAAAATATTTTCAGAATAGCGTTTTGAAGCTTTTGCTTATATGGGAGGAGCCACGCCCTCTTGTCCGATTTTGTCCAGTTTTTGCTTAAAGCTTGCATTTATAGTTTTTAGTGTCCGAGTCAAATCTGGTTCGATTATCTCAAAAAACGCTTTCTGTACAGCGTTTTGAAGCTTTTACTTATATGAGAGGTGCCACGCCCTCTTGTCCGAATTCGACCAGTTTTTTGTCAGAGCTTGCGCTGACAATTCGTAGTATTTATATGTATTTTGGTTGCGTTGTTGAGAAAAATACTCAAAAATTTGTATTTTGAAGACATTTTTTGTATGGGCGGTAGGCGTGCCCGTTGACCGATTTCGCTCATTTTCAATCCCCCGAGCTAACTTTGATGACGGAGGCTGTGTACCAAATTTCATTGAATTATCTTGCTTAGTTTTCCCAAAAAATGTATTTCCACACACAGCCGTTACCCAGCCAGCCAGCCAGCCACCCAGCCAGCCAGCCAGCCAGCCACCCAGCCAGCCAGCCACCCAGCCAGCCAGCCAGCCAGACAGACGGACATGGCTATATCGACTCAGGAGGTGACGCTGATCAAGAATATATATACTTTTCCATATCTGCCACGCCTCCTTCTCTGCGTTACAAACGGAAGGACAAAGTGAATATACCCTGGGTGTAGGGTATAAAAACAATATTTAAAAAAAAATCATTGCGTATTTTTTTATTGATGAAAAACAAAGTATCAAATTTTTCTGGGGCAGTTCTTAGCAGGAGAATCCCAAAAAAAGTTTATCGATACTATCAGTAGGACGAAAAAGTTGATGGATTTTTTCCTCGCTCTTCAATTGGAACTACCTACTTCAACATCAAGAGATAATTTAAATTATGTTATACACACCCTTTTGGCGTTAAAAACAATGACATTATTAACATTATTTAGTAATTGAAGATAATCAACAAATCGAGTCATCGTCGCTATCTTTGGTACTTCTTGATGCTTTTGAAGAAACCAAAGATTTATTAAACCAAGCTCAATCAAACGCAATAAACAACCATGGAAATGATCCTGGACTATGGCGTGAATTTTCTAACGTTCACATTACATATTGGCTTTCTTGCGGACCGAATGGCTGTTAAAATCATGATGGCCCATTTGAAAATTCTCATCGAATTTATGGCCCAAAGGCACGATATTGCTCTGAAAAAATATTTCTTTGTCAAAATACTAATGGAACCTACTTTCCTCGCAAACAACTGGATCTTTATTTTGCTTTGTGTGTAAACTTTTTACTTCTGAAAAATCATCAGCATTCGACCGTCAGGTTTTAGTGATTGGAGAAACACTAAACTAATCGGAAGTCACAAAAATAGTTCTAGCCATAGAAATTCTCTATTGACATATTTAACACGCAGTCAAGGCTTAGGTTTGCAACAAGAACTAGAAACACACATTCAACAGGAGATTACTGGTAGCACGTACTGCAACGAGCTATAGCTGTTATTTGTACATTAACAGAAAGAGGCCTCGCTTCTCGAGGTAGTGTATAAAAATTTGGTTCACCTCTCAGTGGTAATTTTTTAGGGTTGGTGGAACTCATTAGCAAATTTGATCCATTTAAGCAATACACATCGGTAAATATAAGAACTCCGGGAATGGTAACATATGGGCATATCCGAAAAAAGGTAAACCAAGACCCCTGTGAGTTTGCACTCCATAATATAATTTTTAAATGGTCATAACTTTGTAGAAAACAATCACTTGTTAGCTGATTTTGAAGATAAAGAATGGTTTTAAATGTGTCGGTTGGTAAAAAAGAGCAGACGAATTTCGTCCGTACTTTATTCAACCGCAAATATAGCTAAAAACCGAGATATTTCACTTTGAGTTTCATGGTGTGGTTTTAAAGTTAACATAACTTTGCAGAGAAATATTGCAGATGAACATTCGATAGTTCAATTTAAAGCAAAAAAAAAGTACCAAATGCTTCTGGTAATAGAAATTCACTGAAATATCCAAAATAGCCAAAAATCGTGTTTTTGCACTTTTTTAACTTTTTAGGTAAAGATATCTCCGAAAAAAAAAAAAAAGATATCGCTATCGGTTTGATTGATTTTCAAGAAAAAAGCTAGGACTATTACCTGTCATACCAGATTTTACGGCTTAATAATACCTAATCTTGTTATATAACTTCAAAAATGAGAAAAAAGTGGTGTCCTTTAAACTTTTATGTAAGGATATCTCAAAGTCAAGACGTAATAGAGCAATTCTAAAAACGGATTCGGACAAGCATCAAAAATCACATCTGGAATGACTATTGCTGCTTCCGATTTTTGTTTGTGTTTTTCTTAAATAGAGACGTAATAGAGCAATTCTAAAAACGGATTCGGACAAGCATCAAAAATCACATCTGGAATGACTATTGCTGTTTCCGATTTTTGTTTGTGTTTTTCTTAAATAAGAAAAAACGGATAACGGATTTGTTTAAGAAATGGATGGTGCGGAAACGATACCTTTTATATATATATGTATATTAGGGATGTTTAAGTGCACGAATTTTAGATTTTGATACTTGACACCCCTCAATTTTGTTGGAAAAAAAAAATGAGTTTGAAAAAAAAATCTTGGGGGTGGGGTGAGGGTAAGGGTTGGCGCATCGAAGTCAAAGATGAGAGAAAAGGAAAAACAATTTACTTACAGCCCTGCAAGAGGGGCCACCTCTAAAGGGGTCAAATGTATGACCGACCCACATTATTTTTTCTACCCCAACATTTTTACCAAGCATACTTACCCCCTATCTCTAACTCCTAAGGGGGCTTCCATACAAAATTGACATTTTTAGGAAATCGACCCCCACCACTCCCAGGGTGCCCTTAGAAGGCACCCAACATTTTTCCCCACCTTACTTACCCTCTATCTCTAGCTCTTTAGGGGGCTCCCATACAAAACCGACGTCATAGATATAAAAAATATGGAAAGGAAATCGTCAAATAGACCCATAACTGCCCAGGAGTCTCTCCTAGAGGAGTCAAATATGTGACCGAACCCTATTACCCCCCCTCCAAAGTTTGACAGCTTACCTACCCCCTATTTCCAATCCTTAAGGGGGCACCCATACAAAGTTACGTTTTTTTTAAAACTGCCCCCACTGCCCTAACTGGACCATGGGTACCTCTAGAAGGGTCAATTGTATGACCGACCCCCATTATTTCTAGGAAAATTTATAAAAAAAAAAAATTGTATGGCAGCCCCTTTCAGGGTTGAAAATAGGGGGTAAGTATGAGGGAAAAAAATATAGGTCGCGAAAAAATAATGGGGGTCAATCATACATTTGACCCTTCTAGGAGTACCCGTGTGCCAGTTAGGGCAGTGGGGGAATTTTATATAAAAACAGTAACTTTGTATGGGAGCCCCCTTAAGGATTGGAAATAGGGGGTAAATGTGCTGAGAAAAAACTTTGGAGGGAACTAATGGGGGTCGGTTATATATTTGACTCCTCTAGGAGTGACTTCTGGGCAGTTATGGACCTATTTGACGATTTCCTTTCCATATTTTTCATGTCTATGGCATCTATTTTGTATGGGAGTCCCCTAAAGAGTCAGAGATAGAGGTTAAGTATGTTGGGAAAAAATGTTGGGTAGGAAAAAATATTAGGGACCAGTCATACATTTGACCCTTCTAGGGGCACCCAGTAGTGGGGGTCGATTTCCTAAAAATGTCAATTTTGTATGGGAGCCCCCTTAGGGATTAGAGATAGGGGGTGAGTATGCTTAGTAAAAATGTTGGGAAAGAAAAAATAATGTGGGTCGGTCATACATTTGACCCCTCTAGATGTGACCCCTAAACATTTGTAAAGCTGTATGTAAATTTTTTCTCTTTTTCTCTCATCTTTGACCTCGATGCGCCAACCTTTACCCTCACCCCACCCCCAACATTTTTTTTGCAAACTCATTTTTTTTTCCCAACCTCACAATATTGAGTGGTGTCATGTATCAAAATATTGTTACTAAGGATCTCCATACATTCTTAAAACACCTCTAATGTATTGTATATGTATGTATGTATATATATATACATATATATAAGTTTTGATTATTTAAAATTAAGACAAAAACAAAAGACTTCTGCTTCGTTCGATAAAATTATATTTCTGATTTCAAAATTTGTCAGTTTCAATTTTTTCCTTTTTAAAATACATTTCAAGGTTGTGTTAGTAATAAATTTTATAAAGTTTCAAGTTCAAAAAATTACAGTGTATTCGTACTCATGTATCGTTTTCATGGTATCTTTACATGTTATTCAAATGACAATTTCTTAATATAAATCTATCAAAACACCCCCAGACAAAGAGCTTAACCCGGCTTTCAAAGAAATTAGGGTTAAGTTGACTGAAATTGCTTTTTGGGTAACAGTTTTTTTTTTTTTTTTTTTTTTTTTTTTACATTGTCTTGTTATACAAATTGTTTATGTAAATGCTATAATGTTCTATACAAATTTTGTAATTTTATACACAGTTCATAAATATTTATTACATAACTTAGTAAATAAAAGCTTAACTAATTTTCCGTTTTGAATGGGTGTAATATATTTGATTTATTTTGTGCAAGTTATTTTGCTCCTAGCTGTAGGGGAGATGTGTGTACCTTGGTCCGATTTTCAGTTTATCCAATGTGTTGGATTTTCCAAAAAAGTTTCTTTAGTTTTTTGATTAAGTTATATTTCTACAATGTCTGCAGCATCAAATGACGTGACAATAATATTTCCATGTCTTACCATTGAGTAGAAATATTAGTTTTTCCGTTGCAATCTCAAACGGTCCAAGGTACACCATTCAAGTGTACCTTGGACTATTAAAAATAAAAGAGAATACATTGTATTTAGGTAATAAATTATGAAAGAACCATTTATTATGTAATCAAAAGTAAAATTTTTTTCAATAAAAAAAAAAAAAATTAATCATAAACAAAAATTGTAACACAAAAAAGTGCATTTAGTAAAAAACAATTAATTTAATAAAAATGGTTGCAAATGAATATATTAATCATGTAAATAATAATATTAATATTATATTGAGAGGCAATTATGGCTTCCTGGTTGCCCATCGAAAAACACCCATAACATCTATTAATGAAAATACATCTTAAACACACTAAAAGTTTAAAACAATAACTAAACTTCCTTCCTGAAGTTGTAAAACTGAAATATTTCAAGTAAGTTTCACACAAAACGTTTCTTAGTTTACTCCAAAAACTAATTTTTACACACCAAAAACACTTTTTCCGTCACTTTTTATACACGCATACACCTTGACGGTCTGAAGTCTACTAATATGAGTCACCGGTATGAGTGGAAAATTCCATAGAAGAACATTATCGTACACGTGCAACTGTTGAGTGGCAAATGACACTTGAACCGAGGTACACTCGGACCAAGGTACACACATCTCCCCTACTAATGTGTACGTATATTACTTAAAATCGGTTGCCATCAGTTTTTGCGTCATTACTGGTGATATCGTCATTAGTATTGTCAACAAGTACTTCTAAGGATCTGGAAAGATTTTTCTTTCTTATAAATTGGTCTTTATGTAATAGCCTGTTCTTTCTTTTATATTTTTTATCGTTTATTTTCTCTACGTTTACTTTCTTCGCTCTTGATGTTAGTTTGTCCATTGTAATGTTCTTTTGGAATTGTTCATTTATTGGATGATCGTTTCTGTCTTTGTTCACATAGTCTAGTGTTTTGGTTTTTGTTTTTTCTATCCGTTGAAAGATTTTTTCCGTATCAAGTTGGTGATTAAAGTGTATTTTGATCGGTTTTTCTTGCGTTGTCAAATGAATGCAATTGTTGTAGGCGTCTATTGCTTGAAAGGGTAGATCTATATTGTATGCAATGTCATTGTTTTCTTCCCGTGTTTTAAATATTCTAATGTTTTCATTCAAAGATGAATGGAGTCTTTCAACGTCTGAATTTCCAGTATGTCTATTTGCTGTGGTGAAGTGATATATAATTCCTTTTTTGTCGAGGAAATCGGTGAATAATTCTGATCGAAATGATGCTTCATTGTCCAAGGTCAAGTATTTCGGGGTTTTCATATATGTGAATAGTTTTGTAAAACTTTTTATTAATTGTAATGGGGTTCTGTCTCCCGTTTCTTCAATTAAGGCATACTTTGAAAATTTGTCTATCATCGTTACGAATGGACTTTTCTGATTTGTATACCAAATGTCTGCATGGTAATGCTCATGGGGTTTTGTAGGGGTCTCGGTTTTTTCATATGGTAATTTTATTGGTCGTCTTTCAATTTTTGTATTACATATTAAACAGTTGTTTATGAATTTTGTTATCTCTTTTTTCATATTTGGGTAATAAAATGTGTTTTTTAAATCTAAGTAAGTTTTCTCTATTCCAGGGTGATTATTGTCAAACCTGTGGTGTTTAGCTATTTTTTCAAGCAATTCTTCATAACTTATATCTTCATGTTTGTTTATAACTAATTTTATTTCTGTGGAGTAAGTTCCATTTGGACTTTCTCTCAGCTGTTTATATTTTTCTTGTAATTTTAGCATTATTTCTTTGTCTTCGCAATACAGTCCAATATTCGTACGATTATTCACCTCATCTAATATTACCGCTATTCTTTCGGGTGTAAAGTCGTCATATGAGTAAACTGTGCGTCTGCGTCCAAAAATGAATTTTGATTCTGTGGTATTTTTGTTACTTTTTTCAACAATGACCTGATGATCGAATGTGTGAAGTGGATTTTCGGAGATCTTAAAGTGGTCACTGCTGTCTTCGTCAGCTGAATGTACTGTAGGTACAGGTGATTTGCTTCGTAGTCTCGTTGGGTTAAATTTTATTTTGTCTACCTCCTTATGTTTGGTATAGTAATGATTTTTTAAATTTGTTTTAGTTGACAGTATTCTGTCACAAATAGTACATTTTAATGAAGCGTCTTTGTGCATTCTTTTATGTTGATAAAGAGACTGTTTGCTATTGTATTTCTTTTGACAATCGTCACATTCAAACTTTAACGTAGTATTATCTAGAGCATTTATTTCCCTAATTCTAGAAAGCGCATCTGCTACTTTGTTTTCTTTACCTTGTAGGTATTGCATATCAAATTCATATTCGTTGAGTTTGATTTTCCATCGAATTAGTTTTGAATTTGGTTCTTTTAAATTTGCTAACCAAATTAGTGGTTTTTGGTCTGTTTTCAACGTAAATTTCCTACCATATAAGTAATGTCTAAATTGTTTTACTGCCCACACTATGGCTAGTAATTCCTTCTCTATAGTTGAGTAATTAATTTCATGCTTGTTCAGCGTTCTAGAAACCAAGGCTATTGGACCATTGTCTTGCGATAGAACGGCTCCTAACGCGTAATTACTTGCGTCTGTGGTCAGTTTAAATTCTTTATTAAAATTAGGGTATTTCAGTACCATGTTCGACATTAAAATTGTTTTCAGTTTTTCAAAAGACTGTTTGTAGTCTTCGTCATTTGGATCAATTTTGGTATCTTTTTTTAGTCTAAGAGTCATTGGCTTTGCTATTTTTGCGTAATCAGGGATAAATTTTCTATAATATCCACTGAGTCCTAAAAAGCTTTGAATTTCTTTGATTGTCTTTGGAATGGTCTGTCTTTTAATTGCTTCCACCTTGTTGGGATTGGGTTTTATGCCATCTTTGGTTACGACATGTCCTAAGAATTCGGTTTCTTTGCGTAAAAAGTCACTTTTGTTTAACGAAACTTTTAAATTTGCCTGCCTCAGTGTTTGGAATATTTTTTCTAAATTTGTCAAGTGTTCTTGTAGTGATGTCGAGAAAATTAAAATGTCGTCCATGTAAATAACACATATTTTGTTGAAGTGTTCTCGTAGCACATTGTTCATCATCCTTTGGAACGTTGCTGGGGCGTTTTTCAGTCCAAATGGCATACGTTTGAATTCGTAATGACCATTGTGTGTCGTGAACGCTGTCTTTTCGCAGTCTTTGGGATCTACTTCAATTTGGTAAAATCCTTTCGTTAGATCTAATGTCGTGAAGTAATTTGATCTTCCTAATTTGTCAAGTAAATCATCTATGCGAGGTATTGGGTACTTGTCTTCGCGTGTAACCTGGTTTAATTTTCTATAGTCGATAACTATCCTCCATTCTTTATTTCCTACCTTGTCTTCTTTTTTGGGGACTATCCATATGGGTGCATTATAAGGAGAATCTGAATGTGTAATTATACCCTGTTCTAACATTTCGTTCATTTGTCTCTCTACTTCTTCGATATGTATTGTTGGATATCTATACGTTTTTGTATAAATTGGGCCTGACATACCTGTATCAATTCTGTGTTTAATTTCATTCGTAAAAGTCAAATCGTCACCTTTTTTATAAAATATGTCAGAATTGTTTTGTATTAGTATTTTTGTTTCTCTAGCTTCTTCACTATTTAAGTGTTCTAATCTTAATTGTTTTTCTACACCTAAAATGTTCATGCTATGTAGTTCTGGTAAATCGGGTATGTAATTTTTTTGCATTTTTTCTATATCTCCTTGGAAGTATAAGTCATACATATTGTTATTTATTATAATTTCTTTGTCAGCGTAGTTAATCACTGAATTGTTTTCTTTTAGGGTTTGATTCCCTATAATTCCATGGAAGAAGTTATGGAATTTGTGTAGTCTGAATGTTGTGTCGTTTTTTAATGGAATTTGCATACTTGTGCTTGGTATGACACCATTGTGTGAAATTGAAATTGTCCCTGCTGCTGTTTTTATTGTAATTGGATTTATGAGTTTTTTAATGAACGTTGGTGGACATTGGTCTTCGTCTAATAGATTTTCTGTGGATCCTGTGTCTATCAATAATCGTAAGTCTCTTGTCCTGCTTCTGAGTAAAATAAAGGGTAACCCGAAGTCTGTGGTGAGGCTATTAACGGAAAATTTTCGTGTTCATGTGTTATGTGCATATTGGTATTATATTGGCTACATTCACTCTCGTTTTCATTCTTACTCTTTCCTTCGGCTGGCATGGTGATTACCGGTTCCTGTTGATAGTGGTTTAGTCTTCTTGTTTGCTGAGTTTTATCTACATCCATCGGTTCTGGTAATGGTTGTTTTGCTTGCTGATTCGACCATGTTTGTCTATGTTGATTATTCCACTGCTGCTGGTGTTGAGGCTTTGGTTGCCATTGTAACTGGTGTTGAGGCATTGGTTGCCATTGTTGGATTTGTGCTCCTTGAGGCCATTGCTGTGGATAGAACACCATTGGCTTCCAATTATCCTGATTCTTTTGTTGAAAACTTGACGGATTATTAGGCTTCGGCTGATGGTGACTATGCTTCGGCTGCCCATCAGAAGTAATCTTCATCTTTTTTTCTTCGTTCAAAAAACCTGATTGACTCAATTCATGTATAGCTGCTTCCATAGTAGTTGGTTTCAATGCACAGAGTATTGTTCTCATGTGTATTGGTAGTCTTGTTGTAAAAACCTTTAATGCTGTTTGTATGTTTCTTTCAACATCCATAATTCTATCTTCCTGTCTGCATTTCTGGTTCAGTAGAGCCAATTTGTGTAGTATATAGTTGTAGAAGTCTATAGCGTTACCTCTGTACTGTGCTCCTCTGAGGTCTTCGTACAGTTGATCTGATGTCTGGAATCCATTTCCATTGCTCTTCTTGCTTTTCCTGTTAATTTACTTTTGATGATGTTGATGCACATGCGTTGTGCCTGTTCATTATAAGACATAAGCGTAGGGATGATATCGTCAACGTTTGTACAAAATGTTGAAAGATCTTCCTTACGACCATCGAATCCTTGTATCTTTTCTAGATACTTAAGCGGATTGATATCCAGTGATCTTCCGATCTGTTGAGCTGGAGCGCCGATGTTAGCTGCTACTGCTGCAAGTTCTGGATTTGCTTGATTTAAAATCATCTTGTTATGGAAATCTTTTTCGTAGAATCCTTTTTACAAGTTTGTTCCAGGCGATTTTCGTTCACTCTTGAACTGATTTATTCTCTTTCGTCGTTGGGTTGTGAATTTCGTTCACTCGTAAATTCTTATTTACGGATTATCACTTCGAAAAATAAATCCTTCGCTTTTCGTGCGTTATCCTTTTTATTTTTCTTCTAGCGACAATCCTACCGACTGCGCCAGTTTTGATTATTTAAAATTAAGACAAAAACAAAAGACTTCTGCTTCGTTCGATAAAATTATATTTCTGATTTCAAAATTTGTCAGTTTCAATTTTTTCCTTTTTAAAATGCATTTCAAGGTTGTGTTAGTAATAAATTTCATAAAGTTTCAAGTTCAAAAAATTACAGTGTATTCGTACTCATGTATCGTTTTCATGGTATCTTTACATGTTATTCAAATGGCAATTTCTTAATATGAATCTATCAAAACATATATATATATATATACATTAGAGCGCCCACAAGATGTATGAAATGTGCAAAGTTGTGAATTTGTTTGCTCCCCGTCCATTTCCTGAAATTAGAGGTCAAAAAAATAAGATCTCAAAAAAAAATTTGGAATCGATAGTGGAAAAAACCCAGCCGGTTTTCGATCAAAGGTCGAAAAATTGACAAAAAAAAAAAGGGAAGTCGCTTTGACTGCCCGTTACTTCAAAACTGTTAATTTTTTCATAATATTTTTAGGACAACTTTTGTAGAGCATGATTAGGTCAACATTATCTTTTTAGAAAGTTTGGGTCCAAAAATTAAACTTGTTGGTGTTTCGGTATAAAAATTTAAATTTTTTAGGAAAATTTTCATGTCTTTTTTGCTATAAATTGGTTTTTTGTAATTTTTAAAGGGCGGAATATTTGTTATGGAATTCTTATGTTAAAGGAAATTAAATGTTAATTAATTTAAAAAGAAAATTTTACAAAAATATTAAATTTTAAGGTATGGAGCCGGTCTCAAAGTTTGGAAAAAAATGAAGTATTTTAATATTTTTCTTTTAATCGCTTTTTTATTGGATGCAGGAAAATGTATTGCTAGTTGTTATTAAATGCATCATTTAGAACTGCTTTTTGCCTTCAAAATGAGCTATGAAATGGGCTTGTGCTACATTTTTTCAAAAAGTTATGATCATTTTAAAATGACATCATGAAAGTTAAAAATCATGTATGGATTTTCTATAGCAATTGCCATATTACTATATCTTTTATAATGTTATTTTAAAATGGTCATAACTTTTTAAAGAAATATCATACAAGACTATTCTGTAACTCATTTTGAAGAAGAAGAACAGTACTAAATGACGCATTTAATAGAAAAGACCAAAACGATTTTGTGCGTGTTCTACAAAACCTGCAAAATCGTGTTTTTTGAACATTAGGGGTGAGATATCTCACAAACCATAAGTGATACAGCAATTTCGCGTCCAATTTCGAATTCAGCATTAATGACTACATCTAAAATGACTATTTTGGTTTTGATTTGTAGTCGTTTTTTTTTAAATACCGTTTTTCGACCTCATTTTAAAAACCATGCCATGAACCGATTTTGAAAACTTTTTTTTCTTATTCAGTAAATGTTCAGGTGCAATTTCACAGCTTTGCGCAGTTCTCGACAACTTGATTGAAATTTTTTCCTGAACTGCGTGCACGAATTTGGAAATTTTCGATTATCTCTACTGGAACAGCCCAAAAACGCACTAAAACGAAAATAAATGCTATTTTCGTGTTTAGCAATCCCAAATTAGTTTAAGAAATATGACTACTGAAATGGTTTCTTACCAGATTAAAAATTAAGAAGAAAAAATAAAAAAAAAAAAAATTTTTTAACTTTGAAATGGGCGCCATTTCTTAAAAACTAAAATTTTTTAGTAATTTTTCTTTTAAATTAATTAACGTTTAATTCCCTACAATATAAAAATTCTAGGACAAATATTCCACCCTTTAAAAAATACAAAAAACCAATTTATAGAAAAAAAGTCATGAAAATTTTCTTAAAAAATTTAAGTTTTTGTACCGAAACAACAACAAATTTAATTTTTGGACCAAAATTTTTTAAGAAGATAATGTAGACCAAGTCATGTTCTACAAAAGTTGTCTTGAAAATATTATGAAAAAATGAACAGTTTTGAAGTAACGGGCAGTCAAAGCGACTTGCCTTTATTTAGTCAATTTTTCGACCTTTGATCGAAAACCGGCTGGGTTTTTTCCACTACCGATTCCAAATTTTTTTTTGAGATCTTATTTTTTGACCTCTAATTTCAGGAAATGGACGGGGAGCAAACAAAATCAGAATTTCGCACATATGGGCGCTCTAATATACATATACTACACATATATACATATATAAGTATATATAAGCACGTGTATTCATATATATGTGTACATAATATGTATATAAACACCAAGCCATACTCAAAAAATCGTTAAAAAATTAAAATGTCGAAAAAAAAAACGGCTGGACGTTCAATTTCGCCGTTCGCGGATTTTGACACTAGAAGAGTCCCCCAACATTATCCCTGAAAAAAATCGCGGGTGGTATTTCAAAGAATTAAAATTTTTTAAAAACCACCGTGCTGTGCTAATCTTTACAATTCACTAGTAGATTTTCTTGAAAAATTGCGAAACGATTTCGAAAATTTAGAATGCCGCGCTAAGAAAATTTTCCAGATACAGATTTCAAAGTAAAGGCGAAGAAAAACTAGTAAGGGTGTAACCTTTGGCCTGGCCAAACATTAAATACCCTACACTACAGTATTTCGAAAATTTTGCTTAGTATTTTGGTTAAATTAATTAGGATTATCTGAAAAAACTCTTTCAGTATAGCATTTTGAAACATTTACTTGTATCGGAGGTGCCACGCTCTCTTGTCCGAATTCACCTAGTTTTTGCCTAAAGCTTGCACTAACTATTTCTAGTACTTATGTGTATGTTGGTTGCATTGTCGTTAAAAATACTCCTATGGTTGCATTTTGAATATATTTTTTGTATGGGCGGTAGGCGTGGCCGTTGACCGATTTCGCTCATTTTCAATCTCTCGAGCTAACTTTGACGACGGAGGTAGAGTACCAAATTTCATTGAATTATCTTGCTCAGTTTTCTCAAAAAATGTATTTCCACGCACAGACAGCCAGCCAGACAGACGGACATGGCTATATCGACTCAGGAGTTGACGGTGCTCAAGAATATACATATATACTTTTCCATACCTGCCACGCCTATTTCTCTGAGTTACAAACGGAAGGACAAAGTGAATATACCTTGGGTGTAGGGTATAAAAATTCCCAATTATGGCCCAGCTCTGAAAATAAATCTCACCGCAAGAGATAAAGAGTTGTCAGTTTTTTCCACGTAATTGATAAATTGAATCTAGAGATACGAAAGGGGTGAAATATACAAAGAATTAGCCAACAAATTTTCTTTTTTGATTAAAATTCCCGATGCAGATAAAATTGCGAGTCCTGGCCAAATATTATAATATAAAAGAAGCTGCAGAAAATTAGTTGATTCATATCCACAAGATCTCAGTACTGACTTAGAAACAGAAATTCAACAGTTTCATTCATATGTCACTGATAAAATAAGATCCAGTGATTTGGCTCTCACAAATTCATATCAGAGTCAATCAAAATTATACAAAATAAAATATGAAGACAAAATAGAACCAGCATTTCCTAATGTGAAAAAAGCTCTGCGTTTGTTTTTATGCATGATGGTATCGAATTGTACAGCGAAACGATCTTTTTCCAAATTAAAGATGCTAAAAAACGAACAAACATGGGACAAGAAAGACTCGGCGCACAGTGGTCCCGAAGTGTGTTTTTTATATCAAAATTTTTTGCCCTGTATTTCTGTATTTTTACTTTACAGTGTTTTGCAGCCACTTGTATTTTTTGTATGGATTAATATCAAAATATCAAATTTATTTTATTGATCTAGCAAAACCATATTTTCCATTTTATTGTTCCACTTAAGAAAATATTTTTGATAACATTTTATAAAATTATTGTAGAAATAGTTCCCTTACGCATTTTTAGGTCTAGTTTCGAAAATATAGCCATCAGAAGTTTCAGAAGTAGCTATCTCTTTTAAAAAGCGGATTTCAAAAATAGCTGTATAATTTTTGTAGAAACGAGACTATGTTACATTTATGTATGGTTTATTTGTACTTTTGAGTGTACAAAATAAAATAAAACTTTTAAAAATATAACAGTATAAATCAAAAGAAAATTTTATTTGATTTGAATACGCGTTTCATTTAAATCTGGAGCGAATATTTTTTTTTTGATTTGAATTCTAATTAATTGCATTAATCAAATGCAAAAATGGTCGTTTCTCCATTAGTATAAATACTGAACTTTACTTTTAAGGCATCCAGTATACAAAGGTGCTATTGGTGGTGACTGACGAAACCATGTTGGGAGCTTTCGCAAGTGCTTTGCACGAAGATGATCCATGTAACATGCCTCGCTCATGGTCGCCATCGCGTAGCAGAATTTGTTTGAACACAATTTCCAGAAGTAAATGCATTGCTTGTAAGAGTGAAATCAATATACATCAAAGTGTATTGCTGACTTTTTTTATCTGTATTGTTAACTTGGCTTAAGGCCAAAAATTAATTACAGCGACAACTTTAATAACATCAAGGCAGCAGCCCAAGAACTCAGTGAAGATAATAATGAAGCCTTCCGAACAGCAAAAGCATTGTTGCGGTCTGAAATATTAAGTGTACTTTTTTAAAGCTGAGAAGTTTTTGAAATGTACACAAAACGTAGGCCACTTTAAATCGCCAGGACCTTCATAACAAATTTTAAAGCGTTTTAAAACGAAATAGGGAATTCGCTCCAGTATTCTTCTAGCGAGTTAGTTCTACAATATAAACGAGGGCTGTTTGGTAAGTTCGAGACATCTTGAATTTGTCACAAAGTAACTTTAAATCAAAAAATGCTCCTGTCAACTGTCATCTATTGCGTAACAGACCACTGTGAAGTTTTGAGCGAGCTTGGTCATTTAGTTTGTGTTTAAAAGCAGACAATTTCGTGAGTTTAACAAAAAATTTAAAAAAAAATTGAATTTCGCGTTCTGATAAGCAATATTTTTGTGTAAAAAACCATCAAAAAGGTATCCGCACGATAGGTGTAGCGATTGCTAACACTCGACCATAAATGCAACAGTATGACTACTTCAAAGGAGACTTCGGCGCAATAAGAACGAGTTATTGCGTCATTTTGTTGCCGTCGACGAAACATGGATCCATCAGAAGACATCAAAGACTGAGAAACAATCCATTAACATCACTTTCCAAGACTCGAAAATTATATCGAGTCTTAACTGCCAAAAAGACTAAACCGACACAAAACAAATTTTACAGTAGAAGCTTTTTTGAATTTTCTTTGCATACATTGTAGCACAAAAGTCGAAAATGCTTTCACTATAACTTCGTAATCGTACTCGTTACAGTTATGAATTTTGAAGGAAAGACCCATATCGATTTCCATGAAAAATCGGAAATCGTGGCGGTTAAGCCTTTTTGGCGGTTAGGGCTCAACATTCCTAATAATACATGCACTTATATTTTTTAAAAAATTTAGTATTTTCATTTTTTTTTTTTTTTGGTTTGAATTGTTACATTATATGTTTTGAGTTTCAATTAACAAAAGAGTACCTGGAGACTGATCCCTGCTCAGTCAATAATCTGATCTTATTATTTTAGTCGATGTTTTTATTCATAGATATTTTTTTGTGATGAAATTCGTATCTTTTCACCTCCAATTTTCAAAATGATAAATTAACCGATGAGAGTAATAATAAGAAAAAACTCGGAAAGTATCGAATGGTATAGAAAAATATCAAAAACTCAAAATATTTTTGGTGAAATAGAATGCCTTAAAATAAATAAATCGGAATGCCACATACCCAAAGAATTTCGTCTTTTGTATGGGGGCTGAAATATATTATCTTCAAACAATCTTAAACCGGAAAGTAAGAGACCTATTAGAAAAATTCGTAAGAATATTTTGTTTAGGAGGAGTGCGGCTATTCGGCGCCATTAATAAAAAATAATTTTCACTTTTCTTGTAGCTACGCTGTAAGACTGAACACAGCGTTTTCTTCAACTTCAAGCAAGGATATTTCAAAATCCTGCAGGTATAATCATAGTTCTGCTGATGAAGACGGTTTCAGTGTCAAAAAGTACATAAGACTGCATATAAGAAATAAAAAGTTCATTCCATTTTTTTTTTGTGCTTGAGTTATTAATCAATATTTTTATTTTGGTAAAAAGTGGGCGTGGCAATTATTGAACAACGCCCATTTTTCGTTATGCTTTAGATACTTATGATCCAGACCCTCATAACAAATTTCATTAAAATGTGACAATTGCGAGAAATAGCATTCAACGTATTTTGCTTATATGAGAGATTCCTCGCGCAACGCCGATATTTCGCCCACTTTCAGATCAGAGATGCCTTATAGCAAGTAAGCTCCCCAAAGTTAATTTCAGAATAATTGCTTTATTAATTTTCTTTTCATAATTTTCTTTTCGTATTATATTTTTGTGGGCTGTGCCACGCCCGCTAACGTGTTTTCTCAATATAACGGCATATCACATATTAATCATAAATTTTCATCAAAATGATTGGAGTCGTTTTCGAGTAATATTGAATCAAAATTTTCAAGAGCTAAAAAGTGGGCGTGGCACTTCTTCGATCCCGCCCACTTTTTGTCTGTTACAAGGTATTATTAAGCCGTACCCGCTCATCAAATTTCATTTAAATACCTTGTATGGTTTGCGAGTTATGACCATATCAAATTTAAAATTCAATGCGATGCCACGCCCCCTGGTGGGCATTTATAAAATTTAAGCCTAGTTCATTCTTCATTGTATGCTAATATCTAACATTATCCAAAGTTTCATTTAAGTCGATGTAGCCGTTTTCGAGAAAAAGTTTAGCCCGTTCCAAACACACATACAATGTACATAAGTACATACAATTTTATCTCGTATAAGAAGAGAAGATATATATACTAGCTGGCCTGGTTGCGCCTTCGTTTGCCCGTTCCCGATGCCCTTTACGTATGAAGTCCATCTCCATCGTCATTCTCTTTCAATCACCAAAGATTTTAAGATCCATGTATCAACTTTTATAATCATAGCTCCCATATGTACAGAGATGTATCATTTTATATATTTTTTATATGAAAGTTGCAACTCCCCCTTCTCTCCCCCGCCACCCAAACGATATCTGACATATGTGAAGAAATATAGCATTTTGTATATTTTTTGTAAAGAGGATGAAAGTTCACCAACTTTCATAATCATAGCTTGTATAGCATATAGTCCAAGAGCCAGCGCTTAAAAATAACTTTGCGTTTCTAAAAGCTGATTTTGTTACAGTTGGTTATAGTAATTGTGTACATCAATAATCTGTCGGTCAGTCAAGCGAACTGTAGAACAGGCGGCTGCTATATGGCGTCAAACATGTAAAATTTCGATTTTACTGCAATCAATTTCTAAAAGCTGAAACTTCTTATACACTTTCTATAATGCATACAAATAACAGTTTTGTCGGCCAGTCAGTTAAATGTTAGAACGGAGCTAGTCATCCAGCCCCAATACATGTGCAATAAATGAATCAAGTCAAAATTATTTCTAAAAGCTGAAATTTTTTTAGGGGTACTTAATTGTATATCAACCACAAATAAAGCAGTCAGTCAACTATATTGTAGAACAACCTCCGTCAGTAAGCTCTACAAAAAAAAGTAAATAATGGTTATATCTTAATTGTATTATAACATCAATTTAAAGATTTCACTGTTTAAAGTCAATTATGAAATAATCTTTCCATTGGTGTCAATAAATTTAATTTGAATTGTGTTTAAAAGGATCCGAATAAAAAAATAATAATGCCAGACGCCTGTAGATATGTTGCAAAAATGGTTTCACGCATATAAAGATGATTGAACAATTTACGTCTATTAATATTACTAAAATTTCTTAGAAACCATTTGTTTTTGGTTTGTTGAGCTTGCTTACGGAGATTGTTTCACAATATAGTTGACTGACTGCTTTATTTGTGGTTAATATACAACTAAGTTCCCCTAAAAAAAAATTCAGCTTTTAGAAACCATTTTTTTTTTTATTCCTAAACAAATTTTCAGCTTTTAGAAACCATTTTTTTTTTTCTTTTGTTGAGCTTGCTGACAGAGATTGTTCTACAATATAGTTGACTCACTGCTTTATTTGTGGTGAATATGCAATTAAGTACCCCTAAAAAAAATTTCAGCTTTTAGAAATAATTTTGACTTGATTCATTTATTGCACATGTATTGGGGCTGGATGACTAGCCCCGTTCTAACATTTAACTGACTGACCGACAAAACTGTTATTTGTATGCATTATAGAAAGTGTATAAGAAGTTTCAGCTTTTAGAAATTGATTGCAGTAAAATCGAAATTTTACATGTTTGACGCCATATAGCAGCCGCCTGTTCTACAGTTCGCTTGACTGACCGACAGATTATTGATGTACACAATTACTATAACCAACTGTAACAAAATCAGCTTTTAGAAACGCAAAGTTATTTTTAAGCGCTGGCTCTCCGGCTAAAAGTTGGGGGTGAAGTGCTGTGATCTCTACAAGTTGCGAAACATACCATCAACTTTTCCAATACATAGCAATGTAAATGTGATTACTCTAAGGTTAAGACCGATTAAAAATATTGCCAAGGATTTTTATGCTCTGCACAATTTCAATTTGAGAGTTATTGAGCGTTAGCCTTGTATCATTGGGAACTAAACTTTATAATAAGGCATTTAGATTTTTTCGAATTCCGGTTCAATCACTTTTTTAAGATTTTTGTTTTAATTATAGACACATTCATATAATTCAGTTTTATTTGTTCATTCTCTAAATTGTCATCCTCATAACTCGAAAATTTTTAAAATTTTTCGACCCGAAAAATTCCTTTGCATGTATTGAGAGATACCTTTAAAGTTAAAGGGCTGTATAGAGTAGGTATCCAATTTAAAAAATAGTAAGAGTGAAGCTTGTAAATTTTACTATTTGTTGTTTTTGTTATGTAGTTTAAGTATACCTCAAAACAGTGATTTTTGCACTTTTGAGCAAGGATAACGCAGGATCTTGACGTGACCAAGTTCAGATCGTAATTTTGTGACACAATCCACCACAAACGGCTATAAAAATCGCGGATTGCAAATCATGGTAGGCCTGTGTGGTAGGTGGGTTTATTCGATCACTGACGAGTTTCACTCCTGGTTGTTGAGAAAAAACTAAAAATTTTCATTTTCAAACTTCCGTCAAGTTTATCTATCCGATTGTTTTTGAGCTTTTGGCATCAGAGTTAAATTTAAAGAAGTTACAATTTCAGTCACTTGCATTTTTGTTAGAGCTCATCAGTTAATCGCAAAATTAAAACCATCAGTCTATTCGAAGTATTTTTTCGTAGAACTAGTTGGTAGCTAGAAAAAGTACAGAAAACATTAAATTTTGTTTTAACGCTACCCAGACATAGATTTTGTTTTACTTCTAAAAGCTAAAATTTAAAAAAATAATGAGCCCTTAATGTGTAATCACAATATATTCGCTATATATATACTGAACATTTAGAAAATGCTCTTGAACTTAAGTTGAGATTAAACAGAATTCTTTATTTTAATATTTAAAATTTGCTTGTTATCAGTTTAAAGACTTTGTATTTTGTTCAGATAATCTGGTAACCTTTTGGGGCAGATAACCATTACAGCAACATGAAGCTCAATTTATACATAAGTCTCTGATCTGATGAATGTACTCGTATTTGTGAAAACTAGAAATGCGTTGAATAATACTGTGAAGAGAAAGGAAGAATCAATGAGATTATACGAAATCCATCTTCTGCACTATGTGATAAAACAAAGATATTGTACAAAACAACATAATTGTTCTTTATCTGCAATACGCAAAGCTCGGGGATCTCCAATGTTCAAGTGCGTAACCCGAACTTATAAAAACTCATTGGTTTAAAGCCAAATTTTTTAAAAATGAATTTAACGAAGGCCTATTTCATGATTACACTGTCCAACAAATCCAACTTTCTGTTGCATCCATGAAAAGTTTCAATTTATTCTTAAAAGACGTTAAAAACCCAATTTCTAATAAATTTTCTCCAGCACATCAGATTTTTTTTTAATCAATTTTTTTAAGTTTTATATTACACTGTACTAAAATAACAAAATAACGCATTCCAGTTTTAAATTGACATATTATCTTATACGTGTGTTCAGCAAACTTACGAGGAATGTTTTTGAAGACTTTAACCTCCCCAACATATGAGTCACTGGACCTCTTTCTTAAAAAGATGCAAAAATGACACATAAAACAGTCAGCATGTACCACAGAAATATTTGCTATAAAATTACACTCCTAGTTACTGAGCATTAAAAATTCGTAACTTCATCGTGGAAGCCATAAATCGTCGAAATCAAGTAAAACTTCGGACATTGCACATTTATTATATTTTTGATGCATTTTTCTCAAGTTTTAAACATTTCTCGCTTTTGGTGACCCTTAGTGAAATTTTTCGTAAAAAATGTTTGTAGTTTTCTTTAACCCACTACAGCCCAGTGGTAAAATTTTATAGCAAATATTTCTGTGATACATACTGACTCAATATTCCCCTGTTTTAGATGCAATTTTTGTACCTTTTTAAGAAAAGGATAAAAATAACCCATGGGATGTAGAGGGTTAAAGTTTTCTACAAAAATATTCTTCGTAATATCTTGCATAAGTGTGATGACCACAGTTTAATATGTCGATTTAACACAATAATGTTATATTTTGTTATTTTAAGTACAGTGCACTGCAGTGTGATAAAAAACTTAAAAATAGATTAAAAAAAAATCTAAAGTGCTGGAGGAAAACGACGACAAATGGGTATTTTTTAACGCCTTTTTTAAGAATATATTGGAATTTCTCATGTATCCAACATAAAGTTTGAATTCGGACAGTGCAATCATGAAATTGGTCTTCGTTAGATTAATTTTCTATAAATTTTTTTCTTTTCCTGAACTAAATAACTAGAGTGACAGCATTGAAGTACTTGTGAATATGGGTTGACTCCAATTGTGTCATATAGATTCAAAGGTCATGTATTCCACTTTTAATAAAACTGAATTACCAACCGTTTAATAATTTTAAATTTTTCTAGTGTCTATCAGTTTCTAGCTAGTTTCGAGTTTCACATTGGAGATGTTGTAAAAAGTGATGTCGAATATCTGAAAATCAATATTTTTTAAAGGTTAAAAGTGGAATACATCATTTAAATGGCAAGAAAATTTTATTAAATTGTTTTTTAAATTAATTTCCTCAAGCTTTGTAGGTTAGGTTAGGTTTAAGTGGCGGCAAATTAGCCACACATAGACCAAAAAGGTCCATTGTGATACCACATCATCCCGGACGTGGAGTCGCGTAGATGTAATTATTTAGATGTAATAATGGGGTTTCAGCCCTCTTCAGGCTTGAGCGTGAAAACTTTAGAAGCCATTGCGAAGTTTTTTATTGGTTTTAGACCAGTATCTGAAAGTTCTTCAAGATTGTGAAAAAACATTTGTCAAAGGGTTTTAAATCTGGTTCTGCAAAGTGCTGGACAAAAACACAGTAGATGTTCCAAATTCTCCTCTTCGTCTTCATTACACCTCCGACACCTACTATCCGCTAGAATGTCCATTCTATGAGCATGATAACTAATAAGACAGTGTCCAGTGATGGCTCCTACAACAGTTCTACATGTTTTACGAGATAAAGAGAGAAGGTAGTCGGTTTTATCTTTACAGAAAGTTGGGCAAAAATTTTTGGTTATTTTGCTAGTATTTGAGTTGATCCATTTTAGGTTAACTTCACAGTAAAGCGATTTCTGATATATAACATTGTGGTGCTGTAAGGGAAGTGATACGCTTAACGGTTCACCATCGAGTAGCACACCTGCTTTTGCCTGTTCATCAGCAATTTCGTTCCCTCTATGCCTTGGTGACCAGGTACCCAGTTCAGGCATGTTTCAAACTTACTGCTGAGGGTTTGAAGTAGATCGTAGCATCCAAGGACTGGCTTGGACTTAATTATATAGTTTGTAAGGGACTTAAGGGCAGCTTGGCTGTCAACATAAAAATTTACTCTATCGGAGCCTCTGCTCGCCATTACATGTTCCTTCGTCATACTAATCGTCTCCAACTCAGCTTGAAAGATGCTACAGTATTGTGGCAATTTATACTTTAATGTTGTATTATAGGTGGGAATGAAACCCCAGCCCACACCCCTGCTTCTTGTTTAGAGCCGTCCGTGTAAATATTAATAGAATTCGATGAGTCTGAAGCTCGGTTAACACAGGAATTTCTCGATTCTATGTTAATAGAGAACTTCCTATCAAGATGCAGTGTTGGTTTACAGTAGTCAGTCGACTTTTTACAAACAGAGCTTTGTTTGTTGTGTCCGAATTCTCTGAAGCTGGAACCCTCAACTTCTTTCAGTCGGATCGCAGTTTTAAAGACTACTCCTTTCGCATGTAAGTCAATAGGAAATATGTTAAGTATTACATTTAATGATTCTGCTGATGAAGTTTTTAGAGCACCTGTAATGCTCAAGCACATAAGTCATTGAATTCTTTCTAATGGTTTTAAGAGAGATTTATTTTCGAGTGCGTTCCACCAGACAAATACTCCATATAACAATATAGGTCTAACGACAGCGCAGTATATCCAGTGTGTCATCTTAGGTTCTAAGCCCCAAGTGCGACCAAACATGACTTTACAAGCGTAAAAGGCATTATTAGCTTTTGCTACGCGTTCTTCAATGTTTTCTTTCCATTGTAGTTTGTGATCTAAGATCACCCCTAGAAACTTTGCAGTTTTCGATAAATTTATGGTGATTCCATTGATACGAATGCACCAGAAAGTCGGTATTTTATATTTTCTGGTAAAAATTATAACTTGGGTTTTTGATGGATTTATACAAAGGCCTTTTGTGGAGCACCATCTGCTTAAAGATTTTAGCGAGGTCTCCAGAAGTTCACTTAATACATTCGGATATTTCCCATTTACCATTAAAACAAGATCATCAGCATAGGCAACAACTTTAGTGCCTATGCCTTGTAATTTTTTTAAAAGGGGATTTAAAGCTATTCTCCAGAGAGTGGTGAAAGTACCCCACCTTGTGGAGTGCCACAAATGGGCAGTTTTTGAGTAAATTCAGAACCCCACGTTTTTGATATCAAGCGACAACTGAGTAGAGTGTTGATCCACCCTATAAGAAATTCATTAACTCCCATCAACCGAAGTCCATCTATTAGCGATTCATTTGAAATATTTTTAAAGGCCCCTTCAATATCCAGAAATGCTGCTAAAGTGTATTCCTTGTAGTGAAGGGAATTCTCAATGTTTTTAACTACACTATGTAGAGCAGTTTCTACTGATTTGCCTTTTTGGTAGGCGTGCTGAGTAGGTGACATGTAACCGTGGGGAATACTTTCTCTAATGAAGCAGTCTATGACACGTTCCATGGTTTTAAAGAGAAAAGACGTTAAACTAATAGGTCTGAAATCTTTTGCCTTGGCATGGGTAATTTTTCCTCCTTTGGGACAATCTCAAGCTTTGTCATATAAATAATATTACAAAAAAGAAACTGAGACGCTGCTTGCAAGAACACCCCATGAGTAATGGCATTACGAGATATTTCAATTTAAATTTCCTAAATAGTATATAAAGAACAAACCCTCAATATTATCAATGAAAGAAAATCGGAATTATAGGGCGTTCTAGCATATAACCATATAACTTATACTTATAATACTCGATTTCATTAACTCTTTGGCAAACACAAGACTACAAGATTTTTTTAGACTAGATATTTGAATTCGGGATAAAGTTTAGATATTGTGGTTTATTGAAAATTCAATTTTGACTGAAAATTTGAAATTTAAAACCAATGCAATAACAGTCAGCTACGTCCAGCCGAAAAAACTTTTTTTTTGTTTGTGCGTCAGCATATGCCGACGAGCCCCATCTTATGCCATTCGATTTGTCGACGTGTCTGCCAAGGGTTAAATAAATAACACTTCAAAATAAATTTCCCTTCAATAATTAAAAAAGCATATATATTTTCATAATCTGTGCAAAATAATAATCTAATTAAAGAATTTTTTAAATCTTGTCAAACGACGAATATCATGTGATTTGTGCAAGAACGCCCTAAGTCGCCATAATATTCGTTGAACAGTCATATAAATATTTCTTTACAACATTTTGCGATCTGAATTGAAAATTGCAATTAAGTACCTACACATATAATTCAGGATTCAAACTTTTCACAAAAACAATAGACGGAAAAACGCCTTTTGCTCCGTATGAATGTTGTTGTATTTCGAGAAAAATGGAAAAAAAAAGTTTGAACCTAAATAAAAAAAAAAAATTTGTCCCAAAAAGTACCATAGAAATTTAAATTAAAGAGTCTGTTGATAAGTTGACTCACTTAGTGTTAAATTTCAAATATGGGACTGAAGTATTTGATTTTTTGTCGGACAAGTCTAGTGCTCCATTCAATATGTAAACTGGAATTTTCCATGCATATGGAGCAAATTTTAAACACGAATAGAAGGTGTGTGGGTCAGCCGATTTCGATGAAATTTTTACAGTGTGCTCACACTGCTCCTGAACAAACGATAGGTTGCATGAAAATGACACCAAAAACGAACAATGCCCCTTTATTCGTAATCATTCACTGAGTTAAAATCAACTTTATTTGAAATCTTAGCTGCTCCTTTTTTAAAAATTTCTCGATTTTTCCAATTGGTTCATTTTCCAATACAAAAAGAAAAAAAAAATTTTTTAACTACATTAAACTAAAATTAAAATAATCACAATCGATGTGTTTTGCGATGCTAAACGCGAATCCAACCTCAGAATTGCTCTATCGTGTATAGTTTATGAGATACTGTAACCTAAAGACCAAAATAAGTCGTTTTTTGCCATTTTTTGAAGCTATATAACTATGTTACATATCATTTATTCGTCAAATGTGGCTCAAATACTGAAAAGCCCCAATATTTTCCTTTAAAACATAATTTAAATTATGTTGATATCTTTTTTTTCCTCAAAGATATCCTAACCTAAAAAGACACAAAAGTGCAAAAAACCCGTTTTGACAATATTTCGGTCTACGACATCTCTTAGAAGCATGAAGATATAAATATAATTTAAATTAGGTTTTAAAGGAAAAAATTGGGGCTTTTCAGTATTTAAGCCACATTTGACGAATAAATGATATGTAACATAGTTATATAGCTTCAAAAAATGGCAAAAAACGACTTATTCTGGTCTTTAGGTTACAATATCTCATAAACTATACACGATAGAGCAATTCTGAGGTTGGATTCGCGTTTAGCATCGTAAAACACATCTATTGTGATTATTTTAATTTTAGTTTAATGTAGTTAAAAATTTTTTTTTTTCTTTTTGTATGGGAAAATGACCCAATTGGAAAAATCGAGATATTTTCAAAAAAGGAGCAGCTAAGATTTCAAATAAAGTTGTTTTTTACTCAGTGAATGATTACGAATAAAGGGGCATTGTTCGTTTTTGGTGTCATTTTCATGCAACCTATCGTTTGTTCAGGAGCAGTGTGTGCTAGTATAGATCAGGGAGAGGTTTGCTATTGATAATATATTAAAAATGTTCCAAAAATGTAAGATTAATAACTAAATTAGTTTTAATTTCTTAATTTTTGACGATTTTTTAATGAATTTTGTCATTTCTATTATTCTATGTATGTACATTAGACTGCTTCATAATTTTGTTTTTTTTTTGCTTCCAATTTGCTTTCCAACAAGTTTTTTGGTAAAACGATAGATACTAAAAATGTTGATGCAAGGAGAGCCCATAATATTAATATTTACTGGTGGCGCATCGTATTTCTTTATTTTAAGTATGAAAGAGTACTCTTCTAAACACTTTTGTACATATCTCGTGAAAGAGAAAACGCAGAAAAATAAGACTGCTACCATTGGAAAGCAAATAAAATTTTTCATAAAAAACTTTTACTTCGGTAGTTTTTTAGATTTCGAAGTTTAAAATCGTTTTAAAACTTGAGAAAACTGTGTTTAGTTTTAAAGCGGAAAATTTAGTTTCAAAACAATTTTTGACTTTGAAAGCAAAAAAACTACCGAAATAACATCTTTACGAAAAAAATTATTATAAGTTTTTTATGAAAAAAATTATTATAATTTTTTTTATGAAAAATTGTATGCTCTTTCTAATGGTAGTAGTCACATTTGTCTACGTTTTCTCCTTCACGAGATATGTACAAAAGTGTTTAGAAGAGTACTCTTTCAAACTAAAAACAAAGAAATAAGATGCACCACCATTTAATATTAATATTATGGGCTCTTTTTGCACCAGAATTTTTTTTAACAAAAAAACTTGTTGGAAAGCAAATCGAAAGCAAAAAATTATGAAGCAGTCTAATGTATATAGTATTCACGCTAATGGTTACTTCTATAGAAAAATGTACTACTGCATTTTCGTTACTAGAAAAATTAGCTGTCAAAAGATGTGAGAAGTGTTTTCGTACTACTTATAGTTAAGGAGATATCCTAACTAAAGGTATATGTATGCTGCGTACAAGTGTGAAGAGAAGTAGAAAAGTTGATTTTCAAAATACTACAATTCAGGAACTGTAAGCCGTGCAAATACAGATGTTACGACTTTCTGAGCTACAAATTTGTTGCCAGACATTTTTCTATAGAATTAACCGTTAACGAGATATTTGCAGAAAACTGATTTTCGCAGCCTTTTCAGGCTATTCACATACTTTGGCAACCGATTCAGCACGGCTGACTGATGGATTCGTAATAAGCATGCTATCGATTCCCATTTAAATTTCCAGTACACCTAGTATTTCCATTTTTTCGTGCTCAGCTCTCCGTCTATTTGTTTTTCTTTAAAGTTTTAAGGGCAAAAATCAATTTTTTTTAAATTATTTTGCCAAAACAATCGCAAGTGCCGGGTAAAGTTATTTAAGTGACAGGTCAAAGCCCATATTGGCAAACCTTAAAATACTTCTAGGGTTGCTAACATGTCGCAATCAAAACAAATTATTATACAAATGTTCCAGTTTTATGAATGAAACAAAATCAAAATGTGCGGACAAATATTTATTTATTAAAAAACTCACTGATTTTTGAAGTAAAAATTCTTTGGCTGATGAACTTTGATGTGTAGGTAGCATACCATACATTGTGCGTTATCAGATAGATGCAACGTCCACTTTTGAACAGCTAAGCGATAAGACATTTAAATATGTTATATCTTGCAAACTATAAAAGCTAGTTTGATAAAACTCAGTAGCTAAGTAAGTGGCGAACACATATGCTATACACTGCTCGAATATTTGCTAACGTTTAATCCGTTGCGTCAGTAACGTGCATACAACGCCCAATTTCACAAAAGATGGAGTCTAATACTTAGAAAAACACTGTCCCGTAAAAAAGTTGCAACTTGAGTTACCAACTTCTACGTTGAATGACTTTCACACTTTCAAATAACTCATCAAATCACTCGTCAAATCAAAAATTTTGGATTTTCTTTAAGGTTTTTGACAAATTATTTGAAGAAGCATTCTGACCATCTAGAACTCATCAACCATCGTACCAATTTTTTTTCGATAGAAAAATTGGTGATGCCAAACAAATTCAAATTCATCAAATAAATTTAAGTTACACTAGACAACAGATAAAATGTAACATTTTGCAAACAATATTTTCGTTGAGTCCGAAAATTGAGTTTTTTTTTTTAGGGGCGTTCTCGAGATAATCGACAATTTCGATTTTCGAGGTTATAGCACCATTTTTAAGAAAATAGCCGTGTTTCTTTTGACGCGTATATATAATTAGCAAAATATTTGTATGAAGCGAAAGTTGGCGATAGCAAACGTCACTTATATCATAATTAAGGATAAAAGCCAGTGCTGCCCATCCAAGATGAGTATTTATCGATAAATTTTAACCAAAAATACAAAAAAAAAAAATAAAAAATTCAAACAAAACGTCAATAAAATTGATTCTAAAGGCAGAGCAAGATAAAAGGTAAATAGCAATTTGTTTGTTGACATTTTATTATTTTTTTTTTTTTGAATTTTTATTTTTCCATCAGCTTTTAAATTTTCTTCAGTGCTGCCAAGCTTTCGATTGTTGTATTTAATTGTAGATGCGCGTTTTTTATGTCATACATAATTAATTATATATACGCGTCAAAAGAAACACGGTTAATATTTCGGGAAACCCAATTTCGATCGAATTTGTTTTTCATCAAAAAAATAAATAGGTACAAAAACACGTTTTTTGCTCATAACTTTATTTTCTTCTCAGAATGGATACCTTAAATTGCTTAGAAACTACAGACTATGTTCTTGCAAAAATTTCTGCGTTAAAAAATTATAAATTTTTCGTGTTCCAAAAGTCGATTTTTTTACGTTTTTTAATTACGTGGTCAGAAAAACGTTCGGTTACTCAAAAGGAAGGCATCTGACGAAAAACGTATATTAGGCCTCAAATGCTTAGAAATGACCAAAGTATGCGTGTGCTTTTTTTAGTATTTTTTGTGACCTTTTTTAACTTTTCAAAAATTGGTCAAAGACAAAGAAAAAAAAAAATCCCAAAAATTCTGAAAAAAATCACACGTATACTTTGCATGATTGATTCTAAGTATTTTATGCCTTTTACACTATTTTTGCTACATACAAATCGACCCAGTTTTTTGTACCTGTTTATTCTTTTTTCGATAAAAAATCAAAATGGTCTAACATCACTCAAACCTTAATAACTTTTTAAAAATGATCCGATTTTTGTAAACTCGGGCTCAAATTGTTAACAATTAAATACACTATTAAATAAAGATACAAAAAATGTATTTTTGTACAAACTTTTGACCCAAAAACCGTATTTTATTTAGCTTAAAGACGAAAAATTGGAAAAAACTACTATAAAAATTAACTTTTTGTTGTTGTATTTCAGCCAATTTGAATCAGATCTTAACTATTGGTACATTTATAAGAAGCGTAAAAATTTTTCTCTAAAATAGTGTAAAAACAAATTCGATCAAAATTGGGTTTCTTGAAATATTATCTTAAAAATGGAGCTTTAACCTCAAAAATCGAAATGAGCAAAAAAAAAAAATTCGGACTCAGCGACCTCAAATTAGTTTAGAAAATATGGTTTGCAAAATGTTACACACACAAATTAATTATTTGTAATGTAGTGTTATTTAAAGGTCTGTACATGCCTAAAGACAAGGGGAGCAGCTTTAGCTCTAGCTTTAGAGTTACACAAATTTCATATTAAATTTTTATGCAAATGTATTTTAAAAAATAACCTTATTCTTTGAACATTTTGATACCTTAGAGAGCTTTAGTCCAATCTTCCTTTATTTTTCAAACGCAAAAAGAAATTTTCAAACCTTGATTATTTTTTTTAAACTGTAGGCTGTGATCATCTCACTTTTATAGAAATTTGCAGTTGGGTTCTCTGATTTTTATAAAAATTCACAGAGATGTTCTAATTGCTTAGCATGGAGACCTCTCATTATTAGTTTTGCGAAAAAAATTTTTATTTCCAAGTTATGGGCATGGAACTTCAGAGTATCCAAGTGGTGTTTTTGCGAAAATCGATGCAATTTTTTTTTCTAAGTCCCGCCATTTTGTCAAAAATAAATTTTTTAAATTTTTGTTTTCGGATTCTTGTAGCATTTTAAACGTTCATTTATTTTCCATTTTTAAATTTGGAAAATTTTGAAAATTTACAAAATGGCGGCCATTTTTTGAAAAATCTTAAAAATCAATTATCCAAAACAAAAAAAAATTTTTCTAAAAAGTCGCGTGACAATTTTTTTAACTTTGTTTTGTGCTTTCATTTACACCCACTAGGTGGCAAAAAAAAAAAAAATTTCAAAGCACAAGGATATAACTTCATTACTTAGAAACAAATAGATATGCCAAAAAAACCAATATTTCCTATATGAATCATAAAATAAGTATTGACGAAATGACGGCCATGTTTTGAAAACTCTTAAGAATCAATTTTCCAAAAAAAAAAAATTTTTTTGTTCTTAAAATTTTTTTTAGAGAAATCTTAAAAGTTTATGATGAACATTCGTTTTCAAAACACTTAAGTAAAAAAAAATTTAAAATTTTTTTTTTTGGAAAATTGATTTTTAAGATTTTTCAAAACATGGCCGTCATGTCGTCAATACTTTTTTTATGATTCATATAGGAAATATTGGTTTTTTGGTATAGTTTCTATTTTCTAAGTAATGGAAGTTATATCCTTGTTCTTTGGATTTTTTTTTTTGACCACCTAGTGGATGTAAATGAAAGCACAAAACAAAGTTAAAAAAATGTCACGTGACTTTTTAGAAAAAAATTCCTGTGGCTCCCACAGCCATTTAGCGCAAAACAAGTCTTCTACAAAGTGTTTATATTTCATTCACCTTTTTGAAAAAAAAAAATAAAAAAAAATATTATTTTGAGATAATAAACTTTTAATATTTTTCAAAACATGGCCGCCATTTTGTAAATTTTAAAAATTTTCCAAATTTAAAAATGGAAAATTAATTAACGTTTAAAATGATACAAGAATCCGAAAACAAATATTTAAAAAATTTATTTTTGACAAAATCGAGGACTTAGAAAAAAAAATTGCATCGATTTTTCGCAAAAACACCACTTGGACACTCTGAAGTTCCATGCCCATAACTTGGAAAAAAACTATTTTTTCTCAAAACTAATAATGAGAGGTCTCCATGCTAAGTACTTAGAACATCTCTGTGAATTTTTATAAAAATCAGAGAACCCAACTGCAAATTTCGAAAAAAGTGAGATGATCACAGCCTGTATTAAATTAAATTTGTATCAATTTGGTTACATAATTTTATGTTATTTTTGTTAACTGGTACTGATAATAACACTAGACAACAGAAAAAAGGTAACATTTTGGGAACCACATTTTCTACTAATTTGAGATATTCGAAAATTTCGGTTTTCGAGGTTATACCTCCATTTTTAAGAATATATTTCGAGAAACCCAATTTTGAGTGAATTTATTTTTACACAATGTTAAAGAAAAATTCATAACGTTTCCAACAGATACAGTAACAAATAAGATCTACATAATTAAAATTGGCTAAGCTATAGCAGCGCAAAGTTTATTTTTATAGAAATTTTCAAAACTTTTCATATTAAGGCCAAATAAAACACTATTGACAAAAACCAATTTTCAAAAATTGATTTGTAACTAATTTAAACAAATGCATCGCGTGGCGATTGACACAATCTTACTTCCAGCAACCGGTTTGAAACTAGTCGAAGCGAATGTCTCACAAGACATTTGACACAAACTCATTTGCAAGGGTTAATTTGTAACTAGTTACACGAAATCTGTCACAGGACAACTGACGCAAAAGATTAGTTTGTAACTAGTTACACCGAATAAAGAGTAGGACAATTGACTTGCTCCATTGACAAGCCCATTTAAAAATCGATAGTTCATCATAGGTGAAACGAGTTACTTGCAAACTAGTCTTGCTTCGGTTGAAACTAGTTTGTGTATAGTTTTGAAGTAGACCGATTTCCGACAGGGATAATATACAAAAGCAAATTATTTTTTATTCAGCATAAAAAATAAAAGCCATCTACTTTTATAAGTTATTTTGAACTTTTATTTAATAAGTATTTTAGTGCACAAATATGCTACCAATATGATGTTATAGAAAGAAATTGGTTCTTACTAGCTCTTACATTGAAATTTCTCAAAAGAAAAAACAGAAATTTCAAAAAATTTGAGTTTGGCCCTTCCTAGGTAAAATCCTGCGTACGCCCTTGCCTAAAGATACGACTTAATTTAAATTTTTATAGCCACGTATTTTTGGTTATAAGTATACACAAATTGAATACAAAATAAACTTTTTTTTTTGTTTTACGTATTTCATACAAATCTGTGACAGTTTGATGAAAAACCTAAGTCTCTCTTCGTGAAAAAAGCAAAAGCACATAAAATGTGTCAACGCAAGCCGAAGTTATTTTCTTTTGTGTTTTCAACTAAGAAAGACTTAGGTTATTTTGTCATGCTGCCACAGAAATGCATTGCACAAAAGAAGTAATATCACTTATACGACGAGTTGCCTCCGCAAGCAATCGTGAAGTCTTTTTCAGAAAATTTCTAACTTTGTTTAGCATGCGATAATACGCTGAATGAGTAGAACCTTACTTTTCATTTCTTTACAGTAACTTATTTAGTAATTTCTCAAGGAAAATAACAATCTCTGTTTTTATAGAGCAGTGGTCGGCAAATTTAAGAGAGAGAATTTATGTGTGAGAAAAGATAGATAGGAGATAGAAAAAGATAGACGGAGGTAGATAGAAAATTGAGTGCACAATTGTGCTATGAAATGCCGACCACTAACTATTATAGAGACAATTGATTTGCTTTTATCTATTACCTATACCATTATAATCCTGAGAGTTGATCATCAAAATTATTATAAAATGTTACATAGAGCGAAAAATTACTTATAAAAACAAAAATAATGTGGTATGGCACTATGTATTCCTACTAATAGTAGTAAGCAATACGCACTATGGGACGAAAAGGGGTTAGTCGTCTCAAAAATCTGTAACTTTTTTATCCGCTGCAGAAAAAAGTTAAAATTTCACACAAACAATTATGAATATATGACATTTATAAAAATGTAAACTTAATTGATATAAAATTATTAGATAGTTAAGAAATGAAATTTCAAATTTAAAACAGTTTACAACAGTTAAAAATTTTTAGAATGAATTTTGCCTTTTCGAGACAGTTAATGGTAATGCTAAGGTAAATAAGTAAGGAAAATACATTTTAACAACAAAATTTAGTAATTCCTTATCTTTGACTTACATTTGAGGAAAAATTAAAGAGGTTAATAGCGATAAAGTTCGAATAAACGTTATTTATTATTATTATTACATAAGAATATAACTGTTTAGGAACCTTTATATTTCAAAAGAAATGAAAACACATCAATTACTGTGGAATAAGGAACCATGTCCAAAAAACCACATTCATTTGAACAGCATTTACTATATATTTTAAGAAGACTCTTTGCATTTTCAAGGAGCTCTTTTGAAACAGTATGAGAAGGCTTCTTTAGGCTGGATATATGAAGTGTATAAAAGAGCATGGAAAACGTCTTCATTTGTCGCTGACCTATTGCACTTTCTTGCGAGAATCAATCTTATTCTTTTATAATTTATTACGAATTCACAAACCCATTTTGTAAACAGTTTTCGATGATTTATTGTTGAACTTTTAATAGATTCAATCAATAAAATAGGAGCGACAGTGTGATCCAGTAAATCCTACAGTTTCACTTTGGCATAGGTGTCAGTTATTTCAATACTCGATCGGGCAGGATAACACTTCTTTTTCGTACTCAATATATTGTAAGGTGGCAAAATGTCGCAATTTTTTTGAATTAAACATGCTTTTAAGTATCCATAATGAGATTTTGATATATCCAAATCAAAATAAAGACTCAAAGCTTCCGAAACAGAAAAATAACTTACAGTTCCGGATTCATGGAATACTTTTTCCTTAATATTTTTTATTTTCGTCTCTAGTCAAATTCCGCATCATGGCTACAAGCTTCTTCAGATACTCCTCGGGACCTTAGCTATTGTACGTATGCGTTATATACATGCTCAAATCCATATTTTTGAACTATTGTCATGTTCTTGCGTTTCTTGGATTTTTCTGATGAATCTTCGTAAGACTTCGGTGGACGACCACGTTCTCCAGATGCTGTAATATTATCTTGAGTTCTCTGCCTAGCCATGCTGAGTTTTTCCCATAGAATCTGTCACCTGTTCTGCGAGCTTTTGGCCAACGTTCGTTAAAGCTTATAATAACATTTTTTTTAATACTATACAAGACTTGTTGGCTTTTAAACGACGATAAACTGTAATTATCTTTTATGTGCTTTTGAATATCTTCAGGATCCGTTCCTCTGTTGATGAAAAAATCACACAGTTCGCGACGAGGAACAATGAATTCACTCATTTTGAGAAAAAAAAAATCTACAAAAATCCGAGGTAATAGCGACTGATCGTATTTTGTAGAGTAAATATGACATAAAATTCAAGGAATTAATAGCTCCTACAAGTAATGGGTGAAAATTATTACTCAAGTGAAAAATGGATGCGAAATTTGTTATGCCATATATGTATTTTGACATGACGGTATTTTGTCTGTTCCACTAAAATATATTTGAGCTAAAAGTTCTTAAAAACCCATAAAATGATCGAATTCAGTTTTTTTTCTTAACTCTTAATTTTTGCTACATAATATATAAGTGTGTTTTATGTGAAGGCGGGCAAATTCGGGCATGGGCTTTTTTTTTCCTTTTATTAGAAATAAAACACTGAATTGAATTAGAAAAATAACTCGACACCGCTAAACGCCGCTAACTGTCAAAAGTCTATTCAAAGTTTTAAAAAAATAAAAAATACCGTTAGCTTTTATATGAGCATGGGTTGAGATATTTACAAAATTTTTTTATTGGTTGAAAAGAAGAAAGAACAATCCTTTTGACGGTATAAAAATTCATGTTATGGTGCTTCTAGTACCAAAGCTATAGGGTTACAAAAACTATGTTTTACGAGAACATTAACCCTCTAGTTCCCAAATTTTTTTTTAAGCTAAAAAAATTACAGAAGGTAGCTTTGGGTTGTAGAAATAATGTTTGTTCAAGAAAAAATTTTTTGGATTGGTAGAAATCGTGGTAGGGGGTGTAAAAGGTAGCATGCCTAGAGGCCGCCTTGGGCAAGTAAGCCAAAAAAAATATAATATGATTTATATGGAATCTTAGTATTTTTGTTCAAAAATCGAATATAAAAACTAAGTAAACGTTAGTAACGATTAACCATTTCAGCTGATTAAATGCAATAACTATTTTTTAACATCGGTGAATAAAAATATACCCGTATATAGAATCAAAATGTTGTTTTTAGTCACGGAATCAAAAAAATCATTACAGTTGACGAGGGGCACTGTGTATGTGTGAACTGGCGTAGCTAGGGGGGGTCGATGGGGGCCACCACCCCAGGCGGCACGCTCAAGGAGGTGGGAAATTTCAGGGCGACCGCAAAATTAGTTTTTGGTTCATAGATATTGTGATTTTTTTGTTGGTCTCACGAAGTTCACTCCGGGAGGCAAATATATTAGTTGGGCCACTTGTATATTACTTTTTCTGCATTCAAATTGTGCTTCAGATGTGTAATCAAGATATTGGCACTCCGTTTATCAGTCAGAGTTAAAAATTTATGTGCAAAAACTACGGTTTTGAATCGACTTTTTTCAGGCACTATGCAAGACTTCTAGGATCGGTAGCTTTTGCCATATCCATTTTCTTAAATGAACAGAGTGTTTGTGAAACCTGAACCTTTAGTTAAGGTGATTAGAACTCTTTATATCAGTTTTCTGTCTTGCTGGTTCGTCTGTATAATACATGGGGCTATCTCCAGGGATTCCATTTGCAGCCTTTGTCGTGAAGACAACATTATTTCATAACAGAAGAGTTTATTTACGACAGAAGTTTCTATCTCCAAAGGGTCTACCAAATCTTAACCTAGAAGAATAGGACTCTAGTTGTGATCAAAGAGAATGAACTTGATAGTGCTTCTACCGTTAATTCATCGATCAATTCAAATGGTGAAATAGGCGACTGAAATATTTCGAAATCTTCTAAAAAAATTTGTATCGCACGATTTGCCCGAACCATTTGACGTTTATTCTCATGAATAATATTTAAACATGGAATCCTAATATATTTTCTTGCCGTTTGATCGAAACAGGAAACTATAGAATGAATATATTTTTGATCAAAGAAAGGTTTCATTCTAACATACGTAGGTGTCCGTCGAATGTCCTTGTTATATGTTCACATAGTTATTTATAAATCTGCCCGATCAACGGAGCTACAAATATCTGCTAAAAAAATATTATTTTGTTTTACATTGGTCTTTCATATCTAAGAGTGCTTGGAAAATGGGGATATCCGTGATCGAGAACGCACTCCATCTACACCTTCAGGTATACCTAGATGGTATACTAAAATCCGTCCAAATCAAACATTTTAAGCACCATATGTGGGATTTGTTATTATATACCCCTAAAGATACGACTTATGATTCGTGGCACACAAGATTTTAGTGAGAATTGGTAAAAAAATCCAAATAGCACGAAGAAACTATATAGTGACCGTTACAACTTTTTTATGATTTGTTTCCCAAGACGGCCTACAGGCACGGTCTGGTTGGGGGCCAGTGAGGGGAAAGCTAAAAAGTTATTTTGTCAAATTAATTTTTTTTCCTATAGCACACATAAATAGCTGCATCTCATAATTTTTTTGAATCTTATAAAGCTTAAGAACTATTTTTAAAAAATGTTTGTTTATAGCGCAAAATACAAAATAATTAATTTATTACTTTTTCACAAAATTCCATCTTTGGCTTACAATTACGGCTTTTGTACGTATTGCAGCTTTACGCAAATGCATTTATTTAGAAGAATGGGAATTTCCCTTTCAGTGTGCAGAAAATCAGTTTCAAAACACATCAAATACGATTTATGGAATTTTTTTAAATAAGGCTGTCTACAGGCCTCCTTGGGAACTAGAGGGTTAAAATGATGACATAGTTTTCAGTGTTTGAAAGCCTGTAAAGGACATCAGATCCTTATGAAAATCTAAAAATTTTCTTGAAACATTTTCCTTGGACATTTTTCTAACTATTTGAATAGAAAAAAATGTTAAAATCTTAGTTTTGGAAAAAGCATTTATGAGACGCTAAGAGTACTTTGAACCCATAGTGCGTCGGTTACGTTCTCATATTACAGAAATCAGCAAATGGGTCATTTAAGAAGAAACAAAACTCGCAGTGCTATTAAATGAGGGCAATGCACCTTTTACAGTTTTTTCAATATAAGTATCTAGCGAAAGAGGCAAAATTTCTATTTACTTCATAGCGTATTTAAAAAAATTCAAAAAAAAAATTGTTTATGCTAAAAGTGCTGAAATCAAAAACAAAAAAAATTCGAATTCTTGTGTTTTTTTACCATTTAGCCTATAACTTTTTAGAGGGGTAGGAGATAGGTAAAGACATAGCTTAATATAAAAACTAGTAAGTTAAAACTACCCTATACTGCAGTATTTTGTTGCTTTCACGGAAGGTGCGACCTCACATAGCACACCTCCCGGGAAAACAGGGACAACCTCGACTTGGAGTCACTGAAGATTTTTTGATGACCTCGAAGTCTTGATGAGGTTTTGTTCGTTTATTTGTAGGAAAATAAGAAAATTAAATCGGAATAGTTATTTATTCCGAATAAGCCGAGCTTAAGCGCCTTTTTCCTTTGTAGGCTTAAACTACTAACATTAAATCGACCTCGAAATACTGGCAGTGAAAACTTTTGATGATGATTTGTTCAGTAAGTTTTCTTGAGTGGGATAAGGTAAAAAAATTAATCAAAACATCTCCTTCCTGCGCAGACATTGCCTTTAAGCACCCTTTTTGCTTCTAAGTTTTGAATAAAACATACTACTTTGAACTCGCAATAACTAATCTCATAGTCGTTTTTTTTTTTTCAGATAGGTAAGTATACATATAAATATTTTCATCTAATATTTTAGAAAACCAATGCTTTATTGATTGATAAATCAGCGCAAATGCTATGTTTTGTCAGAACAATTTTTATATTTTTTATAATTAATTCATAAATTAGTTTGCTTTTGTAGACATGTACAGCACTTAACACGATTGTCAGATACTTTATAACTAGTCCATATTGATAGAAAGTCAAAATGCACTGATCCAAAAGCCTGTTCGCTATAGAATCCGAGTCCTTTTTCATGTTTGCTGTATGCTTTTCTGTCGTCGCAGATATGTTGATTAAAAAAAACAATTTTTGAAATCAGCTCCTTTTATATACTTAAGTAGTTTAACATTGTAGACTTAAATATATTTCACAGCACCATCGGACTCAGATGCTATAGCGAAGAGGCTTTTGGAACAGTGCATTTTGACATTCTATCAATTAGGACTAGTTATAAAGTATCTGACAATCGTGATGATAATGATATCCAAGTGTCAAGTGCTGTACATGTCTAAGCGTCGAAAGCGTATGGTTTTGCATTTGCAACGCTACAAAGGGCAGCCCACCTATAAGTGAAATTTTAGCTACGCCTTTGGTACGTCCACCTGTTTTAAAGCAGGGAATAGAACGGCAGTTGGTAACTTACATCAAGGAAATGGAATAACTTTTTGGGGCTTAACAAGAATTGATGTTTTCTCACTGGCATTTCAAATAGCTAACAAAATAACATTCCTAACCCATTTTCAATTCTTAAACAATGCGCTGGTAAATATTGCTTGTACGAATTTTTGAAACGCCAAAAGTCCGAAAACTACATCAGGTGTCTAACCTCTGAACGAAATGACCGAATGTAAATAAGAACTGTATTATAATTAAAGATGTTCTACATGTGTGACCGTTCATTGGAAAAGGTACCTTATATTCACTCATAAAATTTAGCAGTACAGCTAAAAACATTTTAGAACTGATTTGAGGCCATTTATCAAATTACGAATTCCAATAAAAGCGGTCTTACCGAACCTCTACCCTGTAAAAATTGATAACTGACAATTTTTGAACTTCGATATCTACAAACTTGTTCTTTATTTTTAAAAAATGCAAAAAAACGGTATTTTATTTTCCACTGGAAAGTCACATATATACATACTATTTTAATAAATACCTGCAATTGCAATTTTATTAAACCAAATCAAGTTTTTTTATATTAGCCGTGTTTTTTTTGACGCGTATATACAATTGTGGATACCTTCAATTTGCGATAACTCATGAACAGTAAGTCACACAATAGAACTCTAAGAAACTTTTTTATGGAGAATCACGTTTTCTTTCATTTTATATTTAAAAAAATGTATTTTTAAGGAGGTATTTTATAAAAACTGGTTAGCGCCGATAAATAGCAAAAAATCACTTTTTTTTAAATAACTTCTAAATAATAATTTTTTTTTTACAAAAGATTAAAATTATTTGTAGAGCATGTGGTTCTCCCTGAAAAAGACCCTTGGACTTTTTATCGTACGACTCACCGTTCATAAGTTATCGCAATTTGAAGGTATCCACAATTGTATATACGCGTCAAAAAAAACACGGCTATTAATTCCTTAGTTTTTGTGACGCAAAAGGTAAGTTAAAGGAAGCATTATTTTCAGTTTTTGGATATGATTTATTTTTTTAGATTTCGTTTGCTAATGGCTCCTTTTTCATCGCAATATTCGAAAACTGTCTCATTCAATTACTACAGCTCACCTTTTTCATATAAAGAATCATGCATAACTTTTTTGAGGACATCGCCGTGCTAAATTTCATTGAAGAATTCAGCTATCAAACACATGGCTGATAGTTGAATATGTCGCTTACTAGATTTTTGGAAATTTTAAAATTTTTTTTTTTTTTTTTTTGACCTATGTTTGGAAAAATTACACTATGCAACAAATGAGTAAAAATTTTTTCCCCAGGGAATGCCATTATTCATTTTATATGTATAATAAGCTGCTGATTCCGAAAATCGCATTATTTTTTTTTTATTTCGTGTCGTTTTCGAGATATCGGTCATTTTCGGTTTTCGGACCAAAAAAAAAAGATAGTTCTATTTAAATACAAATATCTCAAGAACTAATTTTTGTATTCAAATGCATTATATGTCATATTAAAGGTAATTAAATTACCTACAAATGACATTCACATTACTTTTTAGTTGGTTTGTTAGTTTCGGCGAAATAAATTGATTTCTAAAAAAAACATTTTTTTTTTTCGAAAAAATTAACAAAAAATCAAAATCAACTGCAGATTTATACAAGAAGAAATAACTTTTTATAATTTTTTTTGTCTTTTTATCATAGACTATACATTTGTGAAGAAAATAAGATACCATTTAAAAAAATCGATGGGAAAATGCAAAAGTTGTATACAATTCATTGATAAATTACTAAAATGCGTTTTTCCCTATTTTTTTGTAAAACACATGAGAAAATCCAAAAAATCCTTAAAGTTAGCGTTAAAACAAAATACCCGTGTCTCGTCGTTTTTCTCCAGCACGTCGGATTTTTTTTTAATCGATTTTTGAAATTTTTTAATCCACTGTACATGAAAAAAACAAAAATAACGCATTCTTGTGTTAAATCGATGAATTTAACTATATGATCCTTACATTTGAGGTGTATCATGTGTTCAGTAAACTTATGCAGGATATTACGAGGAATATTTTTGTAGAAAACTTTAACCCTCTAAGACCCTTACATGTGGGTCATTTTGACCCCCCACATTTAGGTTAAAAGACCTACATGTGGGGGTTTTAGAGGGTTAAAATTGTAAGGGTCTTAGAGGGTTAAAATTGTCTACTAAAATATTCCTCATAATATCCTGCATAAGTTTACTGAACACATGATACACCTCAAATGTAAGGATCATATAGTTAAATTCATCGATTTAACACAAGAATGCGCTATTTTTTGTATTTTTCATGTACAGTGGAATAAAAAACTTCAAAATTCGATTAAAAAAAAATCTGACGTGCTGGAGAAAAACGACGAGACACGGGTATTTTGTTTTAACGCTAACTGTAAGAATTTTTTGGATTTTCTCATGTGTCTTACAAAAAGTTTCAAATTATCGACAGTTTACTAAAAAAAACCGAAAAAAATAGGGAAAAACGCATTTTAGTAATTTATCAATGAATTGTATACAACTTTTGCATTTTCCCATCGATTTTTTTAAATGGTATCTTATTTTCTTCACAAATATATAGTCTATGATACAAAGACAAAAAAATTATAAAAAGTTATTTCTTCTTGTATAAATCTGCAGTTGATTTTGATTTTTTGTTAATTTTTTCGAAAAAAAAAAGTTTTTTTTAGAAATCAATTTATTTCGCCGAAACTAACAAACCAACCAAAAAGTGATGTGAATATCATTTGTAGGTAATTTAATTACCTTTAATATGACATATAATACATTACATTAGTTCTTGAGATATTTGTATTTAAATGGAACTATCTTTTTTTTTTGGTCCGAAAACCGAAAATGACCGATATCTCGGAACCGACACGAAAAAAAAAAATAATGCGATTTTCGGAATCAGCAGCCCATTTTACATATGAAATGGATAGTGGCATTCACTGGGAGATTTGGCTGTTGCATAGTGTTATTAAATGTCGCAAAAAGAGCCCAAATTTCGGTCAATTTTTACCCTAAGAAATTTTTCAATACAGCATTTTAAAGGAAATTTTATCTCACTTTTTTTTTATATATGTATATCCCAATATATATGGGACGTTTCATGTTAACTATGCCACCTGGCCGCCCAAAATCTGGTGCGTCTAAATAGGTCATAAAATAACTCTTTTTTTTTTGCTGAAGTGTCTGCTTTCAAATGCCATCCAAATGTGAGCTTAAGGCAAGCAGTGGGGTATCCGTGACGCTTAATTTAGTTGATTTATTGAAACAAATCCCTTGTTTGATCAACTTTTTTGAGGTTATGTCAAAATAATTTTCTAATTTGCATATTTTTCCTTAAAAGGCTGAATAAGCTTTACAAAGCCGTTTACTAAAAGTCTCTAGCGTACTCCTTTCAAAAGTTCTACGATTTATTCACAACCAAACCGTACACTGTGTGGCGCTTATAGTACATATTGAAGTTAAGTATTTTACTTCAGTTTCTAGCAAAATTTGATTGCGGAGAGGAGTTTTGGTTCTATAATTTGCGCTTATAGATCATTCACAATCGGTCGAATGTGGCCTACTGATATGAAAGCGGCTCCATATAATCACGCAAGTTTGCATTTTTAATGAGTGTTTTGATGGTTAAGCTGAAAGTGTTTTCGCATTTCACTGCGATATTTTGTCCAATCAATTGGTTTTACTGTAATTGTGATTATATCGGATTTAAATCATATCCAAACTATTCATAATTTTGTCGTAAATCAGCATTTTTCTTAACGCCAAAAAGGGTAATTATTTTTATAAATTTTTCGCCAATATTTTGCTCATCGATTTTCTTCGTATTTTGACATACTACGACTTCGAATTTTATGGATTATTTTGAAAAAAATGTTCGCAAAAGTGTAATAATATAATCGGGAAAATTAAATAAATACTGTTTCTGCGAATCCCATTTATTGACTAAGAGCAGCACTTTTAGATTAAGAAGGTCCCAAAGTGTATAGAAGGTCCCTCTGTTTTAATCCCTGGTGGATAATGCAAGTAACATGAGCACCTTATTAATTTCTAGTTTTAAGGAGCAAAGCGTACTTATTGTTTCCTACATAACGGTGACCACTTCAAATTAACTCTAATAAAATCTAGAAGACATTCCTTTTAAAGTATTAAACTTGTGAGAAGTGTAATGAGCTTTTGGTAAGCTTTTTAACATTGTGCACGAATTATTGCACAGTAAAAATTTTAGTTTAATTTTAAAACCAAAAAGTATTTATATAGACCAATGCCAAAAAATAATTAATTTTAATCTATTTTGGAATAAATTTCATACTTGGAATAAATTTCAAACTTTTTTGGATACCAACTAGAAAGGGTGTAACCTTTGGCCTGGCCAAACATTAAATACCCTCGACTGCATTATTTTGTTTTTGCTCAGATCTTACATTTATAGTTATTGATGTTTGAGTGAAATTTGGTTGGATTATCTCAATAAACGTTTTCAGTAGAGCGTTTTGAAGCTTTTGTATGGGAGGTGCCACGCTTTTTTGTCCGATTTCACCCAATTTTTGCTCAGAGCTTGTGTGCAAGTAAAATTTAGTTTGATTATCTACAAAAACCCTTTGCCTTTTGAAGCTTTTGCTTATATGGGACGTGCCACGCCCTCTCGTCCGATTCCGCCCAGTTTGCTCTTAGCTTGCGCTTACAATTCCTAGTATTTATGTGTATTTTGGTTTCATCGAATTATCTATGTATGTAAGTTTTCACGTAAAAAATATTTCCACAGACAGACAGACAACCAGCCAGCCAGCCGGCCATAATTTTTTAGTGTGTGAAATTAAAATAGATAATCCTAAAAGGCAGTAAATGAAAAACAGAGTTATTTATTTTGTTTTTGTTATATGAATCATCTTCATCATCAATATCTGCTTACAAGCTAGAATATGTGAAATATGACATGTTTTTCGTTAGCGAAAAAGCTGCAATTGCACACCAACAAGTGCTTACGATGGGTTCGGAAAATCTTGTAGCCGAATTATGACCACATAAAATAGAACAAAAGTAAGAAGATTTCTCTATTTAATCCAAAAGCAAGTCACCTTCGAGCCATATAGAAGGCCGTCTTCCTAAACGTCAGTTGCTTTGTATTGCAACAGCATTTTCATGCACAAAATATTGCATAGTTTTAGGAATTTTTTGATTTAAGTGCAAAGTTAATCAAAAGCAACAACTTTGTTACTGATGCGCTGATTGCTATGCATTGTGAACATATTGTTGTTCAGCGTTATGAAATGCAAGAACGATGCAGTAAAAATTAGCTCCTTAAACTATGCGAAATTTTTTTTATGAAAATGCTGTTTCAACACAAAGCAACTGACGTTTAGGAAGAAGCCCGAAATCTTCCGAAAATAACCTTTTCTACGAAAACCTTATGATATTAAGAAGAAAGTTTACTATTTTTCAAGAAGATTTCTATGAAATTTAGTTGATAATCACGTAATTTTCAATAGAGCGAAAACATTGTTCCAAGAAGGAATCGTAATAACCCTTTGAGAACCATCTGAATCGATTGTGCGATGTGACTTCAAAAAATTGCTGTAACCGTATTTATTATATTTTGAGTAAACCTCTAAAAGCAGTGATTGTGTTAGGTATTTTTTATTTTTTTTTTTCGTTCAGAAATTATTGAAAACATTTGAGCGAAAAATTAAAAAATTCAGTTTTCATCCTGACCTTAAAGTGATTGGTAAGATGTCTTTTGGTATGTATGATTTTTTTTTCATCGGCTGCTTTGTTTTTGTCGCGAGCATGAATTTCAAAATAACGAAAATTGTGTTCATGCCTCGACACGAATTACAGTTGGATCGGTTGTTGTGTTGTTATGATTTTTGAAACCAAAAATCAGATAACACAATTGTGTTAACCGGGAACTAGTATTAGTTTCAACTAAAGCTTACAATTGTATCACCTCATCAATTTCCAGGTAAAAAATTAGATTTTTCTAAGGATTCTGACCACCAATATGCCTTAGATATTCTCGAAAGCTGCTCTATCATAATGTTTAGTCTTGGTTATACTAAGATAAAAATGTACTGGGCCGACAACTTTAGAAGCGAAATAATTGACAATTCCATGTCAAGGAATAAGTTCATGAAACTTAGAAATACAATTCACTTTGTAGACACCACCAAGTCCAGTGAAACCAATAAGTTGTGGAGAGTTCAGCCAGTGATTGATGTAGCAAAAAACGGTTGCAATCAACTGGACACAGTAGTAACAACTTATTCAATCGATGAACAAATGGTGCCGTTTACTGTTAGATGTCCATCGCGACAAGTAATAAGATCAAAGCTCAGACCAGTTGGCTTGAAAAATCTAGTGTGTGCTACATCTGATGGACTAATAGTTGATTTAGAATTATTTCAAGGGGTTGGTACGTTTCCAGATCCATTGATTTAAGGTTTACTCAATGCCTGCCAAAAGGAAGCCACCTTTACTTTAATCGTTTTTTCACCACCATTCCTCTTATGCAAAAACTCGACGAAGATGGATTTGGAGCAACAGGGACTATAATGGCAAATCGTGTTGGAAAGAGAGTGCACCTTCCGCTCGGCAAAATTATGGCTAGAGGTGAGATATGCCAATTTGAAAAAGATGACACAGTAGCGTTACTAGAATGGTTTGACACGAAATGCGTCATAGTTGCTTCCACTATATGTGGGCAGAATCCAGTTGGCGAGGTAAATCGGTGGGTTAACTTCAAAATTGGAGGAGTGAATACAGCTGACCAAATGATGAAGTATTACAGGACTAAAATGAAAACGGGAAAGTGGCCGGTTGATTTGGCAATTTGCTAGATAAAATACAAAAAACAAATTAAAAAAGTTTCTGGAATTCAAAATGGAGATCGGAGAAGTGTTTTCAAAGTTTGAAGATCGACCACAGCAAATTGCACCTTTTCAGGTGCCGGATGATTTTCACGGAATTGAATATCGTCCCTGCAATGCTCCCGATGACATAAGATACGACCGATTTGACCACTGGCCTGTAGTTGTAGATGAAACTGCTAACAAATGCCGTAGAGGCTGTTGCAAAAAATATAGACTCCACTTGTACCTTGCAAGAGATAAGCACTACTTTGAACAGTATCACACAAAATAGCTTGAAAGTGATCCAAATTTTGAATACTCGTAAATGCAATATAAGTCGTAGTCACAAAAATATTTTACATAAATGCTCTGATGATCTTTTTCATTACATTTTTTGAATTGAATAAAATAAAATTTTGCGCTTCCAGAAAACTTTCCAAAGTTTTATATTAATAATCCTAATTCAGCCAGATATACCGTAAGTAAGTGGTGGCTTGTTACATTTTCTACAAAAAATGATTGATTTGTTGGTCTTTGTTTCTAAAGTTTGATGTGAAATTATTGATGTTTTGTATTCTGGTTCATCTGTGAGATAACAGACACGATGAGTCTAGCGAGCATTAAATTCCGAGCATTAAATATTACTCGATTTCCCAGCCCAAATTAGTTTTATGGTTGTTTGAAACGCTTTCATCAATGTAAACAACTGCAAAGTCATCTTTCATATAAATTGAAACCAAAACGGGTGACTTATCAAAGTTGTAATTTTTAAGTAAGTTTGCAAACAAAATTTTGAAGTGATTAATTGTGTGTGCAGTTTGATTGCGATTATTTAACAAGTAATCTAGATCGTGGAAAAAAAACGAACCAAGTGTTTCAAATTATCTTCTATTCAATGTGAGGTAGGTAAACCCAATACTAAATTACTTACACAGCTCGACAAAATAATAGATTGGCTTTCATATTGTTTTTAAATTTCTTCAAAGAATGAGTTAGTTTTCAACATAAGCATACTTCAGCACCAAAACAAACAATAAAAAAGTCTTTACAAACTACATATAAAAAATAATTCAACGTTTGGTTAATTCATAAAATATAACCAATTTTGGTTGATCAGAATAATAGGTGTGCTCAACAAACTTGGTAGTAAATAATGAAATGTTGTTTGTAATGGCCCCGTATTTTACTGAATTGATTAAAAAGCATTTAATACCCTGAATATCCGCAATTATTGATGATGAACAGTTTGATAATTTCATAATAAATGCATTCAAACCAGAATAATCCACCGAAACGCGGGGAGCATAAAAAAAACTTCACCAGGGACTGACTATCGCATCGCTACATTAGCTTAAAACTACCCGTTCAAGTCATCCATATCAATTGCAAGCGCAATAAGGAGTGTTTTTTCATCACGAACAGTTCGATGACGATTAGTAAGCGTGAATCTACCCGGCAGGATTGCTTGCTAAGTTCTTCTGCTTGGAACTGTAAATTTGAAGAAGACGCAAAACTTTGCAGTACTTCATTTAAACTGGTGCAGACGGCGCCGTGACATAGTCCCCACGGACATAATCCCCATTCACGAAATGGGGATTATGTCCGCCAAAAATTCGGACATAGTCCCCTGCGGCCGCAGCTCAGGATTTAAAACTCCCAAAAATCCAAAATCGGCTTCGCGGCGGCCTTCGGCCGCGGATCTGTCTATAACGTCCAACACTATATAAATTTTTCAAATGGATTATTCCAAAAATTTTGTTCAATCTTAATTAAATTTTTCGGACAGAACCACTATTGGGATTATGTCCGAAAAATTTGCGGACATAACCCTCATGACCAAAATGGGGATTATGACCGAAAAATTTTCGGATATAATCCCCATTTACGAAGTGGGGATTATGTCCGTTGGGATTATGTCCGGTAACCGGTGCATGCAGACCACAGAGAAAAAAATGGCGCAACATTCTCTGGAGTGATAACTTTGTATGGTAACGATGTGGAGAGAAACGTTCGCCACCTATAAGGCGAAGAATTCAACGTACGGCTCACAAAATTTTTAAGCACGGATATGGGAGCTAAGGTGCTTTTTTTGTGGCAAGGTGTAAGTCCGATACATCGAATTGATGGCGTAATGGATAGATTCTTTGGAGGGAACTGAAACGAGCAATTTTAAAGATGTTTTATTGGAAAATATTCAAAAAGTTTGGTATGACATTCCTGGAGAAACTTGTCGGAAGTTAGTATTGTCTATGCCCAAGATATCGAATAATTCATCAACAATAATGGCGGATATTCAAGATATTAAACGCGTTTTAATCAATTCAGTACGGGACCATAACTAACATTCTGACCAACCGAAATTGTTTATATTTTATGAATTAACGGAACGTTAAGTTATCTTTTATAGTATTTAAAGACTTTTATTGTTTTTTTTTTTTACGCTGAAGTATGTTGAAAACTAACATATTCCTTGAGGAAAATTAAAAACTATATGAAAGCCAACCTTTTTTTAAAATCAAAAATGCTTACAAATGCCGTGTCCGTAAGCATGTAAGGGACGTTTCACATCTACCGGGCCATCTCTGTCGCCAGAATTTGTGCGGACGGAAAATAAAGTTTTGGATACCAAAATTTTTGATTTTTTTTAAAGGCTTTCGAAAGCGTTTTTATTTCAATTTCAATATGGCGACTTTATAACACACCCAGAAAGGGGGCGTAAAATAATTTTTTTCAATATTTTTGCGTAAATATCATCACTCGGGGATTTTAGCGGTTGCTTATCACGAATCTGAACTCAGAATTTGGGAATTGTCAAATCCAAGATGGCGAAGCAATATGGCGTCTCTTATCATAATTTTACCCAAGTCAAAAAAATAAAGCTAGAGTTCAAATTCGCCAAACTTACACATATATCTTAGAAATATTAAGAAATCATGCCTGCCGAGTTTGAGATTTCTAGCGTTTTTTTTTTCGACTTGGGCAAAATTACGATGTGAGACGCCATATTGCATTCGCCATCTTGGATTTGAAAATTGCCAAATTCTGTCTTCAGATTCGTGATCAGCGACCCCTAAAACCCCCGAGTGATTAAATTTACGCCAAAATGTTGAAAAAAAAATTATTTTAAGCCCCCTTTCGGTGCGTGTTACAACAAAAACGCCACTCGGCTTTCAAAAGCTTTTAAAAAACGAAAATTTTGGTATCCAAAACTTTATTTTCTGTCCGCACAAATTTCGGCGACGGAGGTGGCCCGATTGACGTGAAACGTCGCATAAACAAAATATATGTACGGATATTTTTAAGGGCCGTCCACACGTACAGGCTTACCTGCGCAAGCCTAGTTCGTGCAAACTAGAGAGTTTGCGCATACTTCTCTTATCGCGTCCACATGACGCAGGCAAGTCTGTGCAGTTTTCAGTATACTTCATTTTCATAGCAATATGAGGTCTAGAAAAAATTTTATTTTCATTTGAATTGTTTTTTCTTTTGTATATTTTCCAAAATAAATCAATGAAAAAACGCAAAATTTTTATGACAGAGCTATCACATCCAATATAAATGCATTTGAAGACTGCAATTTAAGCGACAGATTGAAGGCACGGCCTGTACGCCGTCCACACGTACCAACATGCCTGCGCAAGCTTTATTTGCACAAAAAAATCTTTAGAAATTCAAGAAAAGCACAGGCCGCACTTTTGAACTGTGCAAACTTGACTTTTGCCGTCCACACGTACAGACTTACCTGCACAATCCAGTTTGAGGTAAAACTGTGCGTGTAGGCGGCCCTTTAGAAAGCTTGTACATTAAATCAATTTTGTTTTTTTTTAATTTTATTTCCTCGAATAATTAACATAAAACTTACTCAAGTTGAAGCGTTTACCGGAACTAAAATTTTTTAAATTTAATTATATTCAACATATCAACTTTGAAGTACAAATATACTTATGTACTAAACGTTAGCTAAGGAACATTTAACTAAATTTTTGAAGGTAAGTGGACATATTTAAACATTTTTGCATACAAGAAATTTAAAATTTAAAATCTATCCATGCAGGAACAGGTGCAAGTGAAACAGTTAGTTGAAATATCATGAGTTAGAGCAGAGCAGAAAATTCTATTTTACCGCTGCAGGATTTGAGAAAAATAGTAAAGAGAGTAAAAAAAAAGCTTTTTGATTTCATGCAAAGCAGTTGCTTGTTCCCTTGCTGCGTGCACAGGAAAACAAGCTAGTGACGGATAAGTATTCGGTACTCATGTTAGAAATATACCAAAAGTATTAAAACCTTCTGACTGTCTTACATTTTTCTTTAACACATTATTGTTATAATTCGTTTCGTTTTATTACATTTATCTACTAATATATAAAAATGAGATTTGTATGTTTGTTATTTATGGACTCGGAAACTAACAAACCGATTTGAATGGAATTTTCACAATACCTTAGTAGGGTAAGGGAGGGAAATATGGACTACGTGGGTAATATGGACCATACGGTTATTTCCCACTGCATACATAGGATTTACCATTATTCATGTTCAAACTTAACGCTAATACCTAAAGCTTATAATAGGGCGATTTTAGCGTTCGGTGTAAAGTTGATTTTTCTAAAAAAAAGATCAGTGATAATTTTTTTCTAGTGAGTATATTTCATTATTTCACTTTAAAGACATCGCGTTTTTAAATAAATGGTTAATTATATGAAGTCGGTGAATACCATTTATAATTTATTAGCACAAATAAGTTCATTAACCAAAAGGGTTTATGATAAAAAAACCATTTATTTCACCAACACGTGCTGTGGGTAATATGGACCACCAAAGAAAAAAGCCTCAAAAACAAATGTATTTATCATCTTTTTCAGATGGGGATCTAGTTGCAGTTTTCATGACGAGTCTGATGGTCATTATATGTAATTCGTTGACTACAAAAGAAAAAATGATAAAAAATGCATATAATGTAATACCCTTTGCTCAGAAGATCGACGTGGCGAATTTTGGGTTGAATGTGTAATCAGACGTTCTTAAAGTCATGAAAAATGTGCCGAATGTGGAAGTGACAATTTTATATGCAACTTCTGTACCAAATAAACATGTGGGGCAATATGGACTATATAGTCCATATAACACTACACTTTTTTTTTATCTTTATTTTGAGTATTTTCAGTTTTTTAATTTTTTTTCTTTATCCTTATAAGATATTTATCCAAAAGTGAATCAGAATAAAGGTAAATTGTTTCCTTTACTGAATGACATAAAATTAATTGTTTTGTTTTATGTATTTTGGGTTTTATTTAAAAAAGAAGGATGGGTGGTCCATATTTCCCTCCCTTACCCTATTATAAAAAGCTAGGTCAATAGCTCTGAAACTTCTTGTTGCTGATAATTAAAACTGGGTACATCTGTAAAGTGCATTAGAATAAATTATTTTCAATGAAAAAGTGGGCCCCCAACGAAATTAATTCATCATATCTCTAAAAATATCTTACAGATATGGATGAGATTTGGTATATGTATTAAAAGTACCTAGACAAATAATGTCCATTAAAAATGGGCGGTACCACGCCCTTAAAAAATTTCGTCATATTTTTAAAAGTATTTAACGCATAAAGATCAGATTTGGGACATATATAAATTGCATCGGAACAATTTACATCCCTTAAAAAAATTGTTGATGCCTCGCCCCCAGTACAACACAGGCTGTAGCAACGCACAGCGGGAAATGCTTGTTGTAAAATAAATATCAAAAATTTGCGAGTACTCTCTCTATATTCGGTTACGTGCAGATTAAGGTAGAAAAAATAAGCATCACTATAAACTTTTGTTTCACAAATGTCAAATTTATTTAAAAAATAATTAAAAAAAAAAATACAAAAAAGAGATCGACGCCAACGAAATGGTAAATTAAATTATTATTTTTTGTAACACATTTTAATCGCGTTAAACGTTTAATTACACTGTTCAACGGCAAAAAATTATCTGAGTTCAGACCATAAAATTATTATTCCTTGCTATTGCCATAATAGAACTACATTTACAGAATTTTTCCATCACATCTCAATATTCAGAAAAATTGACAAATCCAAAATCACGACTTAGATCCGCACGAAAATAAATTAAAAAATTTTTATCCGTCAGAATTTTAAAACAAAAATGTCAAACGATTAGAAAATAGCAATAATTTCAAATCTGAAAAAAAATTTGAAATTTGATTATTAGCTACCAACAATGAAAATACATTGATGGTTGGAGCTTACTGTTCAGTGTTTTTGAGTAAAACAACAATAAAAACACAAAAAACAAGGCAAAACTACACATAAATAAAAAAGCAAAAAAAATGTATCGGAAGGCTGGTTTGCGTTACTAGTTTCGGGACCCACCACAGGTCAAAATTGACTATAATAAGTCAATTCCTCATCAGACGCTTTGCCGACATCTTTAAGAATTCTGCAAGCATACTTTATTTAACTTTTAGCATAGATTAGACGAGAATCACAGCTACAAGAAAAACACAGCGCATGCAAAAATTCAAATTTCTTTGTTTTTCCCTCTATATGCATTGCCAAGCCGTTGTGAGTCATTGATATTATACTATTTTTGCATAGCGCTTCGTTTGCAAGGTTTTTTGCCGAGACAAAACGAAGTAGCAAGCGCATTCGTATGTGTATCAGTTGGCTCTCTGATATTTTCTAAATTTTTTGGTTTTGGAACAGATGATGATTTACATTATTAGCTACCAACAATGAAAATACATTGATGGTTGGAGCTTACTGTTCAGTGTTTTTGAGTAAAACAACAATAAAAACACAAAAAACAAGGCAAAACTACACATAAATAAAAAAGCAAAAAAATGTATCGGAAGGCTGGTTTGCGTTACTAGTTTCGGGACCCACCACAGGTCAAAATTGACTATAATAAGTCAATTCCTCATCAGACGCTTTGCC